>CM069908.1:68353847-68906235 GCA_036172215.1 Camellia granthamiana
AAAATTAATTGCCAACCAATTATCAGACGATTGTGTTTTAGTTCTTTCAGCCTCAATGAAGAGGACTTTTACTGGTGGCTTGGTTTAGGAGAATTAAGCAAAATAACAATTAAATGAAGAACGATTGAAGCATTTCATTAAAATGAAAAACTTACAATGATCTAAACTCAGTCTCGTAGAGGTTTACAGCAACAATCTACTATTTGAAACTACTCCTATGAATGAAGTGCAGTGCAAGAATTTAAAGTACAGGAATGTAAAGAACATGAAATGTAAAACTGGAAATGTAAAACTGGAAATGTAAAACTGGAAAGGAAAATAAGTAGAATAAGACTGGTTTTTTTGATCTGAGTCTGGGACTTTTTTCTGGGGCCTTCTCTGCTATTTATACTTTTCAAGGATGACCATCGAATTGCATTTCCAACCGTCGAACTGCTCCTCCATGATCCCTGATCATATTGCCTTATAATTAGCTCCACTATGCCATCACTTACAGTTAGGCTTCCCTCCTAAATTTGAATTTGAATGTGAGTAACCGTTGAAGCCACATCACTTTGCATCTCTTTGCTGATCCAATGCTACTCAGATCTCGTATTAACCAATACTAACTGACACGTGTACGATCATGATCGAAGACTTGGATAGTCTTCCTGTATTACCCTTATTCTGCCACGCGTTGAATCGTAATTGGCTTGTACAAAATATGTAGCCAACATTACCCCCGCACTAATATACCCAATACTTGGTGATATTAGTGGATCACGGTCTTTTTTCCACGTCTTAGAACGTGCATGGGCTTTGCATTCTTCCAGAAATGCAACTGGCATTCATCATCTGCATTAAACTCTCCTTCAATCCTTTGAATACCCCCACCACCTTAGTATTCGAACAGACTGATACATTTTTTATGGCCGAATCAATTTTCTCTTCCATTGATTGAGCACACGAAGAGTCATCTAATGATGCTATTCCTCCTCAAAAGAACCTTCATGCATTAATTAGCCACCTTTATCCACCTTTCTATATTCAAGTCATAGATGCCTTTGCAAATTATCAACCCTTGGACTATGAACACATTGCCCTTAATCCTTTGATTCAGAAACTTACAAATATGGACATGGGAAGTTCTTCTTCTGACTCACCCTTGGACTACGAACAAACTGCTCTCAATCCTTTGATTCAGAAAGTCGTAAATATGGACATAGGAAGTTCTTGTTCACAATCCTCTGCATGGGATAAGGTTGCAGCTTCTTCTTCCTCTGGGGCTTCTGACTGGACAAGCTGGTCAAAACCTGAGGCCTGTGATTGAAGGGAGCGAATCAACCATCACTTTGTTGAGTTCACTGACCCTTTAGAGTTCCCTTCCTATGCGCGAAGCTCGGTGGTCTATCCTTACGTGCCCATCGACCGTCGACGCAGTTTGGAAGAGAATCTGCTTGTAGCATGGTACACATCCTCCATGCCTACAAAGATAGTGTACGCCGCCCAATGTCCAGAAGAGGCACAAGGGTACAATCCATCGTTCTTAGCTCAGAAGGCGAAGCTTTGCTCTTCTAACTGGCTCGATTATATTAATACCCTTCTTCCTTCTCCTGAAATGGAGGCTTCCATACCTTCTCCTCCGCCAACTCCTTGCTGGACAGAGAAACTAAGGTTTGCCCTCTCTGCAGATAAGGTCTTTCCACCTTACAAGCCTCCACCTTCCCCTACTCCAGCTGAGTGGAAGCAAGCCCAACTTCTGCTTGCAGCCTTCTCTCACTTGCCTTTCAATGTTCTTGAGGACGACATTCCTGTCAAGAACCTTCGATGGGCTTGTGACATTCTGACTCGGGGTCATGTCCTCAATCCCCTCGCCCAAGCAGAGCTTCACATGTTTTTGGACCAACTTCCATTGCTTCTCCACTGGCATCGGACCTCTATGGCCACCACTCAATCTTTGGACCAACTCTCATCCCTTCGAGTTCATGTCCAGTATGAAGCAGAGAACTTCATTGAAGAATTCGATAACTTCAAGAATAAAAATTTTGCGTACTGGGATGACTTGGATATAGATGAGTTGGAACAAGGATTGAGAGAAACAGCATTCGAAATAAAGGCTGAAGAGCTCTTTTATAAAGTGAGAGCACATCAACTTATGCAGCCAATCTTAGAAGAAATAGAGGATAGAATAAAGAAAGAACAGAAATTCATTGATCATAGTTGGACTAAATTTCATGATCTTGTTATTTATTCTATTTTTTACTTTTATGAGCTTGAATTTGTACCCAAATAGGGCCATTCAATGTAATTGCTTTTGCTTTAATACAACTAAGACTTTTTCTTTGTTTGGCATTGTTTGATCTTGTCTCCGTTTGTCTTTAAAAGCAAATTCAAGACTTCGAACTGAACAATCTTATCCTTCGAATCTGGACTCAATCGTTTTAAATGAAACACTAAAAAGAATCAACATAAACTTTTCCAATTTATGGAACATAGTTGACAGTTTTTGCTGATTTTCATTTAAATTTAGTGCTTCGAATTTAACAATTTTACCCCTTAAAACTTGTTTTAATCATAACCAACATATGGTCATGGTTAGTATGATCAATCAGTTTTAAATTGACCATTTTTGCTTCGAACAACAGTCCATACTTTCAAAAATATGGAAGCTCCTTTTGAGGGCTGCACTATTTTAGTTCGAAGACAATCTCTTTCTGTATATATATAAACCAACTAATGGTTTTGATGTTTCGAACACCAATTCTCATCCTTAAGGGGTCTCAAGTTTTGCTTCGAAGGATATTACTCTCATTAAGAAACCTAAAACAGGTCTTTAATTCCTTTGAAGTAAACAAATACTTGAGCACTCTTACATCCTTAGGTATGGAATGTGCTTCGAAGTCGGCTTCTCAGTTTCGAAGCCGTTGTTATTTGATTTTTGGCGCCAAAATCTGGTTTCGAAGCCAAATATTTTACTTCGAAGCTGGCATCAACATCTGGGATGTGTTTTTCCCTCCAAAAGTATCAATATTGAAGGAAACTCTTCGTATTTGTACTTTTAGTACTTAACGAATTACGCAATATATCTTCCAGACACAAAGGTTTTTAAAACCCTTTTATTTCGTGTTCTGAAATCACTCGCTCGCTCGCTTAACATACAAACCCTTTATCTCTACCGACCTTCCACTTCTCTCTACTCCCTTTCCCAACTCCATCCTCTGAGAAAGCTTTCTATCGATGACTTCTTCTTCATTGAAAGTACCAGTCGTAGAACATGCGAGTCCGTCTGTAACCCTGAAAAGGATCATCGAGGCAGAATGTGAGAAGTACAAGGCTGGCGAGAAAAGTGCCATCGACGGACGCATCTTCATCCCTCGTCGTCATGTGCAACAAGACTATGTGCTTGGGCCCATATTCAAGGAGATTCTTACTGAGCTTCCAGCTTTATATCCACGTTTGGAAGATCATTGCCTCCTTTACAAAGGTGGCCTTGACTGGGGAAACTGGAGGATGAACCGCCCCCACCGATGCTGGCCCACGGTGAGACCGAAGTGGCAAGAATGGTATGATCGGGTTGTCCCTGATAGGACTCTGGACCTTCAAGAACTCTGCCTTCTTGATGCCCTCCGACTACCTAGGTTAACTATCTCAGAGGACCCTTTCTTAATTCCTGCTGCCCTGTGCTTTTGGAACTCTGCCTTTAATTTTTTTCAATTTAGATGTGGGATGATGGCCCCTACTGTTCTTGACATTTGCCATCTATTAGGATTATCTCCCATTGGAACCCCCATTGGACCAGATTATCCTGACCTAGCAGTCCCTTTTTCCCTTCCCTCTCTTAACTCATCCTATAGTGACTTCGTCAAGGCTGAGAATAGAAGGGAGGGTCCTGTGACTGATAGGGAATTCTTTTCTTTCCTACTATATTGGCTTTGCAAATTCCTTTTCTGTACCTCCTCTCAAAGAATCATGCCTGAATTTGCCCCTCTTGCCAAAGCCCTTGTTTTACAGAAGAAGGTAGCTTTAGCTCCATACGTTCTAGGTCATGTATATAGAGCATGTTCTCTTTTCTGTGAGAAACCCTTAGATGCCAATCAAGGGGGGCCATTTTGGATTCTTCAGCTTTGGCTTTTTGCTTATTTCACTGAGTTACAATCCAAATGCCTTAAATTTTTTGAGCCAAACCCTCCTACTCATGGCATGAGGCTAGCTAATGCTTCACTTTATCCTTCTACCTTTGCTTTTTACTTCTCTTTCTTCCACCAACTTCCAGCTTCTCTTCCTTCTTATAGCTTTCGTCCTTTCGAACCCATTACTATTGGTCCATCTTGGTTGAAGAATTTTCTAAGTGATAGGCTCTGTGCTTCACCTGCTCACAAAGATATATGGGCTTCTCTTCTGATCCCTAGAGAGTTATTCATTGGAACTATGAACCCCAGAGCCTACAAATGCATTGCTGAGCCCTATTGTCCTGCTCAATTTGCTAGACAATTTGGCTTCTCACAAGGGGTCCCAATACCTCTCTGCAGTAACACCAATCTAAGTCTTACCAGCAGGGATTTGAAAGTTCGAAGGTCCAGACTAGAAGAGGCAACTTCTAAGTTTATACAGAACTTGATCGATTTTGAGTATATCCCTTTCCTTCCTCAAGGTAACCTGTTGAAGAGGTACCAAAACTGGTGGGTGACTAATATGGAGGTATACTTGGCCATTTCTCCTTAAGACCTACTAATGGTGTTGGATGTGCCCAAGCCCAAAGGAGTTGGAGCTGTCACTTCCTCCACTGTTTTCACTACTTCAGCTTCTGTGCTTGCCACCACCCAGTCTGCTCCTGCTGCCTCAACTCCTCCTAGAGTTACTAGGGCTGCCTCGAAGAAAGGTATATAGCCTTGTTTCTTCTCCTTTTGTCTTCCTTATATTGCTTTTTAGCCTTATTTTTAGTTCTTCTTTTGTGAAGGTGGTGCGGGTGCCTCACAGGGAGATTCTCCTCAGAAGACCCAAGCTTTAAATCTTCTCAAAAGAAAACAGCAACAAAAGAAAAAGAGACTTTTACTTGAGCCTGAAAATGAAGCACCTGAGGTTCAAGCAGAAGAAGAAGAAGAGGTAGATCAAGAGCAGGAGTCACCCTTGAAAAGAAGGAAAAGAGTGACTGTCTCTTCTTCTGATTTGGTTCAAGATCCCACTCATGAGACAACTGCCAGAGTAGTAGAAGAGGAACTCACTTCTGAGGAATCTGAATCCCAGATTGAAGAGAGAGAAATTGAGAAGGAGCAAGCAATACCAGTACAGAGAAAAAAGAGAAGAAAGATGACTGTCTCTCCTTCTAATTTGGTCGAAGACCCTATTCATGAAGCAGCTGCCAAGGCAGTAGAGCAGGAACATTCTAAAGCCATAATTGTTTTTGAGAGAGCTGAGAAGAGACGGCAGCAGCAATTCTTAAGAGATGAAGTTACTGCTGCTGATGCAATCCAAAGGGAAACTGCAAACATATTGCTGAGCACTATTCCCTTCGTAGTTCTCCCATTGTTGCTATCACTTCTGAAACAAGTAACTTCTTTCAAGCCTCTACTCTTTTATTCTCTTGTCAAAATTCTTGGTATTAAGACTTGACATTACTTTGTACTTCTTCTTTTGCAGCAATAACTACTGAGCCTATTCTTCCAATAAGGACTCCCTCAGTTTCAGTTGAAGTTGATTAGATGCAAAATGTGAAGTCTAGACAGATAATACTCCCACTTCCTAGGCCTACATTCTCTGTACCCTCCTTGAGGCCAAGTATTCCTGCATTTCTTTCTTTTGGCTTAAATCCATATCTCCCTTACTTGTCTTTTGATCTATCTTAATTTAATTCTCTTTCGAGCCTTGCTCTTCCTCCTCCTCCTAAGGGAATTTCAACTGCTGCTCCATCTCTGATGGTAGTTGATTCCCCTATAGAGGGTGCTGGCAGCTCTCCAATCCATGGTCTATTATCTCTGCCTAGTTCCAGCCCTTCTTCCCTTGATTTATTGGTGGCTAGAACCATAGAGACTGTTGAAGATGCTCCATCCATTTCTCCTATCCCTATGCAGTCCTTTGTGCCTCCCACTACAGCTCTTTCTGCACCCTTCATATCTACGGATGAGGTAGACATCTTCAAAGCAAGACTAGCTAGTCTCTTCGACATACCTTCTACCTCTCCAATAGCTAATGATGAGACTGAGCCATTAGTTCTGGCTGATTCCTTGCTAGAAATTTTTGAGAGCTCTTCCTCCAGTAGCAAGCCTTCTTCACCTCTGATGGACTTAGATAGCTGTCTGGAGCTATTGACATCTTTTTCAAGGATTCCTTTTGAGGCCTTAGAGAGACCTATAATAAGAAATGGCTTCCTTCAGTGCTGCAAGATTGTTGAGTAATCTGGCATGACTGTCTCAAGTTATTTATCTCAGGCAGCAGCCACTATTGACTTCTACATCAACATTTGCCATGCTGCCAAGGCTGCAGAGGAGAAATTGGTTAGAGATCAGAGCTTTGTTTCCACAGTACATACTGAAGTATCAGAGCTAAAGGAACAACATTCCTCTGTCTCCCATTTTCAAACTCAACTACTGGAGAAGAAAGCTCAACTTGAGGAGGAGCTATCTACAGTGAACCAGGCCTTAATCCGAACTGACACCAAACTACATATCACCAACCAAGGACTGGCTGACCGAAAGCAAGAAATGGCCATAGCCATCTGTTGTAAAAGAACAACTAAGGCATTGTAATGACTTTTGGGTCAATTTATGGCAGAATGTATTTAACTCTTTATGAAAAACAAATTCTTATTTATCATTTGAGTACTCTTGTGTTCTTTTACTTAACATTTATTCTATTCCTTGTGTTTCCCAAATGATTGGAAAATAAGGCTTCAAATATCTGTCATTAATCTTTTTGGGATGTACATATCCATTCAAATTTCTCAAATGGTATGCTCCAAAAGGCAGGACTCTATGAACTTGATATGGTCCTTCCCAATTAGGTGACCATTTGCCAAACTTATGGCTTTCAATCCCTATTGGAAATATTGTCTTCCATACCAAATCACCTTCATCAAAGCCAATGTGTTTGACTTTTTTATTATAGTTTTTGGCTGCTTTCTTCTTTTGAAAGAGAATGCTATTTAATGCCAGAATTCTAGCTTCATCTATGCTTTCCAACTCCAAGCACATACTCTGATGGTATTGCTCAGGATCTAACTGGTCTTGGCATCTTACCCTCAAGGACTTAACATTAATTTCCACAGGTAACACTGCATCATGCTCATATACTAAGGCATAAGGAGTGACTCCTGTGCTCGACCTTGGGGAAGTCCTATAAGCCCACAATACATCCAATAATAAGTTATGTCAATCCCTAGGATTGTCTTCCACAACCTTTTGTATCCCTTTTTTCAAGGACTTATTGGATGATTTAGCTTGACCATTGGCTTGTGCATAATAGGGGGTGGAATTAACAAGGCTAATTCCAAACTCTGCCACAAAAGACTTTACCATTTTCCCATCGAAAACAGTCCCATTATCAACAGTTATAGTCTGTGGGATACCAAATCTATGGATTAAATCTTTAATGAATCTAATGACCTCAGTCTGGTCTACAGCTTTGTATGGCTTAGCTTCGACCCACTTAGTGAAGTAATCAGTGGCCACTAAAATGAAACAATGATGCTTCGAAGAAGGTGGGTGTATTTTCCCCATCATATCCATGGCCCATCCTCTAAATGGCCAAGGCTTCACTACTGCATGCAGGTCAGTTATGGGCACATGCCTTATTGTGCCATGCTTTTGACATGCCTCGCAACCCTTTGCATATTCTATGCAGTCTTTAAGGATAGTTGGCCAATAGTAGGAATGCCTTCGAAGCAACCATCTCATCTTCACACCAGGCTGATGAGCACCACAGATGCCTTCATGAACCTCAGTCATAGCTGTTAATGCTTCTTTTGGGCCTAAACATTCCAGCAATAAACCATCTCCCCCTCTTTTGTAGAGAGCATTATCATACATCATGTATTGCATAGATTGCAATTTAATCTTTCTGATGGCCTTCGAAGATGGGCCAGTCAAGTACTGCATTATTGGATGCCTCCAATCTTGTTCTTGTAAGTCATTATGGTTGACTTCCAGGACCACATTCATTTTATTCAAGGGTGGTATTAATTTCTGATATGTTGTTTGGCTTATGTCCCTTTGAGCATTACCCCTTCTCTTGAAATTCGAAGCTTTCTGAGCCACATCATTAGCTCTATTATTCAAGAATCTTGGGACATAAGTTACATTTGTTATTTGAAATTGAGAAAGCAGATGTAATGCAACAACATAGTATGGCAACATGCTTATACTTTGACATTTGAAAATCCCTTTCACTTGGTTAACCACCAATTGTGAATCTCCAAATATGTCAACTGCATGAACTTGTAATCCAATAAGAATTTCCAATCCCACTATTAAGGCTTCATATTCAGCTTGATTATTAGAACAAGTAACTTCATCCACTCTGAAACCATGTGTGGTTTCTACTCCTTGTGGTGACTTAATCACTATACCAATTCCAGTTAGGCCATTGGCTTTTGCTCCATCGAACCACATTTGCCATGGCTCAACACTAGCCATACCAAGTTCCATTATCTCTTGGCTTTCTGTTTGAGATGGATGGTCTGCTAAAAAATTAGCTAAAACTTGTCCTTTTACTGCCTTTTGGGGAACATATTCTAAATGAAATTCTGATAAGGCTAGTATCCATTTGCCAATTCTTCCCTCAACATAGGTCTAGATAACATATACTTAACCAAATCTGTGGTTGCAATTACCAAGACAGTTGTAGGCAAAAGATAGTATCTTAATTTCATTGCAGCAAAATACAATGCAAGGCACAGCTTTTCTATAGCTGAGTATTTACATTCACAAGAATTTAAAAACCTACTAAGGTAATAAACAGCTTGCTCCTTGCCTTCTTCATTGTCTTGGGCTAAGAAAGCTCCCAATGAATCTTTTGCTGCAGCTATGTACAACTTCAAGGGTTATCACCCTTTGGTGGCATCAGCACTGGAGGGTTGGCCAAGTAGACTTTGATTCCTTCGAAAGCAATTTGATGCTTTGCTGTCCACACAAATTCATCTTCATCTTTTAACCTTAACAAGGAAGAAAATACTTTAGTTTTCCTTGCAGTGTTAGAAATGAATCTTTGAAGAAAATTAACCTGTCCAAGGAACTTTTGTAATTCTTTCTTACTTGATGGAGGTCTGGCTTCAATGATGGCTTTGGCTTTATTCTGGTCAATCTGTATTCCTTTCTTGTGTACTACATAGCCCAAGAAGTTTCCAGATGATACGCCAAAAGCACACTTAAGAGGATTGAGTTTCAACTTGAACTTTCTCATTCTTTCAAAAGCTGCTTCTAAGTGAAACAGATACTCCTTCATGGTTTGGGATTTCACTACAATGTCATCAATATAACACTCTAGATACCCTCCAATGAGGTCATGAAAGATAGTGTTCATAGCCCTCTGATATGTAGCCCCAGCATTCTTCAGGCCAAATGGCATTTTAACCCATTTGAAGGTGCCAATATTCCCAGGACACCTGAATGCTGTCTTGTGGACATCCTCCTCTGCAATGCAGATTTGGTTATAACCAGAGTGCCCATCCATCATTGATAAAACTTAATGCCCTGCTAAACTGTCTACCAACAAATCCACTATAGGCATAGGATACTCATCTTTTGGAGTTGCTAGATTTAAATTTCTGAAATCAATGTATACCCTCATTTTACCATTATTCTTAACTACCAGCACAATATTTGATAGCCATTCAACATACTTGGCTGTCCTAATAAAGCCTGCCTTGAGTAGTCTAAGAATTTCCTCTTTAACTTTCTGAATCACTTCTGGACTCATTCTTCTTGGTTTTTGCTTGTATGGCTTGAAATTAGGCCTCATAGGGAGCCTATGTTCCACTAATGACCTATCCAATCCTGATAGTTCATTATAAGACCATGCAAAACAATCTTTATATTTCTTCAGAATAACCAACAACCGGTCCCTGTCCAGAGCATTCAACCAAGCACTTATATAGGTGGGTTGTTGTATAGACCCTTCCCCTAAATTTACTTCTTCTATGGGGTCTTGTGTCTGAGGACTTACTGAAGCTCCTTCTTTGATTCCTTCTGCCTTTGAAGCAATCTCCTTGCTTTGTTCTGCTCCCAGGTTCTTTGGTTCAAGATCTTTACCCTCCTCCTCATAGACAAAGTCTGTCCATAAGGCTTCTTCTTCCTGTATCTCCTGGACTTTTGTTTCAATGTCCAATGCACAATATTTATCAAGGGCCAAAACTCTGGCATGTTGCTGCTCCTACTTGCAGCCAATTATCATGGCTTCTTTCTCTTGCTCTTGTACTTTCTGGACTATTGATTTTACATCCAATATTGAGAACTTAATTAAAGCCAAAGACTTGGCTTCTTGTGCTTCATCTCTTTGCCTACAACCAGGCATCATTGTCATCCTTAACGACAACCTCCTCATCAGCACTTTCCTGGACTAAGTGCTTCAGGTGTGTCACTTCCTCATCAGCCGTCACTTCGGCTGAGCCATCAGGTTTCCTCAGTATACTGAGTGGTGTCACTCCCTTAATATACAATTTGGCCTCTGCGAAGTCTGCACAAGCTATGAAGGGTTGAAGATCTGCATCAATTTCCTCTGTCTCTCCATTGCCCAAGGCCATCATTATTTTCTGATGCAAAGAGGAAAGAACACACTTGTTAGTGTGAATCCAATCTCTACCAAGTAAAGCGTTGTACTTAGCATTGCTGTCGATAACGAAGAATGCCGTCATGCAGTCCCTGGTTCCCATACTCAGGTTGATGGGCAGAATTTCCTGAGCCATTTGTTTGTCTTGTCTCCAGTGAAGCTAGCAATGGTTGTGTTGGTTGGGATCAACCTGGGGTTCTTTTTCCCTAGTTTCTTCAAGGAAGATTTCGGTAGTAAGTTCACCGCTGCCCCATTATCCACCAAGACTCGGTTCAATTGTATCCCATCGAAGAAGGCCTTCATATACAAAGGCTTGACATGCTGTGTCATAGAGTTCGAGGGATACTCAAAAGGATATGAGAGGTTAATACTCACCTCTTCTTCACTCTCATATTTAGTTTCCATTAGGGTAGCCATTCCGAACTCATCTTGCACCATACTCACTTGTGAGTCTTTACTAGAGACTGAAATTGGGTTAATTTCTTGCCCCTCTTGGTTCTCATCTCCAGCTTGGAATTCATGCGGTAGTATGTGTACCATGTTCACTGACACTAAGCCAAATTGGATGGCTGGTTGTGCCTATTTCTCCTCTTGGCCACCTTGTTTAGTTACTTCAGAAGCATCCTCCATGCTGCATTCTGGCACTTCATTACTGACACACTCCTTCGAATGGTCTTTTCCGACTGGCTTTTCAACCAAAAATGTTTGTTCAGCTATGAAGGCTTCGAACATTTCTTCCTCAACCATTTCTTTCTTTTGGCCTAGGCCAACTTCTTCTTCTATCTTGCTATCACTCTCCATCAAAGCCTTCTCCAATCCTGCTAGACTGGACTTCTCTCTGGCTTTTAGTTCAAAGTGAACTTTGGCCAATTGTTGTCTGCTGCAACCCGTTTTGCCTTGTAGAGTTGGTTTTGGAGTATGGTCTGACTTTGGATTCTTCTTCCCTTCTGTCTGGACCAATGAAGAGCTCTCTCCACTTTCTTTCAGGTCTTTCTGGTACTGAGTGTACCTACGCTGAATCTTCCTCCTTTGTGATCTAGAAATTACGGAGACCATATCTGGTTCTTTTGTTTTTGGGTGTTTAAGCAATACCCAATTGTTTGGAGCCACCAAAAGAGGTTTGACCATCCTACCTTGGTTTCCAACAATATCTCTTTGGGTAGACACTTCCCTAGGTTTGTTCTGCATCACAAACCAATCTGGAACTCCAGGTACCCACGAACTTACTGACCCAGATGTTGAACTGTTCCTTTCTTCCTTCGAAGCCATCTTCGAAGCTGGCTGTGAAGGCCACTGCTTGGTTCTGACTTCATGTTTTGGGCCTAACTCAGGCCTTTGATGAAGGTAGCCACTTTCTGTCCCGCGTGAGGCTGGTCTGGGGAGCCAATTTCTGGCTTTGATCCCATAACTCGAGCCTATTTCAATCCTTCTTTCAGGATGAGTGTTGTCCACTCTGTAATAGTTGGTAGGTCTGGACTCATGAAGAGGCCTCTTACCCTTGAATTGCACTCTAGCATCTGCTGATTCAGCCATAAATAGCTGCTGCCTGGGAGCAGTTGGATATGGCCTTTTGTTATAAGCACTGGTTGGTTTAGGACGTCTCTGCACATCCTTGTAGTATTGCTTCCCATCAATTGGAAGCCCTTTCAACCACTTGTAGCTTAGTCTGCACCTAGGACACATCCTTTGCATTACAGCTGCCTCTAAGGAATCGTCATCCAATGCTTCTTCATTAGAGTCTTCCCTCTGGTGTAAGAAACCTTGTCCAATAGCTGGTAGATTTCCAGTGTCTTTTTTGATAGTTGTCTGGTTGGCAACATGCATCTGCACATTGATCTCTTCCAATTCCTGCAAAGATAAATTCTGGAAGTTTGGTACAACAACATTAGCTGCACTTTCTCCAACTTCTGAAAATGGATTACTGTCGATCCCCATGGCCTTTTCTACTTTCGCTGAGAATTTTAAGCTTCATTTCCGAATTTGTTCTTGGATCTTGTCTCGAAAAACAATACAGTTTTTAGTCGAGTGAGACCAAGAATTATGTCATTTACAATATACTTTTCCTTTAAGTTCATCTAGAGATGGAATTTTTACTCCTTTTGGTAACTTAAGGAAGTTGGCCGCAAGCAAATGATCAAAAATGTCATCTGCCTTTGTTAAATCGAAAGAGTATTTCCTATGAAGGTCTTTCTTTTTAAACTGCTGGTCAATTGTTGTATCCTTATGAATTAATGCTTCACAGATCACAGGTTCTTTCCCCACAATCTCTGCTACATCAATCTTATAGTTAGGATCTCTATAATATGTCATGTATGATGCATTATTTCGATCTTGTTCCTCCTCTAGTAATGCTTCATACCTAGACACCTTATAGGTTAGTTCCACCAAGTCTCTAAACTCAGTTGAGTCAAACTTCTTTCAAAGCCTAAACTCTAAGCCATTTTGAGCCAATCTTACGAATTCTGGCTCTAGTAGGATGACTCTACATTTATTTCGAGCCCTTTTAAATCTGGCAATAAATTGAGTAGCCTTCTCATCAAGCCTTTGACTCAATCTTGCCAATCTGCCATAGAAACCTTTGGCTCCGATTGGAAGAATTGGGCATGAAATGCCTCTTCCATTTGTTGCCAAGTTTGGATAAAGCCAGGTGTAAGGTTAATATACCATACAAATGCTCCCCCAGTTAGGGAATTTGGGAATAACCTTAACTTCATATAGTCATTATCAGTAAATTCACCGCATTGAGCAGCAAACCTAGCAATATGCTCCACTGTCAACTGGGTTTCCATTCCCATAAAAAAGGGCAAAATCTGGTATCTTAAAACCTCTTGGGTATTCATGTACCCTATCTACCCATTCTGGGTATGGTTTTCTGTACACAGGAGTCTGGACCCCCCGAGCCATCGGTCCACACATCTCTCTAACAATGTCAACAATTTGGTCCCTAGGGACCATATTTTGTGCCTGCTGAACCACTACTGGAGGGACAAACACAGGATTTGGTGGACAACCTTGTGCCTGTGGTCCTCTTGGTCCATAAGGTGGTATATTTGGGACTGGTTGTCGCTGTGGTGCAGGTTGTTGTTGGGGGTGTGGGTAACCCCTTTGAGCTTGTCCTGCGAGAGGACCTGCGAAAGGTGCTGGAACAGGTGTTGTGTCTCTTCCATTTGTAGGAAAACCTTCCAACCCCCCGGGTATAAATTCGAATAAGGATTAGTGAAACCCCTCGTGCCAGGTATGGCTTCGAACATGGGATTTGGAACCATTCTTATGCCATTTTCTTGTACTGGGCCAGGTCCACCAATTTGCATGGCTTCACTGTTATGTACTGAGGCATTTTGACTTGCTATAGGCCTCGAAATAGGTTCGTACCAAGACTGAGGTGATGGTCTTTCATAGTTCTGATTACTAGTTTGACCATTAGAATGTCCTTTAACTTGCATAGGTTGTTTATCTCTAGCCAATCTTTGCTGAGGGACATTTGAAACTTCCCTTATGTGTCTTGCGTTTGTTGGTTGGTGGTTATTCATTCGATCCAAAAAGGATGTTGCCCACCTTTCCATTGGGTTTATTAACTGCTGTCCCATGGCATCTACTAGGCCACTCCATGGATTTATTGGCTGAGTAGATGGAACAGTGGATGGTCCAATTCCTTGGTCTCGTCCAATACTATGAACATGTGGTTCTTGTTCCGAAGTGCTGGTCTGTTCGACCATAGGTTCTGTCACGCCCCAAACCCGCCCCGAAAAGTTTGGTGACGAGACCGGCCAGTAATCCTAGATTACCACAGGCCTTACTGTACAAAACATAAATAAACGGGGCTCGCGGAAGCGAAATAAAGAAACTAATAGTCCAAGAGCTGTGCATAACATGAACATACATTTACATGGCAAAATGAGTTAATTACCCACAATCTTTACATTACATAACATGCACCATCAAACATGTACAACACATTACATACAGTTACAACTGCTCAACAAAACAAAACAGGAACTCACAACGGCCTTCCAGGCCTAGCCTCAACTCGGAGGCTCTCAGAACTGGTAGGCTTCAAAACGGCGGCTCGGTCAAGACTCCGCCTGGGCTTGACTCCCCGGAAGATCACCTATAATACATAAATACAAACAATGAGCTAGAGCTCAGCAAGTAACATAACAGTAAAAGGGTTAGTGAACGAATTCCAACATTTCATATATACAGTTATAAACAGTCAACAGTCATTAATGGCATATTCCACAGACTTATGGTCTTTCGACTAGAGTAATCGGTCCGTACACTGATTAATCGACACATACCGAGATCTCGTAACTTTCTATCTATGGATGCCATACTAGATTCGCAAACTAGGATCTTCGTTCACAGAAAACATTGTCATTAGAAAACCATATCATAATAATCACTTTTGAACATACTTTCATATTAACATATCATTTACGGAAATGTTACTTACAGTGGTTTCCAGAACCGGTTGTACGGTCTTCTCAATCTGACCTGCAAACATCAACAGTATAATGCATTTCTTAACTTTCATTCACATTTCACATAATTCATCACATTACATTCTTCCTTTCCTTCATTTCATGTTCTTTCTCTTATTCCTTTACATTCATGTTCATTTCATGTTTATAAGATGCCAAATGATGCAATTAACATGTAAAAATCAAGTCTGTAGCTTCCCCAGAATTTTCTGAAAATAAGCCCTTCCGCTCGAGCGCAACTTTGGCCGCTCGAGCGGCCAGTACATTTTCCCGAAACTGCTGAGAGGTGGATTTCTCCGCTCGAGCGGACTCCCCTCCGCTCGAGCGCACCCTGCGAAATTCTGAAATTCTGAACTGTTCAAGTTTCAATCTTTCCCTTTAGCAAATATACCCTCAAGATGATGATAACCATGTTCCAAAACACTTGAAAACTCTCTTGAATTAAACATTATAACTTCAATTCAAAACCCATTTGAATCATTAGCAAGATCAAACCCATGAATTAAGTTGGAAAAGCCATGAACATACACATTAAGCTTCATTTCTAAACTTCCATGGAGGTCACCCTCAAAACATGCTCAATAACATGATTCAAACTATTTTAAGACCATGATCTTGTGTTCAACATGCTAGATACCATAAATCAACAATCAATTCCATGAATTTAGAGAGAACTCTTACCTTAATCACTTAGATTGATGAAGTTCAACTTGATTTCCCCCTTTCTTTCTCTTCTTCTCTTCTTCTTCCTTGGTCTCTCTCCCTCTCCACGACTTCTCTCTCTCTTTCTCTAGATTTTTCTTTTCTTTAGTTGAGTCAAATGAGTCAAAAAGTTATCCATCCTTATCTTATAAGCCACATATATCATAAAACACATTTGTGCTAAAACTCTAGCCAAACAAGGCCCTTGTTATGCCAAAACTCTCATGCCAAACATGACTTACGAATCAGACGGAATTCAGTCTTCAATTTATCGTTTCAGATAGTTCTAAAAATTCCCGGCTTCACATAGGTATGTTCAATTTCACTTTCTGAATCCATTACAGTCTTCGATTTCAGTCCCGAAGTCGTAATTCCAACAGGTATGTTTCTAGTTCAAACAGATAATTTCCAATTAAATCACATAAACACATAATTAATCACGGACAATGACGTCATACAGTTCCGGGTCGTTACAGGTTCTGATAAAATGGGAGTTTCCACAAGATGTGTTATCACATTATCCCCTGGATTAAGTATCTCTACCTCTCCTTTCACGTCTTCTTCCAAGTGTTCATTTTCTCCTTGTCTCCTACGTCTAGCCATTTCAATTAGTCCCACTGGGCGTGCCAAAAATATATGTTGGTTTTTTGGCTCTCCAATGTTATTTTTGTAATTGCGAGCGTGCTAGCAAGGATCAATCAGTCATTACAGAAAATTAATTGCCAACCAATTATCAGACGATTGTGTTTTAGTTCTTTCAGCCTCAATGAAGAGGACTTTTACTGGTGGCTTGGTTTAGGAGAATTAAGCAAAATAACAATTAAATGAAGAATGATTGAAGCATTTCATTAAAATGAAAAACTTACAATGATCCAAACTCAGCCTCGTAGAGGTTTACAGCAACAATCTACTACTTGAAACTACTCCTATGAATGAAGTACAGTACATGAATTTAAAGTACAGGAATGTAAAGAACAGGAAATGTAAAACTAGAAATGTAAAACTGGAAAGGAAAATAAGTAGAATAAGACTGATTTTTTGGATCTGAGTCTGGGGCTTTTTCTGGGGCCTTCTCTGCTATTTATACTTCTCAAGGATGACCATCGAACTGCATTTCCAACCGTCGAGCTGCTCCTCCATGATCGCTGATCATGTTGCCTTATAATTAGCTCCACTATGATATCACTTACAGTTAGGCTTCCCTCCTAAATTTGAATTTGAATGTAAGTAACCGTTGAAGACACATCACTTTGCATCTCTTTGCTGATCCAATGCTACTCAGATCTCGTATTAACCAATACTAACTGCCACGTGTACGATCATGATCGAAGACTTGGATAGTCTTCCTGTATTACCCTTATTCTGCCACGTGTCGAATTGTAATTGGCTTGTACAAAATATGTAGCCAACAATATCAATCAATAAAAAATTACAAATTACAAATCATTCCAAAACTATTTTCAAAACTCATAACCAAACAATTTTTTTCTTTTTCAAATCATGATTCAAAAACTCAAAACACAACTCCATACTCAAATTATAATTCTAAAACTAAACCAAACAAACGGACCCTAAATTTTTTGTTTTCAAATAACAAGTTGCAATTGCAACAAAAAAAAAAAAAAAAACCTATTTCAGTTGACTAGCCAGACGTCCAGGGATGTCCGGGTAAACTCAATCTGCAAATTCAAAATTCAAAAACTCTACTTTGCCAAACATACATTGGAACGTATATTCAAATGTGACATTGGAATTAATTTTTGAAAACTTAAATCAAACATGACATTCAAAAATAAGGGTGAAATTATGATTTGAAACTTAAACTAAAGTGTATTTGCCCCTCTTGAGTCTGTGTTTGACCATGACCACTAAAAAGACATTGAAACACAAATAAAGAACCAAAAAATGTTTGAAGCATAAAAAATGTGATTTACCTTAATAAATACCAATATGCAACTTGAATAACAAGATTGAAAAAAAGTGTGTCAGTGCGTGACCTAGTTAGAGATTTGAAGCAATTTTCACTAGTCTAGTAAAAGGATACACACTACAAGAAATTACACTTTTAGCGATTATTTTTGACGACGACGTCAACTTTTCATAGCAAAAAGTATATTTTTGGCGATACGGTGATAAATTTCATTGGTAAAAGTAGGCTTTTACCGACGCAATTTACTACCGTCACTAAAAGAGCATAACATCCACTAAGTGCCAAAATTTTAAAAAAATTAGCTACAAAACTTATTTTTTGGCACCACAATAAGCGTTGCTATTAGTTTGCTTACTTTTGGCAACGACAAGTTGGCGTGGGCAAAGAGTTAAACATTTAGCGACGACAACACTCTTCGTTGGTAAAAATTTTGCTAGTAAAACGAAGTGATCTTGTGATTTGTGTTTTTATTATAACTTTTCCAAGAGTTTTAAATATTCTAGTTATTGAATTTTAAAATTAAAGTGATCATCGAATTAGATCACAAAATGAACCTATTAAGTCCAAACACACTCATTGAGATGACTAATTTGAGATAATCTAGACTTTTCCAAAGAATGTGGTTAGATTATCAATTTTAATATGTTTGGTTTTATTTTTAGAAAATTGTTTCAAATTTTTGTCTTCTAAAAAACTAGAAAATAATTTGGTGAAAAAATAAAAAAAAAATACTTATTATTTTTGAATAATTTTATCTTTTTGGAGGTCATAAATAATTTTTAAAAATATTAAACATTTCACGACGCACAAAAAGTCAGCCGTTAAAAATTACCCTTTTCACGGTGCACAAAAAACTAACCGTTTAAAATATTACACTTTCCACGACATGCAATTTCTGTCATGAAAGGTATGACCAAAAAACAAAAAATAGTGCCAAAATAAAAATTTGGGGAGCCAAACACCAAAATAAAAATTTCAGGAGCCAAACACCCAAAAAAAAAAAAAGCTTAAGTCCCTATCTCTATCAAATTACCTAAATTTTACCCTAAAATATTATTAAAAATTCATTCCCTATTTTAAGGAATCGCTTTTTTATTTACTGCTCCCAATAAACTTCCTATTCTTTCTCTATTCTATTAAAATAATATTTTAAATTATTTTTATAATTAAATATTTTTTAATAATAAAATAATAAAAACAAAGTAACACAAACCATTGCATAAAAGTAGCAGGAGAGGAAAAAGGGGCGGTCGTCCGAAGGTCAACGTAATTTGGACATTTTTCAAGACTCTCACGGAACATTCGGAGGGATGTCCTGGGGATATTTTTTGTGCTTATAAAATAAGAATTTATCAAATATGATTGAATAAAAAATAATTTTATATTTTTGGGAAATGAACAGTTACTCCCTACATTTGGGGAGCAATTGTAGCATTTCTTATAGTAGGGAGTTGTTTTAGGGGGTTGATGGGTTTGATTTTTGAAGAAAAATTACCTAAAATATGTAAGGAATGTATTTAGGGGATCCATTGGGGATGCTCTAGTTCATTCTCATGCCAAACCCTGCCCTAGTCTCTCTCTCTCTCTCTCTCTCTCTCGCAGTGGCGACGACACTGACGTGCTCAGTTCCCCCTTCGGTAACAACACCAGCGTAGGCAGTACCTCCTTCGACGTCTAGGTAACCCTCCTCTTCTCATGTCCTCTCATTCTCATCTATCGCTCTCGCAGACGCTCACAATCTGTCACGTCCCAAAATTTAGACAATTAAATATTAAATTATGACTAAATCCCAATTAATATTCCATCATCCAAATCCTAGGGGTGAAACAAAAAAACTAAACGCTAACCAAACCATCCACCGTAATCTCATAACTAACCAATACCTCAACATTAAGGTAGCAGCAACTAGTCAAAACAACTTAAATAAAGTACAGTTACAAACCATGCCAAATTATTCCAATACTAAAGTTATAAAAAAAAATAATAAATACATAAACTAATATCAACCCTAAACTCAAGAAAACAAAAAAAAAAGTCCAAACGACAAGTCCAACACTATAGTAATTCCACGTCACCACCGTAACCCCAACTAATCCTGCAAAGGAAACTCGGCTGCGCTCAAACAGAACGCACCCGAGTTGCCAAGAGACAAAACGGGTCAGTATACAGGTATACTGGTATGAGTACAAGATTTAACACCCACGTGTCCACCAGACACAAACAAAAATACATTTAATTCTTGTTACGGGACAAGACAAGTAGTTTCAACCGCACCGAGACAAATGGGTAGTTTCTCAAGATACAGTGGCATTTAGTTTCTTTCCCGTACACAACGAAATATAAATTGATTATAAAATAAACAAAATAAAAATAAAAATATGGTGGGTCAGCCCTGCATAAAAAGTTAGTAAGACCCACCATCCTGCAAAAGAAAATAAAGTTAGTATAATTTAATCATAAGTAACTTGCTG
Organism: Camellia granthamiana; assembly: GCA_036172215.1. NCBI lineage: Eukaryota > Viridiplantae > Streptophyta > Magnoliopsida > Ericales > Theaceae > Camellia > Camellia granthamiana. The sequence goes on from CM069908.1 coordinate 68,374,169, forward strand.
AAGAAGTATATAAAAAATGCACTGTTTCATGCTTAACTAATTTGAACTGACCAAAACTCAAAGAACTAAAGTTGTACAGAATCCAATTTCCTAAAAGTTTACGTGAACGAATTTAATATAAACTGAACAAGTTGAGAGAAAAACTTGATAGAAAAACCTAGACGGAATTCAATCGAAAAATCTGAAACTGAAAACGTACAAAAACTGTCATAAGATGATTTTTTTCAAAAAAGTTTAAAACACGAAAAGTGTGCAGAATAATATTTTACTTCATTTTACGCAACATCAATAAAAATGAGCTCGTTTCGTGGGTTAAAACAGCCCCTAAAATCTGCATTGCTAAAATGAATCAAACCGACAATAATCAAGATCATCCGATTATAAGTTCTAATCGATCTTTTTAATAAAAATCTAAAACAAAAAAATTGTCTAGAATCACGTATATATGCCTCTGCTCAAATTTCATAATTTATCAAGGTCGTTTACTATTTTTCAAGATGTACAAATCAATACAATTCACACTATACTAATAAACTCATAATTAAATTCTTTATACCTTAACTCCACTACTTCGGCCCTCCACTTCTGGCCTACATATATATCCCATGTGCCTCCCGTATACCTAACACCGCTCCGAAGCCAAACTTGCACGGGGATATCGTTCCGAGTTTGACTCACACTCCCCGGATGGTTAGCATATACGTACACACGTAAATCAAAGCACTCATCTACTCATAAGAACGAGGCAACAATATACATATACAAAACATCTCACTCATGAGAACAACATAACAATGCCAAGCCTAAGGTATTCAAATAAATCTCATAATCCTCACTTTCTTTTTTATACGCTCTTTCTCACCATCACTCAAATAAAACAACAATCCATGGAGTCATGGTGGAGTATAAGGAATTTATCTATGGGTTCTTAATTAATTTTAATTTCATATAACCATATTAATTTTAGTTTCATATAACCATGAAGGTGATTATTGTCACGACCCGCCCCCCGTACCCAAGGGTTAAACATCGTAATGGCCAGTAACTGAGGTTACCTCCGGCCAATTCTTAAACAAATCGATAAATGCAAGCGGAAGAAATATTTAAATAAGGGTACCACAATAATTATTGGAGCTTCTATTTTTATTACAAAATTTATTGACCAAAAAGGTCGATATTTACATAGAAAAATATCATAAAAGTGTTGTGTGTGTCTAATCCGCAGACCCGCATCTAAGACTTTCCAAAAGCTATTTCTGAATTGCACTGTTTCCTGAAAATTGGTAAACAGCTATAAACACATGACAGAGTGAGAAATATTATACCAAGAGTATAAGGGACACGAAATAACCATGGATAGTTAGTTAGGCCAAAACATTTACATAACTCAGTTTGGTAAATTAATCATTGGTAAACAAATCATTTAAGCGACAAAAACTGAAATACAGAAATTATGTAAGTAAATGACCATAACCACGGTACAGAACAGAACAGAACAGAGGTCACTGAAGTGACAGTCAGAACAGAGGTACGGATTCAAGAGGTGGCTCGTACGGATTCTAGAGGTGGCTCCCATAATAGTGTAGCACTTAGCTCCGCACAGAACAGAGGTCAATGGATCCATGACAAACAGAGGACCACAAAGTGGTCAAACAGAGGCCAATGATTATTTAAGTCCTTCAAGGCGTGGGACTCCCGTGGTGGTACTTACAAAACATAATTATTTATAAGGTTATAGCCAAATATTCTTTAAAATATAAACATACATATCCATGGGTTTCATCTTCACAAATAGGGTTCAGAAATTAAACCACGTATCTGAAATATTAATGCAATTTATAATAATTTATAAAACATAACTTGTATAAAATAAGTATGGTAAGTCAAAATATAAGTAAAATATATTTTGGTAACTCAAGGTATAATATAACTCACTTTAACTTTAATACCTTACTCTTTCTTTCTACTATCAAAAACCTTTTTAACTTTTATTATTTTTTCCTTCTTCCTCTCTTTTCTTTCTTTCCTTTCTCTCTTCCTTTTTTTTCTTCTTTCTTTCTCTCTCTCTCTCTTCTTTCTTCTTTCTTTTTTTTCCTAGGCAGGTGAAACGCCTCTCTTTTTCATAGGGAGGTGAGCCCCATCCGTGGCCAACACGTGGCCGAGCCCAAATCATTCCACAGATTTGATTATAATTATATAGATTCGTTCTTATCCTTTAATAGATATTTAAGATAATTACCCTTTGATCCAATATTTTAATATAATTATATAAATGGATCAATTCTTAATTAAATTACACTCTATCGTATACCAACATAAAATTAATTATTTATTTTATTACTGCACCTATTGTTATTATTATTTATACTTTGATCCCTAAATTCTTAATAATTATATTATTTTAAAAAATCACACATAATAATATATACTAAATTATATATTTTTCGAACTGAGATTAAATAATATTAGTATAAATTCTACAGAATAATTAAAAATCTGGATTGTTACAATTATAACCATAAAATAAATCCATATAAAAACCCTGACATACACAACTAAATAAAATAATTCAAATTAATCAACCATCTAAAAATCCTAAACTTTACCTACACAACTAATCAAAGTAATTAAAATCAATCAATTATCTAAGAACCCTAAACTTTATATACACCACTAGTCAAAATAATTAAAATCAATCTATCATCTTTATGTAAATACAAAATCAAACTAATATCAAATAAATAAAAATAAAGAATTAAACATAAATCAAGGGAAGTAGGTTTTGTACTTACAATATTATTTTGAAGATCAATAAAATCTATACTATATATTAAGCAAAAGGGGTTTCTAACCCCCAAGGCCTGTGGAAGCTCCAATATGACAATCCTAATTTTCTAATTTTTTGTTTTTAAAAAAAAAATTAACCTCAGCATTTATTAACTTCTCTTAACCCACAAGACTTTTTGACTTCTCTTATAATTACTACAGTACCTTTTCCAAAACAAATAATTTGTATATTAAAAAAAAATTTAATATCTATCTATTTATTTATATCTATCTCTAACCCACAAGTTTTGTGGGAGTTCCAATATCCCAATCTAAATTTCTTGATTTTTTGATTTAAAAAAAAAATCTTAGCATTTATTAATTTCTCACAACCCCCAAGCCTTACCCTTATAATAACACTTTAATGCATTAAGAATAAGTATAAAAAAAATTCTTGAAAAGTCCAACACATGTGAATTCCTTGAAAAATCCCAACACATATAATTATTATCCCTCATAATAACACTTTAATGCATTAAGAACAAACATAAAAAAAATTCTTTGAAAAGTACAACACATATGATTATTATCAAAATATTAAACTTTAATATAATATAAAAAAAAAAGACATTTAATTCATTGAAAAATCCAACACATATGATTACTATCAAAATATTAAACTTTAATATAATATAAAAAAGAAGAAAAAAAAAGAAGACATTTGAAAAAAAAACATTTAAAAATCACAATTCACATGTATATCCCCTGATCAGCATTTATTATGTTTTTTCAATTCATGTGTCTTTCCACATGCCTGCATTTATTGATTTGGTTAAAATTCTCTAATCAGCATTTAAAATCCCCACATACAAATAATTATAGATACAACCCGTGTATAGTTACTGCAGTACCCTTTTCAACTTCTCCCATACACTATGGTTAGTGATAAGATTGTTAAATTATTTTTATAAAAAATCTTAAAAAACATAATTTATATATTAAAAAAATCTAAAATAAATATAAATATTTATAATTATCTCGTGCATAACACGGGTGATAGACTAGTATTTAGAGAACTAAAGGAGCCACCAAAACAAAACCCTAATCTTTTTATTTTATCCCTCTCCTGTATCTCTCCCTGTTGTCTCCCTTTTTTTTCTTTTCTTCCCATGGCTTTCTTCTTGATCTCAATCAATCTCTCTCTCTCTCTCTCCGACGGCTTGCCTTCTCTCTTCTTTTTTTTTTTTTTGTCTTCTTTTTTTTCTTATCAACTCTAAACCTGGTTGATTACATATTATATTATATTAAAACCTAATCCTATTCGAACTTAATCAACTATTATAATATATAATACAATATAATTATAATATATATAAATATAAATATAAGATTAAATATATATATAACACCTCTTTTTTTATATAACAAAAATAAATATATAAATATATGAATTAATTGAATAACACATTAAATTTATTAATTACAACATTAATTCATTAAATATCACATTAACTAAACAACACATTAAATTCTCATGTAAACCACACAATTAATAAAGCCAAAAATAAAATAAGATAATAAAAATAATAAGTAATGACTTAAGAAAATTAGGGTCGCTACACAATCTCTCTCGTAGACCGGCATTTGCAAATCTCCCAATATGAAAAATAAATAAAATAAAAAATAAAAAAATTCCCAATTTTGAAGAAAATAGAAAAGTTTGAAGTTGTGTGCGGTTTCTGAATTTAAAAGGATAAAACAAATATATTTAAAATATAGGTAAAAAATTAGGTTGTTTGATTGCTTAATTTTGTGTATGTGTTTTTCTATGTTTTTTATTTAAAATAAAATTCATTGCTCTTAAAAAATCATATAAAAAATTTATAGAAAAAAAAAATTATTAGTTTGATTTATTTGTTAATACAATCAGTGTTCATAATTTTTTTTTTAATTATTGGTTTGATTTATTTGTTAATATAATCAGCGTTTTAACCGTTTGTAATAATATACGAATGTTGAGAGCGTGGATGGACGTGTCTGGAACTTGAAGGATTTGATTTTGCCCAATATGAAAAAATAAATAAAATTAAAAATAAAAAAATTCCCAATTTTGAAGAAAATAGAAAAAATTAAAGTTGTGTGCGGTTTCTAAATTTAAAAGGATAAAAAAATATATTTAAAATATAGGCAAAAAATTAGGTTGTTTGATTGCTTAATTTTGTGTATGTATTTTTCTATGTTTTTTATTTAAAATAAAATTCATTGCTCTTAAAAAATTCATATTAAATGAGTGTCTTCGATTTTTTTGTCTTATCAACTTTAATTGTTTAGATTTAGACTTAGACTTAAATAGTTTGAGGTTTTTCATGTCTTCAATTTTTTTGTCTTATCAACTTTAATTGTTTAGACTTAGACTCCTCGTTTGGGGACTCTCCATTTTAGCCAAAAAGTCAAAAAGTTACTAAATTAGCCAAAAAGTCAACAACACATACCAAAAAGTCAAAGATTCTTTTTTCTCTCTACTTTTTGCACATCTTTTCGTAAAAAGTCAAAAAGTCATCCCAAACATACTAGTTTTTTTTAGCTCATATTTTAGCCAAATAGCCAAAAAGTTACTAAATTAGCCTGTTCCCAAACGAGGCCTCGACTTAAATAGTTTGGGGTTTTTCATGTTTCACTTTTTCAAGCTTTTGTTTGTTTTTACAAAAAAAAAAAAAAATGATTTGTTTGTTTACTTTTGTGTGTGTTTAAAAAAGATATGAATTTCATATTATAATTATATCAAATCTTTTTTACTGCAGCTGTTCCAAGAATATGGGTTTCTGTTTTGTTATTTTGTGTGTACCATTATTACTTACACTTTTTATTTTCTTCGTTAAAAAGTAAAAGAGAAAAAATTATGTTAATAGATTTCTTAGAGAAAAAAATTGACTATTATTTTCCTTTGTTTATATTTTTTGCAGGTTGCTTTATAACTTTGTGTTGTTCAGAATAAACTTTTCGGATTATTCTCTATCGACACCTATTTGCTCTGACTGTAAGTATTCTATATGAATGTTGAGTTTGTGTAACAACCCTCACCACTGTTTACCGATAAGTCACTGATTACTACTAAACTGAGACTAAATATGTTAATTGATTGACTGACTGAAATCTGGAACTGATTGACTGAGTATGTTAGTTAAATTGCATGTCTATCTGTTGTACTGGTAAATTATCTGTTCAGGTTTTATGTTTAATTGCGAATTGAAGGCCTTATCGGCGGCCGAACCTGAAATTGATTGATGTTTTATGATTATTAGAATTAATGTGATTTTATGGTGTAATTATCTGAAATGTGATTTGGTATGATTAAATTAGATTAAATATTGATAATCACAAGAGTTGGCCTTATTTACTCTTTTACCACTTAGTGGGCCAAGTCTTAAGCTTTTAGTTGATTCATATATGTGAGCCTTAACACATTTCATCAGCCTTTTTGAGAGACAAAAACGACCATAGAGAAAGAGAGACCTAGAAGAGTTGGTTTCATCTTGATTTTTGCTTGGAATTTGAAGGAATTGAAAGATTAAGTGCATATTTAAGCTTGGTTATCTTGCATCCTAGACCTAAGGTAAGAACTCACCTTCTTGATTGCTAAGTTAAGTCTCATGTTGCATGGTTCATGGAAGTTAGAGATTTGAGTCTAGAATTGGTCCTTATATGTTGAAATGGAGCCTAGTTCATGCATGCATGATTTTATTTTGAAGTTTTGAAGTTGTCCTTCATGAAATTATACATGCATGTTCATATTTTTACAATGGACCTTGAATTCACCATGTTTTTGATGATATAGACTCTTTGAGCATGTATTTGGAGCTTTGAATTGGTTCAAACTCATGCATGTCATGTTTGAGTTATGTTCTTGAAATTTGGTTTGAAAATGAGTTTAATTGAATTACCCTTGGGCTTTGATTTCTCAAATTGAGCTTCGAATCATGTCATTCTATGTATTTACAAGTGTTTTCCAGAAAATTAGCCCAAGAGGATCGAAATTTATGCTTTGAAATTGAGTTTTAAGCTTGAATGTGCAATCTGGATTTTCCAGATTTTGGACTCCCGCTCGAGTGGGGGAAGTTGCGCTCGAGCGGGGAATTCGAGTTCCCAGCATCTTGCATTGTTTTATAGTCCGCTCGAGTGGGGAAATGGACGCTCGAGCGGGGGCTTGTGTCTCACGCTTGAGCGGGTATCGAGCGCTCGTCGATCGTGAATTTCACCTATCTAGTACTTTTGCAGTCCGCTCGAGCGGGGGAGTTGACGCTCGAGCGGAGACCTTTTGTTTGTATGTCCGCTCGAGCGGGGAAACCCACGCTCAAGTGGGACCTCTGATTTTCTAAAAATTCTGAAAATGTTTTAAAAGTGCATCTTTGCATCCGCATCCCATCCTAGGCATTCTTAGACCTAGTTTAAGGCATCTTAATGAGGATATTGATGTAGAACCACACTGAGGCAAATTAGGGATTAAGTTATTATTTTTCCCAACTGTGTAGCTTAGTGTGTGTTCGTCTTGTAAACTGTGTAGGGTTGGCGACTGGAGACGCGCTCTAGCTTAACTGTAGCCCAGAACTCTGTGAGTAACAATTGTGTAAAGATATGTTCAACTGTGAATATTTTCTGACTGTTTAACTGAACTGCCTTCTGAATTGATACTGTTAACTGAATGAATGTATGTCCTCTATTCTGAACTGTATTGTGGCATCCATAGCAACTACTGTTACTGTTACTGCTACTGTTACAGAGATCTCTGTCAGTTCCTATCTTGGAACTTCTGTTTACTGTTATGATGGTCATCATTGACTGTTCGGTCTTTTAAGACCTACTGTTTACTGTACTGCTATGCTAATGGATGTACCACATATAACTGTTATAACTGAATGACTGATATACTGTTCAAATGACTGTTTCAAATACTGAAAGGACATTCATTCTCAACCTCTTTACTCATATGTTATTCACTGGGCTTTAGCTCACTGCTCATATATATATGTAGGTGTCCAGGCACCAGACCGGAGTTAGGAGCGTGGGTTAGACTCCCTTTTTGTCAAGCCAACCACTGTGCCTCACTGCGAGGTTCCGAGCCTGTTAAGCTATGGCTTAGGGGTGTTTTAATTTCCCCCGTCTGTCTCTGTATCTGTTTTGTAATACTGTATAAACTGTTAGCACTGTACTGTACTGTTATAATAGAGATTAGGTCCCTGTCCTGGTTGATTGTACATATATGTATAGACTGTTTTGTTATGAACGTGCATATGAATGAAAAGTCTTTTTGCATACAGACTGTCACAGCTCATTGGACATCATTTAATTACTGTATTGGCTTTCGTCATGCCCATGTACTCTGTATTACTGTTCTACTGTTAAGCAGGCCTTCGGTAATCTCGGATTACTGGTCGGTTACGGTGCTAAACCCATAGGGGCGGGTTTGGGTCGTGACAGTTTGTAATGCTTGAAACTTGAATAATTCTAAAAGAATTCTATTGCATGAGTTTGTAATGCTCCAAATATATAATTTCTTTTTTTATGCTTGAAAAAATCAAATATGTAATTTTTTTATTCAATTTTTAATTTTATTTTTATTTATATGCAATTTTTTTATATTTATTTATATGAATTTTTGTTGTATAATTTTTTAGTTAAAATTCATGAAAGTTTGGCCAAATCTTATGAAAATTTGAAAAATCCATAGCGGGCCAAAATTCAAAGAAAGTTGTAGGTGTCTAATTTTTTTTATTGTAATTATTCTAAAAAATCCTTTGTTTATTCATATGTTTGTTTTTAAGTGTGTTTTTTGGGTAAGAAAGAATTCAGTGGTCCCAAAATTTCATATGATTTTTTTATATTTATTACGTAATGAGTTTGTGATAATCAGAACAAATAACTTCTACAGTCGTGTTTTATTAGTACTTATCTTCTACTTCTTTTTTGACTGTAAGTATTTTTAATTCTATTTTTTTTATATTTAATTGAATGTTTGAAAAATTTATATTCAGTTTGTTTTTAAATCATATCTCAAGTTGCATACGCTTTGGATTATCATTACTAGGTAATCTCTTTCACTTGCAATTTTATCTAATTCTCCACAAAATGAGATTAGTACTTAAAATAATATGCATTATAAAAATTACAAAAATATAAAAACAAACAAATGAAAACACTTACATAAAAATATAAAACTTATTATATTGTGAGTATACGAGTCGCATTGTAAATTAATTTTTACATGTATCTTATATATTTTTTGGAAGATTTGTAAGATCTTCAATCTTATCTTTACCAAATTGAGATTTTATATTAATTTTTGTTGCAGAGTTTTCTTTAGTTAAGATTAGTAAATATTATATTTTCTTAAAAAAAAAATTGAACAAATTTTAACGTACATATATTTTATTTATCAAATATCTTAATATCAAATGTTACATTACACATAATTATACATGTGATTTATATGTGTATTATTAGAAAATTTAATGTGAAATTCATATTATAATTCCAAACGAGTTTGCACATGTATCGTGTGTGTGCAATCGCTAGTAAAAACAAAGTAGCACAAAGCATTGCATAAAAGTAGCAGGAGAGGAAAATGGGGCGGTCGTTCGGGTGGTCGACCGCCCAAAGGTCAAGGTAATTTTGGACATTTTTCAGGACTCTTACGGGACATTCGGATGAATGTTTGGGGGATATTTTTTGTGCTTATAAAATAAGAATTTATTAAGGGGTTGTTTGGGGTGTCCTAAATAAGTGCACTTTTTGTCTTTTTGGACTAAAAAATTGAGGGAAAAAATATGGATGTTTGGGTTAACTTTTTGACTTTTTATAGAAAAATATGTAATAAAAAATTGTAAAAATTGGTTTGTAGAGGAAAATTAGAATTGGGAGTTGTGCAGCCGTAATTGTTGACTTTTGGGAACAGGCTATTTTAGTAACTTTTTAGCTTTTTACGAAAATGTGTGCAGAAAAGTAGAGAGGTGATGTGATGTGTTTTAGTTGGCTTTTTGACTTTTTGGCTATTTTAGCCACTTCCCAAACATAGAGTAACTTTTTAACTTTTTGACTTTTTTAAGACTTCTCAAACTTGACCTAAATATGATTGAATAAAAAATAATTTTATATTTTTGGGAAATGAACAACTTGGGGAGCAATTGTAGCATTTCTTATAATAGGGAATTGTTTTAGGGGTTGATGGGTTTGATTTTTGGAGAAAAATTACCTAGAAGAAATTTGCTTTAGAGCTCTAAAAAAATGACTCTAAATTAGCATTAAATTATCTTTTTGTGTCCACTATTTTGTCTTTTTTTTTTTTTTTTTTTTTTTTTTTTTTTTTTTTTTTTAGGGCTGCCAGCTCAGTAGAGCTCTTTTTAGGGGGCATTTCCCTAAATAAGGCAAAATACTGAGGGAATTCCCAAACTAAGCCTATTTTTGAAAGAATTCCCAGAATAGGCTAAATCGCGGTTCACAACCGCGAGTTAAGTACTTTTCCACCAATCTCGCGTGAATTCTGGTTAATCTTAAACTCGCTGTTACAAAACGCGAGTTTCATTAAGAATTCGCCGTTACAAAACGCGAGTTTAATTAATTTTTTTCCTTTTAAACTCGCTTCAGAAGCACGATTTCGTCAAAAAAAATTTTCCATGGAACTCGCTGTTTGGAACCGCGAGTTCATCAAAAAAAAATTTTCTTTGAAACTCGCTGTTTGGAACCACGAGTTCATAAAAAAAATTGTTTTCTTTTGAACTCGCGCTTTGTAACCACGAGTTCATCAGAAAATTTTTTCGTTTTAAATTCGCTGTTTGGAACCACGAGTTTATCAAAAAATTATTTTCTTTTTAACTCGCTGTTCGTAACCACGAGTTCATCAAAAAACCATTTTTCTTCTAACCATTTTTTCTAACTACGGTTTTTTTGCCCAAATTTTTTTATGAAAAGCGCTTTTAGCGTAATTTTTTTTTTAAAATGTCAATTTAAGTGAACTCTAAATAAAAATGTTTCATTCTTTTCTTTTTGTTGTCATTGTTTCGATGATAAAATATTTCAGAATAATTTTTTTGGTTAAAATTCTTTTACTAAAAGCGTTCTCATGTTAATTTTTTTTCCTTTCCTTTTGTCTTTATTTTGAGTTAGAATGTGTAATTCAACATTTTTTTCCCGTTTCACTAAAGTAAATTTATTTTGTTTTTTCTTGTGTTTGTTTTGGGTTAGAAGGTAATAATATAATTCATAAATTTTTTTAGCTTTAGTCAAGCCGTTTTGATGTAAATTTTGTTTTTTTTATTATTTATTTGTTTTGGATTAAAAGGTGTTATTCAGTAATTTGTTTGGGCTTTAATAAAACTGTTTTCATTTAAATATATATATTTTTTCTTTTGTCTTCGTTTTAGGTTAGAAGGTGATAATGTATTTCATAAATTTCTTTTCACTTTACTAAAGTCATTTTCATGTAAAGTTTTTTTTTTTTTTTTTTTCTCTTGTCTTTGTTTTGGGTTAAAATGTGTTCTTTAGAGTTTTGTTTTGGCTTTACTAAAGCCGTTTTCATGTAAATAATATTTTTTTTTTCTGTTGTCTTTGTTTTGGGTTAGAAGCTGATAATGTAATTCATAAATTTCTTCTCGCTTTACTAAAGTCGTTTTCATGTAAACTTTGTTATTTATAATTTTTTTCTCCTGTCTTTGTTTTGGGTTAGAATGTGTTATTCAGAAAATGGTTTTGACTTTACTAAAGCCGTTTTTATTTAAATAATATTCTTTTTTCTGTTGTCTTTGTTTTGGGTTAGAAGAATTTAATTAGTACAAACATATAAATCTCGAACTCGCGATAATGTAATTCATAAAACCTTGACGAAGAAACACATAAGTCTCCCATAAAAATACATAAGTAGTACAAACATAAGTCTCGAACAACAATACATTGTGGATACCATAAACTGAACACACAATACATAGATAAACATAATAGTTAGACAGAGAAATAGTAGCCACACAATCTGACCAACTCATTACGAAAACACTTATTCTAACACAGACATTACATATTAATGCATGACCTCATATTGCCGAAGTGTAGACATTAACACCTAATTCGCGCTTAAATCAGTAGGTGGCTCAGAGTCTGAACAATCCGAAAGCTCAGCATCAGAGACAAGCTGAGGATCCTCCATGATACTCTTGATAGCCGCATCATTTGGTTCTATTTTGTTCTTCTGGGCATCCTTCTTAACTATGTATAGCTGCATATCGCGGGCTAACCTACGGTTCATTTGAGAAATCTCACGTTGTAGTCTTTCACATAGTCGATCAACATTATCAGGATCTTCCTTTTGGATCTCAACAAAACGTGCTTTTGGCACCTTCAATCGATTTTCCCGACATAATCTTTCCATTTGGACTCGCTCTATAAATAGTGCGGGCCACTTCAGAAGTCTAGCGTTTGCTAAACCATATCCTGTTTGATTATCTGATGGTTCCTCCACCAAACCACATGGATCTCGATAGTACTTGGGCATGACAAAATGTCGCTTCCCAAACCTATCATGATAAGCACAAGAGGCATCTAACGAAGCAAATGGTGTTTCATCTTCAGCATCGCCACTTCCCCTTCCTCCTCCTCGTCGTGAACTGTCACCCCTTTGCAAGTTCCTACCACCTCTGCGATTCCCACTCCCTCCAATGAACCATGTAGCCATGCTAATTTTTTAAAACTAATGAATGATAATTTCGTATGGCGAAATGAGTTGTAAGGTTGTGTCTTCACCTTAGGCGTTTATATAGTTGGTTATGAACAGCTTTAGAAAGATGGCCCTGCATGACAATCCCACATAAACGAACAAGGTATGAGTTGTCACATGACTTGACAATCCATCTGCATATACTGACAAAATAAGGACATGCTCACTGTTGGGTAAATCAGTGAAATCACTGTTGCCATGTGACTTTCTGAATTGATAATCGCACATATATTAATAAGAAATGAGTTGTCATTGTAATAAAAAAAATCGAGTAACAAATCGAGAAAACCAAAGCCTATGCACCAAGTCACATGACCTGACAGTCCATCTGCACGTACCTACAAAATAAGGGCATGCTCACTGTTGGGTAAATTAGTGTATTCACTGTTGGCATGTGACTTTATGAATTGAGAATCGCACATATATTAATAAGAAATGAGTTGTCATTGTAATAAAAAAATCGAGCAAGAAATCGAGAAAACCGAAGCCTATGCACCAAGTCACATGACTTGACAATCCTTCTGTATATACTGACAAAATAAGGACATGCTCACTGTTGGGTAAATCAGTGAATTCACTGTTGCCATGTGACTTTCTGAATTGAGAATCCCACATATATCAATAACAGATGAGTTGTCACTGTAATAAAAAAATCGAGCAAAAAATTGAGAAAACCAAAGCCTGTGCACCAAGTCACATGACTTGACAATCCATCTGCATATACGGACAAAATAAGGGCATGCTCACTGTAAGGTAAATCAGTGAATTCACTGTTGCCATATGACTTTCTGAATTGAGAATCCCACATATATCAGTAAGAGATGAGTTGTTACTGTAATAAAAAAATCGAGCAAAAAATTAACAAAACCAAAGCCTGTGCACCAAGTCACATGACTTGACAATCCATCTGTATATACCGACAAAATAAGCCTGTGCACCAAGTTCCCTTTTTACACTAGCCAGGCTGACACCATCTGCGGCACAACAGCCGATGCTACAAGTCTTAGATTCGTTCATGAGTTGACAACAGTGGAGTCTTGGCAGCCGAATGCACTGTATAAGGCCAGTGGCATGCATGTGATCGAACAGGAAATGCTTTATTAATTTTTTGCACTCGCTCTATTAATTTTTTGAAATATTTTTTCACAAATTTTTTACTTTTTGTTTTGAAATAACAATAAATTATGCATTTCATAAAAGTCGAAGTGACAACTCCTATCAAGATGATGCATAGTTCTTCAGGTCATAAAAATTGACGTGACATACGGTGGTTGATCTATATTCAGCAATGGGTCGCTATTGGGTTGCAGATGGAGATGAATTTCAATACCCATTATATCCAAATTTGCGTTACTCATAATGAATGAAATTGTTTGGATGAATGACCAAACCATTTATCATCTAATGGATTTGTAATGCTTATTCTCTATGTTATCAATGAAGGGAGATATTTCAATTATTTTTGAATAGTTCTTATAATTCTACAAATAGTTCAATGAATGGATTTGTGTACTTATAAATGTAGTGATTTCATGAACTTCAGATTCATATAACAAATAGTTGAAATGCATCCGTAAGCTAGATGAACAACAACATTGTTAATAGACAATTCTACTTCAGCAAGTTATGTTGCACAACCAATAAATTTCTCCGCTTGTTCTTTAAAGGGTTGAGAATCAACAAACAGAGCATCTAGAGCACAAAAAATGAAACAGGCCTCTAGGATCATAGACTCATGATCATGCAAATCCTTGGACTTCAAAACATTGAGAAGATCATCCTGAAGGCACACTGCAGCCTGCTTGAATACCTCAACAATTGAATTTGTCATGGTGTTTCCTTGTAAAATTTTAGGGGGAGGGCTGACACCTGATAGCCCCGAAAGAGAAGAACCTAAAGGCTGACCAAGAGGAGTAAGCAAAGATTATTTGTTAGATTGAGCAGGTGACAGACTCGGCATTGCAATGTTTGGTGCTTCAACATCAAATGTGTCGACATCTTGAGGGACAAAAATGCGATCAAATGCAGGGACAACACCTATTACTAAATGCAAAATAAATTTGAAACTTGGTTGCCAGACGTGATGAAAAAGCTAACTGAAGTGTATAGTCATACTTACAACAAAAGAAAGGCTTAGGAGCAGGAAATATCAGGCATTGAGATGGTGAAAACACAAGCCGTCCACATTGTGGTCGTAGGCAAGGCAGAATCATTGTGGTAGTAAGTAGAACCTACACAAGGTGAATTCATATAAGAACCACATTAACAAAATTATTTCTCCACAACCATTCATTCATTGAATTATTCGTCCAAAATTATTTCTCACCTGTAACCTATGCACCAAGTCACATGACCTGACAGTCCATCTGCATGTACCCACAAAATAAGGGCATGCTCACTGTTGGGTAAATCAGTGAATTCACTGTTGCCATGTGACTTTATGTATTCAGACTCCCACATATATTAATACGAAATGAGTTGTCACTGTAATAAAAAAATCGAGCAACAAATCGAGAAAACCAAAGCCTATGCACCAAGTGACATGACCTGACAGTCCATCTGCATTGCCATGTGACTTTCTGAATTGAGAATCGCACATATATTAATAAGAAATGAGTTATTATTGTAATAAAAAAATCGAGCAACAAATCGAGAAAACCAAAGCCTATGCATCAAGTCACATGACCTGACAGTCCATCTGCATGTACCCACAAAATAAGGGCATGCTCACTGTTGGGTAAATTAGTGTATTCACTGTTGGCATGTGACTTTATGTTAATCCAGAACATTCACTAACTCATTGCAATTCAATAAAGAAAGTCATGAACTAATAATAATTTCATGTTTTAAATGTAGTTATTTGATAAACTTTAGGTTCATTAAACAAATACTTGAAATACATCCATACGTTAAATGAACAACAACATTGTCTTACACTCCAGTAACGAAAATATGAGACAACATACAAATATATATGAAAGATAAAGGTGTTTGATTTATCATTCCTCATCTGACATGTAGTAGTCAGAGAGATATTTTTCATTGTTTAAGACATTATTTCGCTCAATCACTTTCAAATCTCTGTTGCTTGCTTCTGCCATTTCGGTGGCTAGCTGAAGCATGAAATGTCGACATCTTCGCATCAACATTCTGTTGTTCTCCTTCTTAATTCTACTAACTGCTTTTTCATAGTCACTCACATTTCGTCTAGCCATGGTCAATGAACGACGATGAGGTACCGGTGCCCCAAAGTTACGTAGATCATTAAGCAATCCTTCTTGCTCCGTTACCCTGAACGCCCATTCTGCTCGGATACCAGCATAATAATCCTTCGGACTCGAGTACTTTTCGCTCTTGTAGTCATAAGTAAATGGAGGTAGCAGCCACACTTTCGGATTTCTTTGTTGGCGTGAACTTCCTGCACCTCTTGAAGACATTGTTCATAAAATAAACAAACAAATAATAATAGTAATTGTAGATATGTTACTATTGTTATGACTTGAACAAACATCATAATGGGGTTGTCGCTATTTATAGACATCATACTCAGGGTTAACTAGTGAAGATAATGCATGCTGCGGCACTATGGAAAAAGTGATACCCGTAATATTATTTTTTAGCCTTTCATTTCATGCAATACTGAGTACCCGTGACTTTGTGTACCTGTGATCTAGTCACAGACGTGGTTGTCAGATGCAGTGAGTTGTCACATCGGCTCATGAAACTAATTTTTTATGGTTAATTTCTTAATACAGTAAGTAGTCACTTCTAATTGACGATTTCAGTAGAAATTGGTATTTTAAAAAATTTATAAATGAAATTAAATGCTTAAATTTTCTTTCTTTTAAACTAATATTCTTCATAAATAGCCTATATTTGATTTGATTTTCACTTAATGAACTTGACAGTCATTAATTTTTTCTCTTGTTTGCATTTTTTGCTTCTTCTTATAAGCATGGCAAAGTCAGAAAGTCACATGCATTACTGCATCACTGCATAAAGCCACATGCATCACTGCATCACTGTACAAAGTCACATGCATCACTGCACAAAGTCAAATGCATCACTGCATCGCTGCACAAAGTCACATAGCATCTGAGTAAAAAACAAAGCATCCAAATTATTACACCGGTTCAAATAATTGGTGAGCATCACTGACAAATGTTGGACGTATCACTGCGCCGAGCTACAATTTATTATCGTACCATACCTACTGTGCCCTTGTGAATTATGCAATCTATTAAAATTATAAGGGGGTGTCATAACAAAATAACAATAAATTAATAAATATGTCAATACACCTAAAAGTTGAGGAATGAGCAATCAAACACCTTTATCTTTTATGTTTTTACTAATTGCCCTTGTTAATTTTTTATGTTTTTACTTTTTGTTTTGGAATAACAATAAATTATGCAATTCATAAAAGTCGAAGTGACAACTCCTATCAAGTTGATGCATAGTTGTTCAGGTCATAAAAGTTCACGTGACAACTCTGATGCATAGTTCATTACAATAATTTCATACATACAGCTACCATGTGTATATATGGTATAAATATCGCATCATACCATTACAAAAGTTTTACTGCTATTTCGAGCGATATCATCATGAGGTATACGGTGGTTGATCTATATTCAGCAATGGGTCGCTATTGGGTTGCAGATGGAGATGAATTTGAATACCCAATGAATCCAAATCTGCGTTACTCACGTGCCACCGTCAATACCATGAGAGCTGAGTGGGAATTTCGCAAAACTCGAGCAAACGTTCTCGTTGAGCTATGTCGTGAAGTTAATCTTAAATTTTCTCGCCGGTTAGCCATGCGTATGCCAACTGACACTCCACAGTTGTTGCAAATGGCATTGCATCGTATCCGCGACGAGGTTAATCGCATGACCCAACGTTTGCAAAGGTCCGGACTAATGAAGACCGCAAATGAGCGTGCCGAAGATGGGTTAATGGATGATGCACACCAGTACTACGCCTGGAGCATGGATGTTATGTATGAATCTGATATTGAGATGTCAGATGATGATGATAATGAATGAAATTGTTTGGATGAACACCCAAACCATTTCTGTAATGCATGGAATTTGTAATGCTTATCCACGACTTATCAATGAAGGGGGATATTTCAATTGTTTTCGAATATTTATTGTAATTCTACCTTTACTTTGTCTCCGTTATTGTTTTTTTGAATAACGCTACTTGAACTAATAATGATACTTAATGAACAAGGTATGAGTTCATATCGATTGGTTATTGAAATACTTGTGTTTGTTAAGATACTTATTTTGTTTCCTTTTCGTTCATATTTCTCCTCACAACTATCCATTATGCAATGTTCACATTTTTTTCCCAGATTTTTGTTGTATAAAATTTTTACAAACCTGTAGCAACACAAGTGGTCCTCCAATCTCATTTAATCATAACAAGATTTTTACAAACCAGATTTTCGAATAAATAAGTATGACACATTTACATCATCTGTACAAGTTTAATATACAAAAACTATAACAAAAACTATAAATAAAATAAACCATACACTCCACATCACACCCGCTAATGCCCTAACCTGCCCCCAGTCCCACAACCCCGAACGTGGACCTCCCTCCTCGGTCTCCTGCGGTAGACTCTCTGAATATCTGGCTGGTGTAGAGCCTGTGACTGTGACTCCCCCTCTACTGCATGTGCTGGCCCAGATCCTGTCTGTGGCGGAAGATCAGATACTGCTGTGAGCTGTGAAACTCCATCATCTGGTGCAACTGTATCATGATCTGCAGCTGGAGCTCGACCTCTGCCTCTGCCCGTACCCCGACCTCTGCTGCGACGTCCACCACGACCAAAACCTCGGCCTCTCCCGCGCGCTCTGGGGGGGGCTCAATATGGCCCTCAGCGTCAACGTGGGAGATGTCAGTGAGAACTGCATCATGTATACTCATGGTCGTGGTCGAACTGTCTAGTGGTGGTAACTGGGTGGGTGGGGTAACAACGTCATGCATGTATCGGGGCGGTGTCCAATCAGGGTCAGGCACATAAGGTATGCCAGTATGCTGCGTAAGAAGTACGTCGAGGGAATCTGTAGATATGTATGGGGTAGTATGTGGTGGGGTCGAAGGCAGTGTCGAAGGAGCTGATGTGGCAGGCGCAGAAGTAGAAGGCGCTGACGTGGATGGCGCTGATGTGTCTGGATCAGCTGCTGAAGTGTGTACACCGTAGTGGCCGAAATGCAAACGATCTCCCCGATGGGCAACCTGGAATGCCTGGTACAATAACTCCCGGATCTCTGCAACGGCCTCCAAGGCATGCTGTGGATCATGTCTCAAATGGGCGTCCTCGGCCAAGTGAAACGACCTCCCAGATCCAGCCACCTGAACAAACATTCACACGTATTATTAGGCTACAGTTCACTGAAAGTAAATCAAGTATGATTTTAATAATTATCTGACACATAATATGATACTCACCAATGCCTCAAGATAAGGGCCAACTCCCTGATATCTAGACTCAGACACGTGGCTCGGATTCCCGACTAGTAGGTGTGTATGTCGCTGATACCACAACATGTAAGGGTCGGAAGAGGGGATCACCTCATCGCTGTAGTCAGCCTATACAATACTGTCCCGGCGGGCATCCCACAACTGTATATATCGCAAATGAACCAGACGCCAGTCAGTGCCAGCTCGGCCACGCCTATCAGTGACGTGCAACTGCCACTCAGTGTCGAACCGATCCGGCACAGACTGCACCCGACCAAACTGTCGGAGGACACGATGGGGGAGATGCCACTCAACCACATCAAAACAAATAAGTGGCACCCTCGCCATCCATATCTCCTGACCCAGTCGGCAGTAGTGGGGAGCGTATCGAGGACCCCAACGTAAGGCTGCCAGATAAACTACAATGACGACAAATAATTAAAATTTTGCTCGTGAACTCAAAACATATACAATGAAGAAGACAACTAAAACGCAACCAAAAAACTTCATACCTCGCCCTCGATCATCCGGTCCAGCTGGTCTCTATAAACTACCACTACGTGGGTCGAGACGACCTCGTGGCCCATGTCAACCCTCCACCGGCTACCTCGCGGTCCGGTGGGCAACTACATGTCCCCCTCACCCATAGGAAGCTCACCAGGACCAACCGGTTGCCGCCTAGACGGGGCAATGCGAATCAATCTCTCCCATGCCCAAATCTGCAATAGTTTGAACACAATTACAATACTGATATATGGCTATAAATATGAATTGACATGTAATAAAATTGTTACTAACCTGTAGCAATACAAGTGGTCCTCCAATCTCCCTCGTACCCACCTGAGCTGCTCGACATAGCATCCTATACAACCATGCCAGAGCCGCGCTACCCCAGCTGTACTGCCCAATCTCCTCAATGTCTCTCAGCAATGGCAAGTACATCAGCTTGACCAGGTTCTGTGACTTATCAGGGAGAAGTACCCCCCCAATAAGCCACAGAATATATGCTCGGGTATGCTGCTGTACCAACTCATCTGGAGCATGATCTGGAAGATGAGCAAAGTGCTCGGCCAGCCACCTCACCCTCAGTCTACCTGGCTGTAAATCTGCTGGTGTAGGTGCTACTCCGAGTAGCTCAGCACATAGGGCTATCCACTGCCCCGTCGCGATAGAAGAGTCAACTCCAGTAACTGCTTGGCCATCAACCCGAAGACCATATAGGACGGATACGTCCTGCAACGTGACGGTGGCCTCCCCGATCGGGAAATGGAATGTTTGAGTCTCTGTACGCCACCTCTCGACGAGAGCAGTGATGAGTGCGTGGTCCAGTCGAATGTGCCCGATACGATACACACCATAGAATCCCGCGCGTAATAGATACTGCAAGACTCTATGGTCCAACGGGTGCTCCCACAATCCAGAATCTGCCCGACGGCATGTCAACACGGTGCGTGCCTCATCCTGCACAACAGAATTACCAGTTCAAATAATAACATTATCCCGAAATATACAACAAAATGCAATGTATTTTAATTGTAGCCGTAAAGTACAACAAATGTTATTGCATACCGGACGGTCCCACATACTGTCAGCCCGATGTGTCTGTCTCAACAGTGGAACCTCCTCAGGTACATGTGCCATGAAGCCTGTACAACTGAAATATTAGATCATCCATATCAAAAGCTCATTTAATCATAACATAATAACAGAGAAAACTGTAATTATTGATTTTGTACTTAACGATGTAAAATACAATTAAGTAAATTTTATGGGTTCAATGTAAATGTTATGATTACATTTATGGCATATTTGACAAAACTGAAATATTTATTTTGTAATGCTAAAAGTTTGAATAAATTATAAATTTTGCAAAATACATATAAAATTTTGTAATTGTGAACAATGACCGCAGCATTCAAATTTTTAAAATTTTAATTTATAATAGGTTAATTTTTTTAAAATTTGTAAATTTTTTAAATTATAAAATGTGAACAATGATTGCAGCATTCGATATTTAATTTGTTAAAAAATATGAAATTTTGAAATTGGAGAAGAACTACGTGATTAAGTATAGAATATTGTAATACACATTTCGAATCAAGTACTCCGTGAAAAGCTAGTACACATTTTCAATAAATTATAAAAGTTTGAAAAAATTGTACACATTTTCAATTTTGCATTACACATTTTTTAATCAAGTACATATTTTGTAATACACACTTCAAATGTACGACCCCGTTTACAAATAAATAATTTAAAAATACATAATTCAATGATCTATTACAAATGAAGAATTTCAAAATGATATATTACAACATGTAAGTATTACATAGTCTTCATCGACCAAGTCGCGCCGGACATGTTCGCCTGTCATGACCTGTCTGGTGGCACTCACTGCAACGAGCTGTCAAACGCCTGTCTGATATATCCATTTCATTCGGAATACGAGCCATAGATGTACGACCCCGTTTTACTTCTCGCAGACGAAGGTCATTAGGCATTAAGGTCCACTGCGGATCATCCCAATAATCTTCATGCGGTATTGGATTGAACTTAGTTTCCCAAACCCTCATGTATACAGGAAGCCTGTATACTGGATCAACGTACTGGAATGGATTGTCACCGCATTCAGACATTACAGCGAGCATATGAGAACATGGATAGTGTCTTATCTCATATTTCCCACAACTGCACGTGGGTTGATTCATCCGCACAATCTGTCTATTGCGACCTCGTCCACGGCGAAAAGATGTTTGCACCTCAAATACACGGCGGGGCCTATAAGATAATATTGAAACAAACTAATCAAGTTCATGTTTTTAGATGTAATTAACTTAACAACATAATAATAACAATTTTTTCACATTACAAACAAACCTGTCATACGATATCAACTTGAAAGTATTTCCCCTTGCGATACCCTCCTCCATAGTTCTTTGCATCTCTCTGGGGTATTGGAAGTCATTGCGTACATCTGTTTCCGCTTGGGCTCCCATCTCGTCAAAATATTTGACGAGTCGTCGAAATGTGAATTCAACCATAGCTGAAATAGGTAAGTTCCTTGCACCTTTCAAGACGCTGTTGAAGCACTCTGTATCATTACTGGTCAATACCCCCCAGCGATATCCATCGTCATATGCAAGGGCCCAGTCCTCAGGATTCATCTTGTGGACCCAATCGATGGCTTCTTGGTTAATAGCCTGTATCTGATCTAAGTAACCATTACACTTTCGTCGTTGATCAGCACTCTCTGCTTTCCACAGAAGTTGTTTGAGCTCCTTATTTCTGAAATGTGTGTTAAAGTTACTGCAAACATGTCGAAGGCAGTGCCGATGATATCCAACAAATTGGAGCGAGGGATTAAGCCAATGCCGCCTCACAGCAGCTAAAATACTCTCAGCTCGATCAGATATCAAAGTCACTCCCTGTCTGTCCATGACAATATGTTCCTTGATATTTTGAATGAAGAACGACCAAGACTCCAAACTCTCCTTGTCGACAACAGCGAATGCAAGCGGTAATATTTTGCCATTCGCAGTGACAATCGTTGCTACGAGCAACACACCAGTGTATTTATCGTATAAGAATGTCCCATCTATAGTTATAACAGGCCTACAATATCTAAAGCCATCGATGACGGGTTTGAAAGACCAAAAAACAAAGTGGAAGACGGGTATAATGGTTGCATGCCCGGTATATCTATGCTTCCATGTTACGATGGTGCCAGGATTAGATGTCTGTAATGCATGCATGAATTTAGGCAACTGCCTGTATGATTCATCCCAATCACCGAATACCATTTTAATTGCCTTTGCCCTTGCATGCCACGCCTTCTTGTATGATATACTATAGTTCATGGTTTTTTTTATATCTTCGATGACATTCTCAATTGGCATATCAGGTTCATTCTGCATACGACAAAAAAATATGAGTTGGATTATCTAGATGTGAACACTATAAAAAAACAAATATGTATATCTAAGTAAACATTTATTTTTTATACTAACCGCAACTTGTCCCAAAATATGAGAAGCAATGTAACTGGAGCTAATATTAGTGTGGTCCCTGTTCATTCGTGGGTATAAACAATGGTGAGGACCCCTGCACTGCTTTATTTCAAAAAGACCATGTTTCCTACTAAGAGATGCACGCAACCACCAACTGCAGTCGTGCTTGCAAGCAGCCACCCAAAGGTCTCGCTTGGAGGATACGACCTTATACTCTCAATTATTTGTTGCATGGTACAATTTCACAGCATGTAGAAGTTGCTTCTTATCAACAAAAACCATTCCTCTGTCCAACTCTGGATTTTCAGCGCTCTAGATCCGGTTACGGGGAACGACATCACGGGTACTAATGTCAAAATCACCACCCATGTGAATGTTGTCATAGAAAGGGATTTCAACTCTAGGTGGAATGGGGGCATTTTCAGGTTCAACGGGAGCCTGGGCATCATATTCTTCATCATCATCATCTGATCCGCCTAATAAATTTTCTTCCTCACACATTTCATTGTCATCATCGTTTAGGGCGACATCAGGACCGTACATGTCACTGTCAACAAACTGCACCTCGTTCACTGTTTCATCCATATTACCAGCAACTTCAACCGGAGTGGTATGATGGCTGCATGTCGGCACATCTTGTGTGTTACTCTCAAATTCATAACCATATCCACCATGTGAACTTGATTCTACACCATGGCCCTGAAATGACTGTTGTGTGTAGCCCAGTGGATAACATTGATCTGATTCATACATAGGAGACTGAAACGCTGTTGTGTCAATCCCATGCGTCAGCAATGTAGTGAACGGACGAGAATCCATCTGTGTCATGTTCGGGATATTGTGTACAATCTCTTTATCAATGTAGACTTCCAAACAATTTGGTGCTTGAAAACTTGCACCGATACTTAATACGGTGTTCAACGCCTCATCGTCATTGATCGGTAATATCTTGTATTTGCTGTGTGCTTGCCACTGGCGATAAGGATATCTACATTTGAAGGTCAATCGGACACTTTTCCCATAATTTGCCACCTTTGACGTAAACATTTCCTCCAAATTGCTAAGCGTGGTGCCAATTTGCACCGCATATATCCCTTTCGGCTCAACATCATATGCTACGCCTTCATCAGGATCCCGAATTATGTTTCCCCCCCAGTAGAAAATAATTGGAACAGTCTCCATATACTTGCTTCAATTAAGACAAAAAACATTAAAATAGCAACAATATACTTATATCTCCTTGTATTTGTAAAAGAATTATATGAAATTATACTCATTCAATTACAATTACTTGTGACGCAAAAACTTTATTTAAGTAATCATCAATTATAATCCAACATTCATTATTGATTTTTTAATTAAGATATGAGTTAAAATAATGATAATGCTTTAGATTTTTTAGCTTTTTAAGAAAAACATTTTACAACTTATGAAAAAATTAACATCATGCTCTTATGCTATGCTTTTTACATTACTTATTATGATTAAGATCATGCTCTTATGCTATGCTTTTTACATTACTTATTATGATTAAGATCATGTTCTTGTGCACATTAAATGTAATTCAGGTAAATTTTAGGTTGAAAAATCTTTTATTAATTTTGGATTAATTTTGTATAAATTAGAAAGTAACAACATTTGTAATCATTAAATAAATATAATTTTATTTGTGTGATGAACATCTTAATTTTATAAAGACTTGTTATTATACTTATGAAGTTGTAATTTAAAATTTATCAAAAATGTCTGTGTTACATGGATTATTCAAAACAAAGCAAGTAACCATATCAGACACTTGACACCTAAATAAGTGTATCATATGTATGGTTGATTATGCACATATCCACGATTTTACCCCAATTTTTTTTTTTTTCTGAACTCGCTGTTATAAACCACGATTTAAGCCAATAAAAAATTGTGATTTATAACAGCGAGTTCAGAAGAAAATTTTCTTTGGCTAAAATCGTGGTTCAGAACAACGAGTTCATAATAAATTTTTTGTAATTAAAAACGCGTTTTGTAACCGTGATTTCTTAATCAAAATCGCGTTTTGTAATCACGATTTTAAGATTTTCCAAATTCCACGCGGGACAGGCCCAGAAATGTTGAAATCGTGGTTGTGAACCGCGAATTAGCTTATTTTGGGAATTCTTTCAAAACTAGGCTTAGTTTGGAAATTGAATTAATATTTTGACTTATTTTGGAAAGTGGCCCTAGGTTGACCTTATATAAATTATAAAGTGTTTGTAAACTTGATTTATACATAAACAAATTTGATTTATACATATTCGTGACCACGCTTGTAAGTAAAATATGTAAAAACGTGTTTTCAAAACACATTTTAAACAAAAATTCAAAACCAGCACTCCCTCTTATTTGTCACAGACACTGACACTCCCTCTCTCTATCTCTCTCTCTGACACACACACCCACAACACTTACACTCACATGAAACATATATAACTTTTAATATATATAAATTTTATTTTATAAAATTTAGAATAATTAATTTTTTTTAATTTAATTTATCTGTTTAAATAATTTATTTTTGAAATTCTTTTTATTTTTTTCCAATGAATTTTTTTTTTCAAATAAACCTCAAGGGTGTCCGTGTAATTTACCTAAAAAAAAAAAATTTACATTTTAAGAATTAAAGTACAAAAATAATCATTTTATATAGTTGATTATTATTTGCTATTATCAATTATTATTATATATATATAATAATAAAATATTGGTATGAATTTTACAAAATAAAATTTATATATATTAAAAAGCCTATAGTTTGATGTGAGTGTGAGTGTTGTGGATGTGTGTGTCAGAGAGAGAGATAGAGAGAGTGTTTGTGAGTGTCTGTGACAAACAAGAATGAGTGCTGGTTTTGAATTCTTTGTTGAATTTTTACATTTTGCTTAGAAGTGATTATTATCCACGGGTCAACAGTAAAACCGTGGTTTGCAACCACGTTTTCTGAAGATAGAAAGCATTACTTAACAACAGCATGGTTATGTATAAATCAAATTTTCTTAATCAGATTTACTTCAAAAAAATAATTACTTAAAAATTTTTGTATAAATAAAATTTCCTTAAAAGCGTGATTTGTAACCTAGACAGATATATCAATAATTTTGAATATGAAGACATTACGAAGATTCTTCTTCTAGTTTTCTGTTCATATAATTTTATACTATAATTTGTATGAAGTATTGTATTTATTCAGTGCGATTGGACAAAACTGGACAAGTCATACAAAAATCTTAAATCATAGTGTAACTTTTTCTATGGAATTATTATTTTTTTCATTGAGTTCAAATAACTCGACTTATTTTGTACGACTTGTTCTTAATTTTAATTTCAAACATTGTTCACGTAATTTTTTTATAACGATCTGGTCAAATTACTGAGATTTATGGACAATTAAAGAGAAGTTACTTTTATTGACATTATTCCCTCTGCCAATAGGGACCTTAATGACAAAGTTATTTGGTAGGTTATTTTCTATGACATTATTCCCTAACTGAGGGAAATAACCTCATCCGAAATAACGTAGGAAATGACTTAGGGAAATAACATAACAAAAAAATTATCGACCTGAAGCGAGTCAAACTTCAGTTTCATTAATATTAAAGAGCTCTCATTATGTGTTAGAAATTAGGTATGCTTCTTTCAGATCTCAAGTTGAACTCAGTATGTTTCATTAATTGAGATTTGTCGGATCTACGTGGAATGGACGTTTGGTGTGGATTGTAAGATTAGTTGATAAATACGTAAACTGATTCAGACATCCGACTATCATAAAAATGTAAGGACCCACACTTCATGTCTTAGTCATGCTTGCATGCACTTATATGATTTGCCATGTTAAGATTTGCCTTCATGTTGCCTTCATGAATTTTGCCTTGTTTTGTGCTTATGTGATTTGCCTAAGTGTATATGTATGCTTTGTTCCTCCTTTGCTATGCTAAGCCTAGATCATTCCCAAGCCGAGGTCATCTTTAGTCCAGAACCATCTTGGTAGCACTTTGTTGACCTCCACCTTTGTCCTGGCATATTGGCCGAGATGATTATCATCTGGGCCGAGGTGTGTATCGCCGAGGCCGAGATGTGTATTATCTAGGCCGAGATGTTATCTTGAACTAGGTGATCTTGTCCTGGAGTGGTATGACCTAGACCGAGGTGTGGCACATCTAGGCCAAGGTGTGGCACAGCTTAGTCAAGTGTTGACCTTCCTAGCCGAGATCATTGTCACCTTAGTGCCGACGTTTTGTTCTTAGCCGAGGTCATTGTCCTTTGTTTGCCGATGTCTTGCCCTTCGCCGATGTCTTATCCTTTGCCGATGTCATCACTTGCCGGAGTGTTTGCCGTGTAGCTTGTTAGATACGCCTTGTCATAGTCTTGTCTTGTCTATCAGTCACCTTTTTTAGGAGAACCAATCCGGTAGAGCCACGTGTCCGAGCTGAGTGTTAAATCAGCCGATGGAGAGAGAAACCTATCATTTGTTGCATCCTTGTTTTCGAAGAGGAGAGAGAAGCTCTAGAAGAGGGAGAAGAGTTCTTGAGAGAGAGTAGATCTTCCAAGCTTGATTCCTAGAGATCAAACCGTTAGATCCGTGTTCTAAGGTTAGATTCTTGATCTGTGCATGATGTTCTTTATGTTTATGTTATTGCATTACATGATTGAATATGATTTGTAAGCCATGCATTGCTTTGAAGTTCGGTTTCAGAAAGAGAAAATAGCATTCATGTGTTCTTCAAGAAAAGTCATGTTTTGATCCGAAAGCTCATGCCAAGATTCATGTTTTCATGTTTGTTTTTGTATGATCTTCAAGTATGGGTACCCAGGTCCATGTTTTCGAACTCATAACATGAAAACCCAGATTTTGAATAAGGAAGTTATGATTTTGGCATGTATCTCATTCATGTTCTTCATGTTCATGTTTTTCATGTTCTTCACGGGTGGAAACCCAGATCTCCAGACTCACTTCCCGAAGTGTAGTCGCCGAGATCACCCTCACCTAGACTTCACACTTAGGCCGAGCATCGTATCTCACCTTGGCCTACCTTGCATGATCACTTGCACCTAGTTTGTCTTGCATGAACACCTCGGCATGCAGCCGCACGCCGAAGCCTTGGTAACCACACCTCGGCTAGGAGGTGTGGGACCTCGGCAAAGACCTGGCTAGTACCCAGCATGTCTTCCTGACATGTAAAACAGTGTTTTGACTCCCAGCATGTTTTCCCGAGATCATTTGCATGTATGTAAGACTTGTTTTGAGATGTATGTTCAGTAGACTTTGCCATGTGTTTGTAGGACTTGGGCCTTGCTGTGATCCCGACGTCCCAAGAACTAAGTGAGTGGTATTTCTAATAAAGCTATGTTATCAATTTTGATAAAGCTTGTTTTGCTTTGTTTTGAAAAGTATTTGTTAAGCATGAATGACTATCCCTAATTTGGTATATGAAGTTTAAGTTCTATGCGTTAAATATAAGCTTTGTTTTGATGTCCTCATGATAAGTCCTTGCGTGCCAGAGGACTATAAGCTTTTGTGGCACATTCTAGTTAAGTCTCTCGTGTTGAAGTGGGCTTTATGCCAATCTGATTAGGGCTTATGCCGATCTGATATGAAGCAAAGTGCTACACGGAACTAAGTGCTACGATGTGAGTCACCTCTAGAATCCGTGGGAGTCACCTCTTGGGTTCATATATCTGTGAGGAGGGGATATGAAGCAAAGTGCTACATGGAACTAAGTGCTACAATGTGAGCCACCTCTAGAGTCTGTGTGAGACACCTCTTGGGTTCATATACCTGTAAGATTTGACTGATGAATGCGGTTCAGTATAAGTTTTGATACAAGTTACGCCATGTATGTTTTGATACAAGTTTTGCCAATTATATGTTTTGAGCAAGCTATGATATATGTATTGTTTTGACAGAACCTCGGATATCATTCATTGAAACCTTTATTATTTGTACCATTCACTGAGTATTCCATACTCACCCCCTCTATATATATGTAGGTTTCAAGCAAGAGATCGGCTTCGCCGAGATATGTGTTTTTGTGCCCGATGTTTTGTATGCATGTTATGTCGGCATCCAGTTTTGGACTCATGTTTACGTCGGCTTTGTTTGTACGTCATGTCGGCAGAAGGATGTCGGCAATCTGGAAGATTATGTTTTTGACCCGCATCCATGTATTTTGTTTATGTCGGCCTGGGAGGCCCTTTTGTTAAAGATGCAATATGTATGTTGAATTCAATTGTAAAGTTATGTAAAGATGTATGCCATTTCATTTGACTTATGCACAGCTCTTATGGACTATTTGTATTGGATTTATTGCTTCCGCATTTGTGAGCCCCATATATATTATACTCTGATTGTGTTTGATCTTGTAAGTTGGCCTTCGGTAATTACGGATTACTGGCCATCACGGCACCATCCTACTAGGGGCGGGTTGGGGTCATGACAAAAAAGTTATAACTTAATTGAATAAACATAATGCAGGCGCATAAAACTGATTCAATGGCATATTTTAAAGTTTTCTTTTATTTTTTATTTTTTCTTTTATTTTTTTTGGGTCAACATTCTAAGTAGTTAGATTTTTAATTTGTTAATAAAATTTTACTGTACTACTTAAAGGGTCACCCATAGAAAATATTAACAATCACAATCACTCTTTAAAAAAAATTAATAAGAAAACGAAAGCAGGCCTACACCGACATAAAATTCAATTATCTGACTTTTCTATTTTGCCATATCCCTATCTCCAAAATATATATATATATATATATATTTTTTGTTCCTGGCCAAATTGATGAGAAAACTTCCATAGCAATTTCTTATCACAAATTTTGTTCCTTACTTTTCAATTTCTTATTCTTACTTAAAAAATTAAAAGTTAGAACAAAATTATTTTTGTTACTTTATTAATTATAAGTTATTACTACTCCACATCACCTAATTAATAATAATTTTTACAGCCAAATTAACGTTTCTCTTTCTTATGTAATTAATTAACAGCATTAAAATTATTGTAAATATTTAGCTGCATAGGACTAAGGTAATTTATTGGAATGACAATAAAAGGGAATGTCATGATTATTCCTTAAATATGTTTTGATTCAACAGATGCAACATTCAACAGATTTCACATTCAACAGATTTCACAATTATAAACAGATTTAATATAACTATAAACCATTCAACATTCACATTCAACAGATTTCTAAACATATTTCACAAATATAAATCCTAACCCTCACCCTAATTTCAGATTTAAGATTTCACATTGAACAGATATTGTATAATTAAAATTCAAGAAATTATCTATAATTAAACACATTCAACAAATTCAACAACAAATTATCTATAGCAAAAGATTTCACATTCAACAAATTATTTATAATTAAAATTCAACAAATTATCTACAATTAAACAAATTCAACAAATTATCCATAATTAAAATTCAACACATTCAACATTTTATAAACCCTAATCCTAATTTATTATTTCTGATTTCACAACATTTTATTCACAAATATAAACCCTAACCCTAACCCCATGAATCCTAACCCTAATTTTTTCACAAACATAAACCCTAACCCTAACTCCACATTCATGAACCCTAACCCTAATTTATTCACAAATATAAACCCTAACCCTAACTCCACATTCATGAACCCTAACCCTAATTTATTCACAAATATAAACCCTAACCCTAACCCCACATTCATGAACCAACCCTAACCCTAATTTATTCACATTTTCACAAACACAAATATATTCACAAATATGAACTCTAATCCTAATTTATTCGCAGCAAAGTAGATGATAGAAGCCATACCAACGAGAGAGAGATAGTACTGAAGCAGGGGAGCTCGAAAGAGAGAGACAGCAGAGGGAGAGGAGGGAGCGAGTGGGAGAGAGACAGCAGAGGGAGAGAGACAGCAGAGGGAGAGGAGAAAGCGTGAATTGAAAACACGGGGCTGGGGGGTGTTAAGTAGTAGCTTTAAAATCGTGGTTATGAACCACGAGTTCACTTACCAAAATCGTGGTTACAAAGAGCGAGTTCAAAAGAAAACAATTTTTTGATGAACTCGTGGTTCCAAACAGCGAGTTTCAAAGAAAATTTTTTTTTGATGAACTCGCGGTTCCAAACAGCGAGTTCCATGGAAAATTTTTTTTGACGAAATTGTGCTTGTGAAGCGAGTTTAAAAGAAAAAAAATTAATTAAACTCGCGTTTTGTAACGGCGAGTTCTTAATGAAACTCGCGTTTTGTAACAGCGAGTTTAACATTAGCCAGAATTCACGCGAGATTGCTGGAAAAGTATTGAACTCGCAGTTGTGAACCGCGATTTAGCCTATTCTGGGAATTCTTTCAAAACTAGGCTTAGTTTGGGAATTCCCTCACTATTTTGCCTTATTTAGGGAAATGCCCCCCCAAATCTTCATCTGACTTTTTCAATTTCCACGTGGTGCCATCTAGTCCTTTCGCCTCACATCGAACGGCTATAAAGCAACCATAATTTCTTCAATAAAGAAGAAAGTGGGTAGGTCATCTTCCATCTTCGAGGTCTGGGATTTGCTTGCCTTTTTTAAGACATTAAAGGGCTTTTTGGGAAAGAGTAAAAAACGCGCGTTTTGCGTTTTTGAAGAAAACGCGAGTTGTGTTTTTTTTCTTATTTGGGAATTACAAAAAGTAAGTTGTAAAATTACGTAAATATCCTCAATTCTTATATTTTGTATAAATAGATAAAATGTAATTTTTTAAGTTAGGTGAGGGTATTTTAGTTATTTTAGTGTGATGTGACATCATAAATAAATATTAATCTAGATAAAAAAGTAACTTTTTACTAATTTCCCAAATCACTCCCAAAAATCTTGGTTAAAAGCAAAAAAGCTAATTTTTACCATCTTCCCAAAATATTACAAAGTCGTCGGATTTGTGGATGCTGAGCAAACCACAGCAGCCTTCTTTGGGGGGGGGGTTGAGATTTTGTGGAAGCCTTTTTAAGTATATTTTGATAATTTAAATTATTTATATTATAAAATTTACAGCCCTGGTACAGAGCTCGAAAATCATGACTCAAATTTGGCTCAAATTGAGAAGGAAAAAGGAGGAAGAAGAAGAAGAGAAGGAGGAAGAAGAGAAAGAATGAGAAGCAGAACTAGAGGGGGCCATAAAAATGGGGCTGGAGACAGAGGCGGATGCGGGGCTGCGATGCGACGAGCGACGATCTGCGACGATCGGTCGACGAGCTACGACACAACGACGAGCTGCGAGGACGACGACGACTCTCTCTCTCGCCTCTATTTCTCTCTCGCCTGTGTTCAAACGAAGAAGAAGAAGAAGAAAAGAAAGAAAGAAAGAAAAGGAAGAAAGAAAATGAAGAAAAATGAAGGGAAAAAAAAATCGAAACACAAAACGACGTCATTTATATTTTGATAATTTAAATTACTTATATTAAAAAATTTACAGCCCTGGTACAGAGCCCGAAAATCGGGGCTCGAATTTGGCTCGAATTTGAGGAGGAGGAAGAAGAAGAAGAAGAGAAGGAGGAAGAAGAAGGAGAAGCAGAACTGGAGGGGCCCATAAAAATGGGACTGGAGGCGGAGGCGGGTGGAGGCAGAGGCGGAGGCGGGGCTGCGATGCGACGAACGACGATATGGGACGATCGGCCGACGAGCTGCGACGACGACGACAAGCTGCGACGATGACGACGACTCTCTCTCGCCTCTCGCATCTGTTTCTCTCTCGCCTGTGTTCAAACGAAGAAGAAGAAGAAGAAGAAGAAGAAGAAGAAGAAGAAAAGAAAGAAAGAAAGAAAAGGAAGAAAAAGGAAAAAAAAAAATCGAAATGCAAAACGACGTCGTTTTGCGTTTCGAGCCAAATTCGAGCCTTGATTTTGGGTCCTCAAACATTTTTCTAAAATTTATTGAATAAATTATTTATATAAAAAAATTAAATTAATTAACATTTTATAATTTCATGCTAATTATTTTTAAAAAATTATAAAGATGAAGTTAATCGTTTATTTTTAAAAAAATAAATATGCTCTTGTGATAGAGTTATAGATGTCCAATCAGTTTGATTTTTTACATAAATAATCTAATCAACGAATCCTATAATGTGAGTGTTTGGGAAGTGAGTTTTTTTATAAGTTTTTTTAGTTGTAGGATATTATTGGAGAAATTTTTTTTTGTGTTTGAGAAGATAGTTGGGTTTTTTTGTGGTTGGATATGATGTTTGTGAGAGAAAAAGTGAAATGATTATAGGATTTGATGTGATGTTTTGTTTGGATTAGTTTTTTTTGTTTTTGTTTTCTAACCAATTTGTCTTTTAGTAAAAAAAATCAAAAAAAAAAAAAAAAAACCAAAAAACTTACTTCCCAAACACGCCCATGAATTGTTCATTTTATAAAAAAAAAAGGCTCAGGAAAAACCTCCACCAGAACGCCACAGGAAGTTGCTGTGAGTTGCTCACAGCAGCATCCCCAATTCCAGAGTAAGTCTATGTGCATAGAAATCAAATACAAAATGAGACACAATCCTCTTATAAAGGATGAGACAAATATGTGTGGAATCCACATTTTGAACCTACTCCTTTGAGAGGATTGTGTTCCATTTTATATTTCTAATATTACTGCTCTCATAAACTCTGAATTTGAGTTGTGTTTTTATTTTTCTCATTTAAAAAATAATAATAATTAAAAAAACACCGATGGTTTTTATATCATTTCTTTTAATTAAAATGATTTGGCAACACGAGTTTCTTGTGTTTTTCCAAATGAAAAAAAGAATGAAATAAAAAAAAAAAAAAATAAATACAAATATTTGAACAGAAGGACAAGATAGCAATTTTTTTTAATTAATTGGCCAGAGATTATTTTTATATTTTTATAAGTCCAACGACCAATACCAACAACTAATACGGAAAAGAACTCATACTAACAGGAACTCATAAGAAGAAATATTTTTTTAATCTTTTTTCAGGGACAAAAATTATTACAATGAACAATTAAACTAGCCCAGTTGGTTTTCATCTTAAAAAAACTAGACGAGTTGGTTAGATAACACTTACTTAGGCTTCGTTTGGGAAGTGATCGGTTTAGTCAAAAAATTTAAAAATTATTAAAAAAGTCAAAAAATTAACAACCTATACAAAAAAATTAAAGATTCTTTTTTCTCTCTACTTTTTGCACATCTTTTCGTAAAAAGTTAAAAAGTCATCCCAAACATACTAATTTTTTTTAACTCATATTTTAACTAAATAGCCAAAAAGTTACTAAATTAGCTTGTTCTCAAACGAGGCCTAAGAACTCCTTTTCGTAAAATTTTAAATTCATTTTAATGGTCAAAAGTTCGAAAAAAAAAGATGGATTACCCTTTAGTTTTTGAAAGAAAAGTGTGATTTGCTTTAGCTTTTAGCTATTTAAATGGAACTCTTTGTCCCACCGCAATACAACTTGTGTATACTTGAGGTTTACCCTTTACTCAAATAAATATTTAAAAAAAATTGAATTACATAAATCAAAAAATTAAAAGTTTAAATTATCAAGAAATTAGTTTGACGAGGCTTTTTCCAATTTTCTCTTTTCAAATTATTCATATAACTCTAGCAGTTTCTTCTATCATTCGTAATGAAAACTAAACACAACTAAAAAAAAAGATTCTAAAAATAAAAACTTTGATGTCTTATGATCATGAATCAATAAAAAAAAGTAACACATTCTTTGAGTAGGGGAACAGTAAAAACAAAAAGATCGAAAGCACTCCATCCTACAATTTATATTATTTATCTAATTCTTTTGATGCACACTATACTTAATTAATTAATATTGGAAAAATGAAAGTCCATGAGCTGCTTTACGTTTTTCCAATCTTGTTGATTTTTTTGTTTTTGTTTTTGGGTATGCAAAAAACTGATGAATGAGTTCCAAATTATCTGCTAATCAAAACAATGAAAAATGTCATTTTTTAAACTTATTATTGTTGAAAATATATAAGAAATAACAAAAAAATAAAAATAAAATTAAAAGACCCAGGTAGCGATGGCAATGGGGATCCTACCCTATGGATATCCATGGACATCCAACCCAAGTATATGGATTTTTTTCTATTTTTTTTACCTATAGGATTAAGACTAAGTTTGGGAAGTTCAAAATAATCTATTTTTTTTATATTTTTATATTTTTTTCATCACATCACCTCCCTATTTTTTTATAAAAAGATAAAAAATACATTTATTTAAGCTATTCCAAATAACTCATAATTAAGTGGGTTTTTAAAATATCCATAGGATATGGGTCGGGGATTGGGTACCCGCTCTCACGGTTTCTCATTCTCAATCTCATTCTCATTCTCACCGCAGCGAAGGCAACGATCTCCATAGGTTTTGCAAAGGCAACGATCTAGCGGCGGCGATCTCCGTCGGCGTTATCACGGTGGTTCTCCGGTGTGGTGAGTTTCTCTATCTCGTTCTCTCGTTCTCTCTCTCTTGTTCTGTGTGTTTTTACAAATTCATCTATTCATCACTTTCTCAACTTCCAAACAGAGTTGTTGCTTCACAGAGTTGTTGGTTTGATTCATGGAAATTTTAACTCAATGTTGTTTAAAGCTATGGATTTAAATCAGTTGTGAATTCTGATGCATTTGGAAATTGTTAGCTTTGATTTCTCATGTGGAAGATGAAATTGATTTACCGTCTATTTATTTTCTTGGGACTTTGCTATGTTATGTTATGTTATGTTAAAAGGGTTTAGGGTCAAAATGGATTGCATCAAAACTTTGTTACAAAAATGGCAATTCCCTCTGCAAATGATCAAGATCAATATAGCTACTCCTTAAGTTTTTAAGCAAATAGGTCATCTCTGTTTTGATGATTGGTTGCTTTATATAGTCAAAATAAAATGAGTGTTTTAACATTTCCATTGAATAAGAAGAGAGAGAGAGAGAGAGAGAAGAGAATGTTGGGTGGAAAGTTGATCCCTTTTAGCTTGTAGAGACAGAAATAGGGGTTTTTAGAGAGAGAAAGTCTTGGGATTTTAGGGATTGTTTCAGGTACTGATCCAATCTTTCAATTTTACTTTCATCAATTATTGATCAATACTGTTGAATTTTCACTTTGTTGTGTTGATCAGCTGTTGAATTGGCTAATGCTCCTCTGTTCATGTAAAACTAATAAAAGAATGGATCCATTCTCCTAAGATCTGAAAAAATAAAATAAAATAATGAAGAAAAGAAATAATAAGATTAACCAATTATGATTTGTCCAAATTATTGTTGATGCCAAAAAGTATGCCCAATTTAGTCCCCATTGGATGGGGGTTTGGGAGGGGTAGAGTGGGTGGTTGTTGTTCCTGTTATATCCATAGTATGTGAGATTCATAGGACTATTCTTCTCATTGGTTTACATAAATCATCATCTCAGTAAATAAATAAATAAATACATGCTTCTTTTGACGTTTGCCTCTTGCTCTAAAGGTGATTGTGGAGAAGGCTGAGAGAAGTGATATTCCTAACATCGATAAGAAAAAGTAAGTGAAGTTATTTTCAACTTGATAGCAAATTTCTGTTTAGCTAATTATTTTGGAAGTATTTATCCTTTGTTTGTTTATCACCCTTATGCCAACCATAGTTACCACAAGTGAATTACAAGTTGTCCAAGTTTGGCATGGAAATCTGCACACCTTTCTCTCATCACCTAGAAATTAATAACGGACAGGACCTGCAATACTCGTCTCGAAATGTAATATATGTGTGGAATATTCTTTACTATGCCTTGAATAGCTGCTTCATGTTTTTTCCTTTCTCTTTTTCTATCTATGTATATATATAACTGCATGAAGGCTGAAGATAAGATTGAAATTGAAGAAAATGAACAAATGGAAAAATTTGCAGTCATGTTGATGCAGCACTAGGAAGAAGAATAAATTGGGAATTACAATTCCAAAACAACTCTCAATAATCAATTAAGCCTTACTATGAACATCTAACTACTTTAATTATTCTGTGCAATTCATTTATGATGTTTAGAATTACACAGATAGATACTTTGACGTACATGTGTATTTAGAGTGAAGTTATCCATATGTGGGTTTTGGTTGGCAAAGAGTTTTTTGACATTATTTTATTGGTTCTGTCTTTAAGATCTTTGCTATGCATTTTGATTTGTTACAATTTTTTTATATTTTTGTGTGTGCTACCGTTGGGATAAACATGGGTAGCTATGTATTAGTGTTGGTTGATAGAGATCAACAAACAATTCCTTGTTTATGCCCTGATGCAATTTAATATGGGTCTTATAACACTTTCTTCAAACAGGTTCTTTTGCATTTTATTTCTTCAAACAGGCTCTTATAACATTGTAAACAGGTTCTTATAACATTGTAGGGGAGAGAGAGAGAGAGAGAGATGGTTGTAATTTTTTTTTTAATCTTCCACGTTCTTCCACATTTTTTTTTTCAATTACTAAAACTTATTTGATTGTCTCAAAATTATATATTTGATTATTATAAAACAAACTTTTTAATTAATTAATTAATGTGTATTTGATTTTGTTGTTGAACCAAATAAAATAAAATAAGAGTAAATTTATATTTAGCTTTTGTTGTGAACCTTTAAAAAAAAAAAAAAAAAAAAAGTTGTTAACATTAAATATAAAAAAGAAAGAAAAAAGATTGAAGGTATATTTAGCTTTTGTTGTGAACCTTTATTAAAAAAAAAAAAAAAAAAAAAAAAAAAAAAAAAAAAAAAGAGAAGAAGAAGAAGAAGGTGGTTGTTAACATTAAATAAAAAAAATAAAAATGGGGATTAAGGTGGGTTGGGGAAAATCCAAACTCATTAGGAGATGGGGAAGGTGATACCCATGGGGAATGGGGAATGGGAAAAATTTATTATGGGGGAATGGGGATGGGGAATTAATATCCACCCCATTAACTCCCATTGCCATCCCCACTCATCACATGCATCTCCTTGAATGACAT
Organism: Camellia granthamiana; assembly: GCA_036172215.1. Lineage (NCBI taxonomy): Eukaryota > Viridiplantae > Streptophyta > Magnoliopsida > Ericales > Theaceae > Camellia > Camellia granthamiana. Next base: position 68,412,161 of record CM069908.1, read on the forward strand.
ATGGCATGATATTATTAATTAATACAAGGTTGTATTTGTATGTAATGGCTCCACCTGTATACATAAATGTATTTACTAGCAACCAGGCACACGTGGTGGGCGTGCAACTTCTTTTAGAATTCTAATATGAATTTTATATTATTTTTTCTAATAATATACATATAAATCATGAGTAATTATGTACAATATAACATTTGATATTAACGTACTTGATAAATAAAATATATGTACATTAAAATATGTACAATCTTTAAAAAAAATACAATATTTACTAATGTTAACTAAAAGTGAAAAATATATGTGTTGATGTACATAAAGAAAACTAACAATTTCAAAATAAAATCACAGCAATTATAAACACATAAATACAAATGTTGATATAAACAAAAAAAATAATGTGTTTGGTTTGAGTTTTTTGAATTAAGTTTTTTGAAAACTGAGTTTTTTGGTTTTCGTGTTTTTTTGTTTTTAGTGAATATTTTTAAAATTTTAAACATTTTTTTTAACTTTTTTAGATGCACCTTACTTAGATGTATCTAAAAAGTAAAAAATTTGTGAAAAAATATTTTTAAAAATTAATAAATACATAAAAATATAAAAAATGTACTGAATTTTCGTATTTTTTTTTTTGTATTTTTGGTATTTAGTGAATTTTTGAAAGGTTTTTTTTAAATTTTTTTTACTTTTTAGGTATGTTTATGTTAGGTATGTCTAAAAATTAAAAAAATTGCTCAAAATATTAAAAAAATTCAGTAAAAACAAAAAAATACGGAAAATAAGAAAGTAGAATTTTTTGAAAAGTGTTTTTGAAAAATGATAACCAAGCATGTCGAATAAATTTTTTTTTAACCGGATAACACAATGAAACATTTCATTTTCTATAAATTTTTATAGAAAGTATAATTAATAGTATTACAGGAAAAAAATACACCACAAAATAACTGTTGTGATTATAAATCTAACACTTATTATAAATCTAACACTTATACAGAATACTTACAGTCAAAGTAGATAAGTGTCAATAAAGAATCACCTGAGAAGTTTATTCTGAACAACACAAAGTCATAAAGCAACCTGCAAAAAAATTAATAGTATTACACCAAAAAAAAAAAAAAAAAAATCACAATTATGGTTGATAAGCCTACCCACCATCTGTCAATTTACAATCACAGTTTTTACTACCAAAAAAAAAAAAAACAAATATTAACTCCACACCTAGGCCAAACAAAAAAAGTGAATAGGAGAAACAAAATTAAAAAAGAAGAAAAAATTCACTAAAATTGTGTTTGGATTATAAATTTAAATAGGGTTTTGCAAACAAAAAAAGAAACGATGAGAGAAATGCAAATGAAATATAAGCCAAATGTTTTCTCCATTTCCCTTATATTTTCCTTTCATTTTCCAAATCCCTACCCAATCTATGATCCAAATACAACCTAAATATATGATTGATTTCAACTTGACTTTTTGTTAAATGGAAAACCCAGAAATTATGTGTATCAAAAGATGAGAATATATATCCACGAGATTATATCAGAGAGATGAGAGAGAGAGAGAGAAAGAGAGCAAGTTCTTCTGATCCTGTTCCCTCTACTCTTCTCCATATCTCCCTTGATCTCCATTCTCTTCCCTCAAACCCCCACCGGTCCCCCCCACCCTCTCTCTCTTTCTCTCTCTCTATAGAAATCACACACAACAGTCTTGATCCGATTCACAACTCTCTCAATCAATCAATCCAAGCAAGCCCCACTCAAAAAAGGTTCGTCTTTCAAATCTCAATTATCATCGATTCCAACAATTATACATCTCTTGCTATTTCATCATTGTTTCTGATTGTTTTCCACCATTCATTCATTCAGAGTTCTTTTGTTGTGTTTTTCTTATCGTAGGCATGGTACGATGCTTCAATCCCATCGAATTTGAAAGGGAAAAAAAAAGAAAAAGAAAAGGAAATTGAGAAGCTATTGAGTGATAATCTCAGAATAACAATGTATATAGCATATGTATAAGAATATGTGGATATTTATAAATCTATTGATATTCATCCATCAATATCTTTAAAAAAAACAAAATAAAATAAAAAAAGGAAATTGAGAAAGCATGAATTCGAAAAACATAGTCAACAATATTCAAACAATTTCAATTCTGTTATATCCAGAAAGCGATTCAGATTCAAAACAGTTATACAGATTGGGGACACAGCTATGTTCGTTTCTTTGATAAAACTATCAAAAGATTAACTAATGAGAATCGAAATGCAGAGAACTTCACTTTGTGAGATTATTCAAAGAAGTAGATTGAATGAACTTGATCTTCTTGAAGAAAACTGTAAAGTGATTGAATCCAAACATATGTATCGAAATGTGGATATCTTGATCAAGGATTTAACAAAAACACATTAGAAAATTTAAAGCAAGAAAGCGAACTGTACAAGCAGAGAGAGAGTGATTGCTTGATGAAATTGCTCTGTATAAGCAGAGAGAGTGATTACAGAATTTGAAGATATTGAAACTGATTTAGAACTGCTGTGCAGTTTGGAAATGTGGGGGTTGTTGAATTGGTTAGTTTGAATTTATCATGTTACCCTTAACTACAAATTGATGTTAGTGTAAAAATAATATAATTATTTAAGTAGTTATGGCCATTTTAGGAAAAATTAAAAAAAATTCTAAGAGAGGCTTCAGGACACCAAAGTTCCTGTTGGCTTTTAATAATAGTATAGATATATAGGGTCTTTTGGGAAGGGTTAAAAAAGTCACATCACTTCCTCATATTTTTTACCATAAAAAAGATAAAATAAATTAAAAAAATCAAAAGGTCAACTTTTACCAACTTCTCAAAATACTCCAGGATAAATTATAAATAAATTCATAAAGTTTATTTAAAGTATAAATTATTTCTTATAATTTAAAAAATTATAAATATTACACTTTTATAAATTTTTATTTAACAGAATTAATTAAAATTGACGGGTGATTTTGTGACGGGTCAACGTGAGTCCACATGTTTTGGTGTTGTTTGCTGCGGTGGGTCAAAATGACGTGTTTTTTTTTTTTTTTCAGCCTCTTTTTCTTTTGCCTCTTGTTTGTGAACCCTAACCTAACCCCTCTTTCAGAGAGACGAACAGAGAGGGTGATGCGGGCGGCTGACGTGACTCCTGCAGCGAGGCGACGGCGGCGAGGCGTGGAGAGGAGGCGACGAGGCGAGGGAAGGTGGCGACGAGGTCTGTTTTGCCCCTTTCGTCTTCCTTCTCATTTTTGTTACTCATATATATATATATGATTTCTTGCCATGGTTTGATTTGTTGTTCATTTGTTAAATGCGTTTGATAAGTGATTTGATTTATTGAGTTTGATGGAGTTGACGATTTAGGGTTTGTTGTGGATTTAATTTTTTTTTTCCTCCTAAGATTGAGGTTGCTTACTATGTTAATTCTCTCTGTTTTTTCTGAGATTTACTTTCTATATTACTATATTCATTTTAATATTTTTATTTTTTGAAAACCTGTTTTGCTTTGGTTTATTAGTTCTCTCAGGCTACTAACTTCTCTTTTGCTTATTTGGTTGTATTAATTTCCTTAATGTTTACAATTGGAGTGCTTATTTGTGGTAATGTCTATGATGCTTTATTTTGCTTCAGTTCACATTGTTTTCATATGATACTTTTTAGTTGGATTATTAAACATTGGTAGTTTTGGGAATGAAAATTTTGCAAACATAAAAGGGGCTTGTTTGGTTTGTATTTGAGAAATATGTTTTGAGATAAAAAGTACGAAAATTTGTTTGGTTTGGTTTTTTTTGAAAAGATGTTTTGAAAAATTATTTTGAGAGAGAATTTTGGAAAAAGTGATTGATTTGATGTGTATGAGAAAGAGATTTGTTTGGAAAACTTGAAAACCAAACAAGTTTTGGAAAATTTTTTTGGGAAAATTTGTTTGGTTTGATTACTTTTGAAAACTTATTTGTAGAGAATTTTTTCCAAATTTTTTTGAGAAACACAAACCAAACAAGGCCTTTGAAAATTGTTTTGAGTCAAGCTTGATGATTTTTGTCAGAAACTAGTATTGATTTGGTTTCTTTCAGGCATCAGTTGATTCATGGTTCGGTGATGGAAAGGGACTGAATTTGTGGAGGATTTATTATTTAAAAAATTTTTTTTGGGTGGTGCTTTTGCCACGGAAAATATCTTCTTTTTCTTGATCTATATATTTTTGTGTAGCAATTTAAAATTTTCAAGTTTACTTGAAGAGGAAAAAGCACAGACGAAAACAACTTTCCTCTTTGTAATCCTATACTTTTCAGTTACCCTTATTATTTCAAGCACCAAATTAAGCCCAAAGTTGAATAATTAAGGTGCTAGGTAATTGTATTGTAGTACCTACTGCAATATATATAGGAAGCTAATTATATATATGGTCACATTGTAGATGGCGAAGTCGAGTGTGTGACCCTAATCTTTCTTTGTTGCTGCGTATGTAAGGTCACATTGTAGATGCTGATCAACTTCTTGTTGATTGTTTTGTATGGTGACAATGGTGATTATGGTATAAATTTTTGTTCATGAATAAACTCATTTTGGAGTTGTCATAATTTTCTGTTGATATATACAACTGATGATGATTAGACAAAGTTTTTCGTTTTGTTTGTTTCAATGAAAAATGTATATTGCTTTTTTCCTGTTATTTTTTACCAAACAACAAAAAATGGAAATCAATAGAAAATATTTTATATAGTCAATGGAAAATAGGTCTATTTGAACATAAAATGTTTTATAATTTTGAAAAGTGATTATTGTCTTTTGAGCTGAAGTCTTGCTGCCACCATCATCTCTACCGATACCCACCACAACCACCTTCAACTTGCCGCTTTTGGCACCACCACCAATGCTATCCCACCATTACCATCACCTCCACTATCCCGCTGTCTCTACTATTAATTTGGGTATTTGAAAAGAAAAAAGGAAAATTATGAAGCAAATGCGAATGAAATATAAGTTAATATTTTTCTTCATTTTTAAATTTTTTTTTTTTTAAATTCACGATTCAAATGTGAAATGAACTGGTATTAGTTTATGTTTAGTTTATGATTTTTTTTTATTTTTTAATTTTTTATCAGAGGTATTAGTTTATGTTGGGTATCAGTTGTTTGGTTACTAATTTGTGGACAAAAAAAAAAAAAAATTGAATGAATTATAAGTTAAAATTTTCTCACTTTTTCTTCACAAACTCTCTTAAATTGTTTATCCAAACACAAACTCATTATAATATATATATATATTTTGTGGGATGCACAGTATAAAAAATGCAATTCTACCACTCAGTAATGCTTTTACAAGGCTTGTTAAATGGGTGCTAAGAGTATTGTTATATAACTTAGATCAAAGTATCATTCGAAATTTTTTTGATGTAGGAAAATGAAAAATGTAACTTAGATTTTAGAAGAAAAGAAAAGAAAAAAAATAATCGAAAATGACAGCACCATTTCTCATTTACTTTTGGATGAGGATTTTGAATGGATTTTTAGTATGTTAATACTTTTCCTAATAAAAGAAAGAATTATATAAAAATATGAGGAGTATGATTAGCTATTTAAAACGATAAACTTGAGTATATCTATTCTATTATGTAAAGCGCTCAGTACATCTCATTTGATATGAACATTATCACACTTTTCTTTCTTTTATTATACTTATTTTTTTTTAAATGCCCTTTAACTATAATATATAATAATTGTTGAGTAAGTTTTTTCATTTATCTAACTACATAAACGATTTTCATTATTTATCAAATTGCTCCTCAATTATCAAACCATGCAAATATTTAAGTATAAAATTACAAATGTATCATGTTTGCACTCACCTCTAACATATATATGCATACTTTTGCTATGTTTTTGGGACAAAATTATATGCTTTTTTATATCAATGAAGTTATATTATTTATTAAAATAAAAAATAAAAACAAAAACAGTGTGATCTTCTTTCCTTACACAGACATAGTAAAACTGAACCATGTTTATATATCTTCTGCCTTGTGGATTCAATCTGTGGGGATAATTCAGTTGGGAGAGTGTCAGGCTGAAGATCTAAAGGTTGCATGATCGATCCTCACTGCAAAATTAATTTTTTTTTTTTCCTTTTTTGCTTTCTATGTGCATCAATGTCTTCAAAACCCTTATTCTGTGCTAAGCGAAAGAGAATATCTGATCTGCAAGCACTCTTAGCCCTTGATTTGAGGTGCTAAGACAATTCCATAAGTATTAGGTTTTGATTTGAGTTGCTGAGAACAGTACGATGTTTTTAATTTTCTATTGTTATGAGGGATTTAGAGTTTTGTTCTCATAATTTGGGTACAATTTGAATCTACTTTTATGTTTGTATTTATTTAATTCTTCAAATGCAAAATCAACCTACTTTGATTCTTTTGTCAAATCAAGAGTAACGAGCCCTTGATTTGAGTTGCTAATACAGTTTGAGGTTTTGTATATTCTATTGTTATGATGTATTTTAGAGTGTCGTTCTCATAATTTTGGATACAATTTTGCTATACATATGTTTATGCACACATATATATATAAAAGCAAAACTACCCATTTTGATTCTTTTGCCAAATCCTGAGTAACAAGCCGTTGATTTGAGTTGCTTAGACAGTTTGATGTTTTGTATATTCTGTTGTTATGAGGGATTTAGAGTGTCGTTCTCATAATTCTGGGTACAATTTTGTTATACATATGTTTATACACACACATATATGTGTTTATTTCATTCTTCAAAAGCAAAAGCTACCTATTTTGATTCTTTTGTCATCCTCCTCAGTTCTGAAGACAGAGTCTCCTTGTATTTTTTGAGCAAAGAAATAATAAGCAATCTTACAATTGGGGCTGTGACGTCTTTGCGCTTATTGGGTGAACATCTTGGTTCTCAGCACTGAAATAATTCGAGGACTTGATTGATAGTTAGACCGCCTTTTTGGTAACAATGCTTCGAGTTGGCAGAGCATTATTCCCATTGCATAGACAAATGCATACCCTATCCCGTGATGGTCCTAGCGAAACCCTAAAGAGGAAGGTTGCTGAGTTGGAGAAGATGAGGAAAAGGAAGAACCCTAAGAAAAATCAGTTATTTGTAGAAGTTCCGGAGCCAAAAACATTCCTTGACACAGCGACTATGCCGATGATTCTCACTGCTGTCGGAGTTGCTCTCTTTGCGAAGCTCCTGATGATGGTACACTTAGTTTGGATGCATTTCTTTATGTTTCCTTCAACTCTGGATATGTAATTATCTTGTTGTTTCTCTCATAATTTGCAATGAGCTTATCTGAACCAAATTAATTTGTTTACCAAATGCGTAACCTCTATATCAGTTGCTATTCATCGGTAGTATTTTGATGGGTTTTTATTTCTTTTAATTAAGAAAGTTGAAAACAAAACTTCATGGGTTTGAACTTTTGTCTCAACCTTCCGTTATCGCGAATCTAAAAGGTAGCCATAATCTATCTATCGGATTGCCTAATGGAAGATACTCTCAAAAGGGCAGAGCCTCATTGATGTTTGTGGTGACTTCCGTGAAGCAGCAACCACATGGGATAGTTGTGGTAAGGTTTCAGGTAATTGTGTTGGTGGGACTATACAGGCTATAGTTACTCTAACCTTCTGAGATATTTCAAGATATAATTTGGTCATTATTGACCGAAGATTCATCCACTACTAAAATGGCATACCTAATAAAGTTTGGAGCTTAAATGTAGAGGTTTCTTGCTGTTCCTTTTGTAGATTATCCTCTTTGACATCAATTTTGCTTGCTTGAAAAGCTCATATCAGTCAATTTTTTTGATTCTATACCTGACAATATTAATGTGATTAATATGGTATACTGGCAGTATGATGAATCCAAATCCCAAGAGATGATTGAGCGCAAAATAGAGCATGCTCCTGCTGGTCAAGGCACAGTTAGGATGCTTACTCGTGAGGAGTGGGAGGAAATTAAAGAAGTGAGGCCAAGGACTCCGTTTGAATCAAAACTCGCTCGTCCAAATGCACGAATAAGAACTGGAGAACCACTACACAAGGTGAAGCTCCATTCTCTTGTCATTTATCTTTTTCTTTAAATGGATTGAGGTGGCCAAATTAGTTATTTCAGAGTCTTGCTGATACTACATTGTAAGGGGTAAAGGTGTTCTCCAACATCCTAATGAAAATTGATTGATAAATTGTGCTCAGTGGCTGCCTCTGTTAAATGGTATTGAATAATTGCTTATTAGATTAGAAAATAAGTTGTGGTAATGTCTCCATTTTCTTTGACGGCCCATGATGGGGGGGTCCATTCATGGTAAAATTTTGTAAGAGTTCCACTTTAAGAAAACTGAATGTGGTGGTAGTTTTTGGTATCTTTGATGTCCAGTTGAATTTGCAATTTTCACTCAAATATTATATATATACCAATGGAGTCAATCTATCCCCAATGGGGACACTTGCAAATACTAGGCACTTTGTCATTTAACCTCAGGCAATTGAATTTTGTGCTCCATTAGACATATTTATCTTGTTAATTTGTCCGTGGGTTTTGCAACATTTATTTTCTAAAAATTGTGGAGATCTTCATTTTTTAGGCACTTTCTCGGTTGATATGAGAGGCCATAGTATTATATTAATTGTGTGCTCTAATCCTTTACACGTATGCACTTTCTTTACTTAGGATTAGCACAAGACCCGAGCTGTATATGCTTGCTGTTTTATTTATTTTAGTGTCACAGACTTGCAGATTTTCTCTTCTCCACCAAATTACATGATAATATCAAAATCCAGCTATTACTGTTTGTATGGTTTCTTTTCTTGGGAAACAAGCCTCTATTTCTTAAGAATTATTAGTACTTGTCTGACATTAATTTAAGATCCCTAATTCTTGTTTTAAATTCAGAATCACCTTTTCTTTTTTATATGCATCTTTTATGTGTTTGTTAGGCAAATGGCACGTTTTTAATCTTATATCCTATTTTTCCTTATAACCTTTAGCACTTGTGGCATTTTAGTATGTTGTTTATGATGATTGTAGTAGTAGGGAACTATATTTGCACCATGCTCAGTTCTTTCCACATCTACCCTCAACCCAATAGGTCAACCTTTTCAATATTCAGTCTGTCTTACTGCCTCCTGAGAAGGCTCAAAATTAGGCACTAGAGTTTATTGAACAAAACCTAGTGTAGTTATAATTAGCAGCCAAGTTTCTTAACTCAGGTCTGTTACCATGGTGGAAACACTGACTGCATTGCTCTATTTCCAGCGTAGCTGAAAACAGTTTACTATGGTAACTGATGGAACTGATGATGACATTTGTAGCTTAGAGCAGCAAATAACAGTTCACTGTCTTGTATAACCAAATTAAATGGATTGTGATTTGGGTACGTGCTAGGAGTGTCCAGCGGATATTTCGATCCGTCCAAACCGACCAAACCGAACCGATCCAACGCATTTTGAACGGATGCGTGATGACGAACGAACGGTTGTGGATTGATGTTTTTTCAATCCACCTAGTTTTGAACGGATTGCGGATTTGAGATTTCTTTGGCCACAACCGAACCGCCAAACCGTGAATATTCCTAATAATTTTTCAGATATTCTGTTTATATTTTCAATTGAAAAAGAGTTTAGATATTCTATTGTATTTTCAATTTGAAAATCTTTTTATCAAATGGCAAGTGTTGATATTTGATATTTTTGTATGGAAAATATAAGACTTAATTTTGTCATTTTTTTAAAAATCAAATTAAATAGTTTTAAAATAAAAAACAGTAATGAAGTAGTTTTGATAATGCATGATTTTCTTATATGTATTTATTATTGGTATTTGAATTTTTACTTTTTGATTGTGTTGGGTTGGATTGTTATCGAAAAAAAATATTGACAAGTTGTATTATATTCAAAATTTGTAAAATTTTAAACCGCTAAATCGATTCGCATTCATTTGTCAGTCTGCCAATCCGCTCAATCTGCATCCGTCAATCCGGCGAATGGATGCGAATTGATTTTTTTCAATCCGTTAATCTGGCGGACGGATGGCGGATTGGAGGTTTCCCGGCCGCAACCGAATGGCGAACACCCCTAGTATGTGCTTAGTTCTATTCTTCAGAAAGTATGCTTGCGTGCTTGTGTATTAATGTTATGAAAATCATATCACACTAGTCCATATGAACCACAAAACTGCTTTGAACACAAACTGCCCTCCTTTGTTAAAGCCGCTTGGAGCTGTTGTTGAACCAGTCACTCATTCAATCTGGCAACGGTTTACTTTGACCGATTGGTATCTAAGCTCCTTTAAATTTTGGCTTAGGGCTCTTTCAGCCCTCATTCCGTTTGATTTTTTCATCCTCATTCAGTCTTCACTCCTAAAAGCCCCATATCAGTGACGGTTAAAGAATCTGTCTAGTTTATTTGATTTTGTGTATCTATGATGCTTTTTTTGTAATTTTTATACTAGTATTTTTTTTCAAATTTAAATTTTGTAATATATTTGTGACATTTGATTTTAGTTGATCCAATGATTGAACCAATGGCGATTTAATCCCTTTTTCTTGTTTGCCTGACCATTTGTTTTTATTTATTTGTTTTGTGCAGGATGATTTGAAGGATTGGACTATTGATGTGCTCACAGATGCACTAACGCATGCCGAAGAAACTGTCAGACGCCGGCCCAAATGAATTAGTTTTAAAATAGGTATATTTACTTGTTTTATTATTGAACACGATTGCTTGGTAGGCATTGAAAATCTTCATAGGTGTTGATGTTTGATGTTCATCTTCCTGCTGTAAATGGCAAAACAAATGCAACTGCAATCCTATGTATTCAATTATAAACCATTTGCAGCTGCCAAGTTTTGTAGTTTCACCTTGTTACGGCCGTGTGGAAGTCGCATAAATAATTTATCATGTCAGAGAAGTTATTTGATATTCTTGGAATCTTATGTGCCCCTCACAATAATAGGGACATGTCTCCATTTTGCAAGGGGAAGGCTTGATCGAAATATTTTTATTTTTATTTTTAATCAAAATGCAAGTTGCATAAAAAGATTTGATTGAAATATTTTATGTTCTAAAGCAGGTTTGGACCCACAATTTTGTCATGACACGAAACAGATGGATTCAAAATTCTAGGAATTGTTTTTTGGCCCATGTTTTTCATCGTCATCACCTGCGTCTCCTTGAATGACATCTGGCATGATATTATTAAGAAAAATGATCCGGACCCTCTCTCCCTCACCCCCACCACCCCACATACACGTGGAGTTGGTGATTGGAGGAAAAAAAAAAATAAAAAAAAATTGACCAATCACAGGCCTGTGGGGGTCTCAATCACTTCCGTATTATTAATTAGTGCAAGGCTGTAATGGCTCCACTTGTATACATATACACACATACACACGTGGGGTTGGTGATTGGAAGAGAAGAAAAATAAATAAATAAATAATAATAAAAAAAATTGACCAATCACAGGCCTGTGAGGGTTGTGGGAGTGACCCTTGTGGGGGTCTCAATCACTTCCGTATTATTAATTAATGCAAGGCTATAATGGCTCCACTTGTATACATATACACACATTAAATACATGTATTTATATATATATATTAGGACATTCGCTTTCTAGAATCCAATCATTCCCTTCCACTTAGTCTCAAGTCTATTTATCGGAATAATTCATATTGTAAATTTGTTGGGTAAATTATATTTCGTCCTTTTATATTTGGTCACTTTTTCACTTTGATCTTTAAATTATTTTATTTTATTTTATCTTTTCACTTTGACTTTTCATATTTTAAGTTTTTCTCAGTTTACTCTTAAAATTAATTTATATTAAAAATTAAAAAAAAAATAATACATTGACAGTCACGTGACATAAAAATATTTTATTATATATAACTTACATATCTGACATAAATCTAAATTATTGTCAAAGAATGTAGTAAAAAATAATTAGCTAAAATAACAAGAGTGAATTTCGATTAGTGATTATGGGTAGGGGTGTGCATAATACCGCCGAAACCGTCGAAACTGCCAAAACCGCACCGAACTGCACCGCCAAGGCAAATTCGTTATTATTTGCCAATCGAACCGCCGATTTTTGGTAACAAAAATGACAAATTCTAGTGACACTTTTATCAATCCGCTGGTTTCTATTTTTCTTCCAAACCGCACCGACCCGCACCGCTATTAAATCATGTTTTATAAGATTCTAAAAATTCTTTTTTACTTAAGTTTGCTTGTTATTTTATACCTTAGAATATAGTATTACAAAACTGCTCGAGGGGAATTCAAGATGTCAGTAATCCAAAATAAAGTTGGATTCCAATTCACTTTTCAATCTTTTTTTTTTTTTTTTTTTTTTTTTTTTTTTTTTTTTTTCTGGCCATGTTACAAACTTGCATCAGCTCACTTTTCAATCTAAATATTTTTCAACAGTAAACATTTTCAATATATTGTAAACCCTGAATGATATTAATTTTATGTATTATATTTGATCATTGTAGCTTCTACAGATGCTTGTAATGAACTGATGGCATAGTCGTTGATATTATCATGTTGTTGCTACATTTGCTGCATCAGAAGAAAGCTTCGCAAGATACTTAACATCACGGTATCTCTCATCTTTTTTTTATTCTTTGATTTAAATTTTGTAATTTAAATTATATTTTTTATAAATCGCCAATCCGCCCGAACCGCCAAGGCAAATCCGCCATTATTTGCCAACCGAACCGCCGATTTTTGATAAGGAAAATGGCAAATTCTAGTGACACTTTTATCAATCCGCCACCCGCCATACGGTTTCTATTTTTCTCTTAAACCGCACTGACCTGCACCGCGCACACCCCTAATTATGGGTGAGCATAGTTTTGATTCAGTTCAATTTTGAATTAAATCAAAATTAATACCTATGGCTTTATAAAATTTGTAATCAAACCGAATTATAAAAACGCAATTTGATTTGGTTTAGAATTATTGTTTTTATAAACTTTGTTCTCATTTACAATATAATCATGACTTGTTTAAATATTAAATAATATATTATTATTTTAGAAATAAAATTATTTAAATGATTTTTTTAAATTAATTTTTATTATTATATAAAAATATACTTGTAAGTAGAGAGTTAATCTATAATCTATACAAAAAAAAAAAAAAAGCTTGGTATAACGCTTCTGTTTGCTTGTTATGTCATCTCCAATGTTTCATCAGATTTATTTTCAAATTCAAATTTGATGAAAAAGTAACCATCTTTTGGTACTCCAATAGTTTCACCAAACTTGTATCAAACTGAGAAAATAGTAAAGGTTTCACCAAACTAAGGATCTGGGCACCTTTTACCATTTTACTGTGTATGACCGTTGAGGATGGGATCCACCTAACGACCGGCCGGACATCCAATCAGATGTCCCTCCGGTCGTCCAATTCCTTGAATAATTCCCACAAAAATAGCTAACACAGTGTTGGTAAATGGTTTGTGCAACCATGACTTTTGGCTAATTTTGAGCCTAAATTGAGATGGGCTCCGAACATCGATTGAGGTGTGTCCAGGTGGAAACGCATTCTTTGTCGGGTGGTGATTCACTTTGTATATTTGGTTGTTCAAACCATTTTCTGAGTTAATGCGAAATTTACTCCGAAAAAGGCTTCTGTAACACGGTAGTTACTCTGTTTTCTTCATCATCATTTAGCTTTTTGCATTACAAATATAAAGCAGAGTATGTATGTATGTATATGTGTGTGAATGAAATGTGAAAGCGCAAAATGAAGATTGCGAAGATAGTGAATTTTAATTCTGAATTATGTGTATATACTGATTTTAATTGTTCACAAATTAGCTACTGTTAGTTGAACATCGTAACCAAAACATACGTGTTCTCTAACTTTCTGATATGAATATATTTGGATCGATTCTCTCTCTCTCTCTCTCTCTCTCTCTCTCTTTCTTTATGTGTCAAACGTTTAGATTCAATCACTTATTTCCGATCTGGGATTTGCTTAAATAGGTAATCTTGTTGGTTTTCATTCACCATTTCTCATCTTTCTTTCCTCGTCTACTAAGTTGAATTCCTTGTGGGAAATTTATTCTAAACCATCCCACAAATCTCTATTAGCCAATTGGGTCTTTTACAAGAAAATCATCTGCGTATACCCTCTTTTTTGATCTGGGCTTTCTTGAAGAGATATGTTGCAAAAATGGGTGGCTGTACCAGCAAGAAAAATGTTTCAGAACCAGGTGTTAATGGGTATAGATCAGGAAGAGGTAGTGGTACTGGGTATCACTAATGCTACCAACAACAACCAATTGTTCACCAGAGCTATCAAAAGCCATCAACTGTTGTTTTTTCATTGACTGGTCGACCGGCCGGTCGTCCGCCGGTCGACTGGTGGTTTCATGAAAAGTCAAATTCCTTCGTTGGAGCAGACGATATCAGATAGAGGAATTCATCCTTTTTTTACTGAAATTTGATGAAAATTCTGGTAAACTGTTGGAGATGCCCTTAGGAACCTACTTGGTTTCTAAGGTTCTAAAAGAGGACAAATACACCGGTTTAGGTGAAAATTTCTCAAGAACAACTACCTATTATACAATCTATACCTATTATATAAAAAAACTCAAGTAGACAGGCGTATTGAATCTACCACTTTAGCAATACTCCTGTGTTACCCATATCTTTATCTCTTTTCAAATAAGCAGATGATGTGTTTGCTTATGGTCTATCCAAGTGTCCCAAGAGATATGCACCACAAGCCATAACCATTGAAGTAGTCAACCATAAGTTGCCATGTCTATATCCTAGAACCTTCCTCTGTTCGGTCAATTGATGCACCACCTACAGAGTTGTTGGCTTACAGCAACATCTGCCCCCAACAAACACAATACAAACCTTCTTGTCACAAATCTTTTTCCTACTCCAAGCACAAATCTTTTAGGCCAATCCCTTGTTACAGAGTTTCAATTCAAAGAAAAGCATGTTGCTTTCTCTTTCCCCATTCTGGTATGTATCTTATTTGTTCCCTTTTCTTAATTAAGTTTCATTCCCTTAATTTCCTAATCCATTTTTTGGGCCAATCCCTTGTTACAGAGTTTCAATTCAAAGAAAAGCATTTTGCTTTCTCTTTCCCCATTCTGGTATGTATCTTATTTGTTCCCTTTTCTTAATTAAGTTTCATTCCCTTAATTTCTTAATCCATTTTTGTATCAATAAATGGAATATCTGTTGTGTTTAAATTTTTTTTGTTTCCTCTCCAGTTTGGACACAACAATCACATTCTTTAGTAATGTTTTGGAGAGAGTGATTCAATTCATTGACCCAATTGATGGAAACACGCCCGGTATTCGCTAAAATTCCTATAAGAATGTTCATTGTGTTTCTTCTTTTCCCTCACCGCTTGTTTACTTTGTTTTTGGTAGAACTTGTTTACTATCTTATTTTGAACATGCCTTGATGAATTGCAATATTTCTTTTGGACCTTTTATTGATGTATTTGTGAGGTAATCATCATGTACACTTATGTTCAAAGTTCTAAATATATATATATATATATTGTTGATGAAAAGGGGGGAAAAATGATTTCTCACTTCTAAAAAGGAGCCTATTTGGAGTGAGGTTGTTGATTTGGTTTAGACTTGCTTTGAGTGTTTATTGGAAATTTGGACATCTTGGTTGCTTGACTGTTTGGTATTAGATACAAAAACTAGAAAACCAAATTTGGGAGTTTGTGTGTGTGTGTGAAAGAGGGCATTTCATTAACTTTATTGATATACGAGAAAGAATCAACCCCAAGTAAAATAAGCCCAGTTGCTCTTTTCATTGTATTGTAATCATACTTGCTATTATATTCTTTGTCTCTGGTGTTCTCCACATGCTTGAAAAATACACAATTTTCATTTTTATTTTTTATTTTTGGTACGTGTGAGGATCATGCTTGGCACGTGGCAAGCGCTATGGGCATTACGTCATCACCATCACGCATCTACGTGGCAGACCCTTGAGGCACCACGATGAGTTGGGGTTATATGCCTAGCCTAAGTGGGGGCATGCACACCACCAAGTATGAAAACAAGGCCACAACTCCCTTTAATAGAGTTGGCTCACCTAGAGCTCTCTATGGCCCTTCATAACTCAAGAAATATTTTCTCTACCCACTCACCCCAACTCCATAGCAACATAGTTGGACTCTTGGCTCACCTATGTTTACTTAGCTGCTCAAGATGAGCCATTGGCTTACCCATGCACTCATCATCTTGGTTGCCTAGGTTGGGAGTAGGGCCTAGGCACTCCCACTTGGGATCATTGGAGGATTGTGGATTGGAGGCTAAGACCTCGGGATCGTCAAGGTCATGTAGTTGTTTCCCTATAGTGATAGCTCCCCCTTTGACCTGGCTTACAGAAAGAGACATTGACCTTACACGTACATCTTATGCACATATGATACACCTCTCAAGATATCATACCTATAGTTGTAGCTCCTATGATGCAACCTTCCCAAGAACCTGAATCATAGGACACAGCTAGTAAGGTTGATATCACCCTCCTGTAGAGTCGAGGAGAACTCACCACCTGTTTTGAGGTTGCTTGGGCTCCAATACTCTTGGAGTCTATATGACAACATCATAAGTGCAACCACAATAACACAACAAGAGCAACAAGAATCATATAACAGACACTAGGTGTTCAAGGTCTCTCATTGCCACCCCTTTCCTCTTTAAGCCTGCCTTGGTCTTGTCATCTTCTACCTCCGGTGATCTTAGGCTGTTGAAGTGTCCACCATCTTCCCAGAGGTCAATGACCGATTGCCTCTAATCTCCATCACCCACATTATAACTCCACTAGGGATCAAACCCAAAATCTTTGAGCCTTCCTTGGACATAGTGAAAGAACACATACAAAACCTACTTCAGACAAACAATTGTCACATCCCTACCTCTCCGGAACTGGCCCTCCGTTCCCCTTACACTGTTCATATCGCAAGTCTCCCATATCTGGCAGGGTACACTATACTAAAGTTTGTCCGTTTTGACGGATGAAAATGGAATGATAAGGAACACGTTTCGCGCTTTCTCGACGCCTTTAGTGCCTATCAAGAAAACCGAAACCTCTGCATGAGAGAGTTCTCCAAGTCCCTCATAGATCGGGCGTTCTCATGGTATGCCAACCACGCCACTGGCTTTATCTTTTTATGGGTGGACTTGGTGAAAACGTTCTATATCAAGTTCTTTTACGTTGAAGAAAGGCTAACCACCCTTCATCTTATGGAAAACACAGACTTGGGGAGGACATCCTTGTTTATGTCCACCACTTCAGTGAAAATGCAATAGACATTCAAGATCCAATGGAAGAACATCAACTGGTATCAATATGCATCGAAGGGATGCTCACGACTTACAAGCTCTAGTTGGTCAACCACTACTTCCCTGACTTTTTTGCCTTATGCGCTACAGCTCGAAACATAAGTGAAACAGGTAAGATCGGGGGAACGAAGGGAACCTTCCTTATGGAGGCCTAACTGACGCAACCATGCCGTATATGCAGCGGAAGGTTCCTCTGGAGGAAGAACAAATCTCCAAGCAAAAAAGAGAAAATTTGATCAAGTTCCACCACCGATGCCCGTCTCGGTGGACGAGGCACAAGCACTCTTCAACGCTTGGGTAGAAGATGGAAAAGTTCACCTCCCTGAACCAAGGCGACCTATCACCAAAAAGGATCAAGCACGGGCAGACTATTGCATATACCACCATTCCGTCAAACATTTTACCACCAAATGTTGGGCGCTCAGATCCCTAGTTTGAAAGATGATGGCTGACGACGCTTCGAAGCTACCTCATCGCCAGACAGAGGATGTCTTGAAAGATCCTCTTCCCCATTACAAAGGCAATGACAAGATGGTCATGATGCTTTCGCATTATGACGAGATGGAAAAACTAGTGGTGTGTGAGCTCTTTGAGCTCACAGCTCTCACTTGTCTAAACTTCGAGACCAGGCGTGCGATAGCGCTTAGGAAATCGACAAAGTTCAAATGGTTCGTCAACTAATTTGGCTTGTCTGAAGTAACACGTTTCGAAGCTACCAAGGCCTTTTTAAGACTTGCATAACAAAATGGTAAGGCATGCATGAGTGTAAGCGGATCGGTTAGGAAAATCTTATAAGATAACTCCTTGGCAATAACCTTTATTGAGGCAAATAAGCAAGTATCGTTCCTACATAATTGTTCCCTCTACGTCCCAGTGTTCATCAATGGGATGAAGTTTCAAAGAGGATTCATGGATGGAGGGGCTTCACTCAATGTAATGCCTTATTTTACTTTCCAGGTAGCTGGGATCTCGCAAAAACACCTAGTTAGATAACCCATTTCCATCACCATTTTTGGAAATCAAAAAATCAAAATCATAGGGCATGTCCAGTTAGACTTAGCAGTAGGGCCAATCCGCTTTACCACTAAGTTCCATGTCATAGAAGCAGAGACGACCTATCAAGCCCTCTTAGGAATAACTTGGCTCTACAAATATGCCGCGATCCCCTCCACCTACCATCAATGTATTGAAGCAATTTACAACAATGAGGTAGTAGCCATAATTGGCTCTCAAAAACCTTTCAGGTAGATGAAGCTCACATGGCAGATGCAGTGTTTTACAATCACATTAACAAGGACAAACCCCTATTGCCGCTCCGAGGAACTCCCATACCAAACTGGGATGACCTCTCTGAAGAATATGCCTCACCACCTCATAGAAAAATGTTCGCCAGGTTAGAGCACTCAAAAAAGCTCCATAAAGTGACCAGGCTTCAAACAGAGGATGGCAGAGTGGTATACCGTTTATGACGGTCCCTAGGGTTGGCAATTGCTACCAATGCCAACCCCTAGCCAGACGAAGTAGCAATCGCCTGTCACGAACCAAATGAAAAAGATCACCGTTGTTGTGCTCTATCTACACTGGCCCAACACCGTCCAAGGGCAAAAAATAAAAAAAAATAAGGACAAAAGAGGGGAAAAAAAAAAACCATGGCTTCTTTAGTAACAAAAAAACCATGGCTCTTTCACTAAGGCAACCACTTCATCCCCTGACTAAGCACCTGTTAGCTCGATTGCAATCTCAAAGAAAGATGGATTACAAGAGGTTAGGCCTGCTCCAGAGTGCTTCCAAGACGGTCCTTGGCCCCAAAAGCAAGAACTGGAAGAAATCAACATAGCCCCTGAAGGAAAACTCAGGCATTCTATCTTCATTTGCAAAGATTTTCCATAAGAACAAAAAGGCCCCCTTGTCGAGTTAATCAAGAAGTATTCGGATGTTTTTGCATGGACATATGAAGAAATGTTAGGCCTAAGCAAAGACATTTCCATGCACCGCTTGAACTTCATCCCCCTAGCTTGCCAATCAAGCAAGGTATAAGATTTTATAAGCTTGAGGTAGTGCTCAACATCAAAGATGAAATGGTGAAGCTGCTTGGAGCGGGATTCATCAAATCTATTCAGCACCCCACATGACTCTCTAGTATCATCCCAGTGATGAAAAAGAATAGACAAATTCGAGTGTGCGTCGACTTCAGAGACCTGAACAAATCTTGCCCCAAAGATGAGTTCCCACTCCCAAACATAGACACCTTGATTGATTCAGCAGCTGGGCACCATATGTTCTCATTCATGGATGGTTTCAACGGCTACAACCAGATCAAGATGGCTCTAGAGGACTCCCCCAAGACGGCATTTTGCACCCCCCATAGGTAACTTTTTCTATACAGTAATGCCTTTCAGATTAAAAAACGTGGGAGCAATTTACTAAAGAGCTATGACAACCATCTTCTACAATATGTTGCATAAAACCTCAGAATGTTACATTGATGATTTGGTGGTAAAATCAAAAGAGGAAACCAGTCACCTCAAAGACCTCCAAAGAGTCTTTAAATGTTTCAAGAAATACAAACTTCGAATGAACCCGCTAAAATGCACATTCGGAGTCACCGCCAGCAAGTTTCTTGGTTGCATTGTTCACCGCCATAGACCCCAACCCAACGAAGGTCGCCACCATCAGAAATATTCCATGACCAACAAATCTAGACGAGATGAGAACCTTCCTTGGTCAGGTATCTTATTTGAGACGGTTTTTCCTTGCTATGGCTGAAATAACACAGCCGTTTAACTCATTGCTAAAAAAGGATGTTAGGTTCATGAGGAATGAGGAGCACCAACAAGCATTCTAAGGGGTGAAGTTAGCTTTAACTTCCCCTCTTTCCATGAATCATCCTCAACCAGCGAGGCCTTTACTCCTCTACATCATTTCCACACTGAAGTCAGTCGGAGCTTTGCTCGTCCAGGAAATCAACGGACTCGAACGGCTTGCATATAAGCAGAGTTATCCAAGGGGTTAAAGTCCGATATTCCCCCATCGAGCAGCATTGTCTCGCCGTAGTCTTCGCCACCAAAAAGTTTTGACATTACCTCATTTCTTACCCCATCCATCTCATGACCAGGAATGATCTCATCCGATTCCTCCTCACTAGACTAGCTCTCTCCGGTAGCCCGACTCGCTGGCTTCTTTTGTTAGTAGAATATGATATCACCTGTAAAGCCCCCAAGGCCATTAAGAGCCAAGTGCTAGCCGATCTCTTGGCTTACTTCCCCAACGGAGAATATGAGAGCCCTCGGATGAACGGCCAGGAGATGAGTTCCAAGCTGCTGAAGTAAATGCTGAAGGAGAATGAGTTTGAGTTCGATAGATCATCCACTTCCAAAGGGGGAAGAGCTGGAATAGTCTTTCCCCAAACCAAGCTGAAATCAATTTGTCATATAAACTGGATTTTAGATGCTCTAACAATGAGGCAAAGTATGAAGCCCTGATACTAGGGCTTATGGCGGCACTCTATCTAGTAGTAAGTCTCTTATGTATCAAAGGCAACTCTAATCTAGTGGTCAAGAAGACTAATGAAAACTATGATATCAAAGAGCCCCCTTTGGCCTCATATAGAACCATCGTCCAAAGGTTGACGGACAAATATGACACGGTAAGGATAGTATACGCTCCTCGCTCCAACAATCAACACCTGGACGCCCTCACCACCTTGGCCTCTAAGATAGAACTCTCAGAAGAATCAACAAAGCTAGAAGTCCTGAAACGCTCCGTACCGTGCTCAGTAACAATTATCTTTCCTGAAAAGAACCCGTCGACTAGAGAGCCCCAATCATTGACAAGCTACGTCCCTCTGCAGGTAAACTACCTTTGAGTGAGACCAAACACTTCACAATTTACCAAGGAGTCCTCTACTACAGAGGGCCCGGTGGTTTATTGGCATGATGTATCGACCTTATCGAAGCCAAGTCCAAGCTAGAAGGGGTTCATAACCGCTCTTGCGAGATAGGAGATGGAAGCCTCTACAGGAGGCTACAACAACAAGGATATTATTGGCCTACCATGGCCAAGGAAGCGAATGACCTTTAAGGGAAGTGCCCCAAATGTCAGGAGTTCCCTCCAAAGGCTGAATGCAACTTCACAGAAATCACCTCTAACTGGTGTCAAGTATATATAGATTACCTCAAAGAAGATTCATTGCCGCGGCCGTAATAATCAAGAAGCAAGCTCCAAAATTCTTATTACAAAAAGAGCAACTTTTCAGGCATGGCTTCGAGGGGAAGCTATTACATTGCTTATCAGGAGTAGAAATCCATAAGGTTTTAGAACTTGCTCACGGATCGAAGCACTAAAGCGGAGCCAAGCTATTCCAACATCTCTTACATATAGGCTATTGTTGGCCTACCGTAGAGGCAGATGCCAAAATGTATGCCAAACGCTGCAAACCTTGCCAACTACATGGAAATCTCATTTACGCACCAGCCATCGATCGGCATAGTTCGAGCTCACCATGGTTTTTCCACACATGGGCTATGGATCTTATTGGCCCCATCTCCCCCCCATCAAGGGGACACATATGGATTATGATGGTTACAGAGACCTACACTAAATGAGTAGAAGTCATCCCCTTAAAGAAGGCAACAGGAGCCATTGTCTCCAATTTCATTCCAGAATTCATCATATGTCATTTTGGTATACCTAGAGTAATCCTTTCAGATAATAAGACCCCTTTTGTCAACAGCCAAGTCAGACAACTCCTGGTCTCCTACGACATCACACACCATAAATCAATGCCTTACCATCCCTAAGGGAATGGGCAAGCTAAAGCAACCAACAAGACACTCCTTAGAATCATTTCAAGGACTCTCAAGGATTATCAAAGGGATTGGGCGCACATGCTCCCAATGGTGCTCTGGGCTTACAAAACATCCAAAATAAGGCCAACTCAGATGACCCCGTTCTCGTTGGTATACGACACAGAAGTAGTTCTCCCGATGGAAATTGCCATACCCTCAGCTCACATGGCCCTCCGAAGTGGAGCTATTCCAGACTCCAGACCCTCGGAATTGGAGATCCTTGATAAAAGAAGGGATAAGGCCCAAGCTAACCTTAAAGTTTACCATAGTCGCATAGCTTGAGCCTATGACACTTGGCATGCCCCAGGCAATTCCAAGAAGGTGACTTGGTACTTTAAGTTGCACCTTATGTCATGAGGGGAATCTCTACCCACAAGTTCACCCCCCAAATGGCAAGGACCTTACATAGTAAGAGAGGTTAACGAGAATGGTTATTATAGAATTTTTGAACCAAACTCACAAGCTCTCTTGAGCCCTATCAACGCCAACTGGCTAAAGGCCTATTTTCCTTAGGATGAAAGTGAGGAATCACCCCTGGGAAATTTACTATTACCGATGTAATCAAAATGACAATGTAAGGCATCGGTTCATGCTTATGATAAATTAAAAAAAAAATCATTTGCTATCTTCATTCTCATTACACTTTATGCAACTACTAACAATCATTTTAAAAATTATACATATATATATATATAAAGTAATTAAGTTTTTTTTTTTTAATTACAAAAATGTTAGCTCAACTCTCCATGACTTGAACCCTCAACTCTCCAACACATGAAATTCCTTAGCTCGCCTAACTTGGACCTATTTGGCTACCGAAGTCAAAAACCTCTCATTCCACACTAACAAGTTGAGCCTCAACAACGGCTCTCCTCACCCTCAAACTCAAAATCACCGGGTCCACGTCCACCAGCACCTTAGTTGCCCACTCTAACTCCACTACGACATTCTCCCTAGCCAACGCTAACTCCATCAAAAGCTTATCCATTTCTGCTAGCTCGGCCTCGAGCCGGTGATTTTTCACTTGAGTTTCCATGCGAGACAAACTCTCTCTAAGCCAACTCACCTTAAACTCGTGCCGCTGAAACTCTACCACAGCAGCCCGAAATGACTGAAAAGTGTTAACAGAAGTCTTTAAAGTAAGGCCACAAAACCCTCTGAGCATATCGTAGAATGCCTCTAACAAATAGAGTCGTAAGAACACAGCTTCCAAACGCATGAAGGTGCTTGGCCTGTGATAAAAAATGAAGTTCAGCCTAGGCAAATACTCACCTTGTACGCCAGCAAATAGTACCTTGGGATCAAGAACCCGCTCCCCTGCCATCAAGCCCTACCAAGGATATACAACCATCATCAAGACGAGTCACAGTAAACTCGTCATCCACAAAAGGTAAACTCGCTTGACCGCCATAGCCAATGCTAGGAGCAATAGTCTCATCATGAACACAACTACCACTCTCACCAAGTGGCAAACTGGTAGCAACTCCAAACAAAGCAGACAAAGTACTAGGTTGAATATCTACTAAAGGAAGGCTAACTTGAGCACTAACTAAAGGCAAACTGGGATAAGCATCAACTGATGACAAACTGCTACTCCTACCAAATAAAGAGACGGTGGGGACTCCACCAGAAGGCAAGCAGGGCTGAACATCAACCAAAGGCAACTGACCAGTCGAATCATCACCATTGTCTTCTCTAAGACCAACTGAATATGTCATTGGGTGACCTAAATGCAGCAGAAGAGCCGCAAAGGTCACTCTATCCTCAACATACGACACAGCAACTCGAGATCTCATTCCATCAATAGGGACATCTGCTGTAACCCTAGCAACATCACCATCCCTTGCATTCAGATGAGCCTCTAAGTTATTCCCATCATCACCCTCACTTTCAAAATCCCTAGCATCGTTAGCCTTAGTTTGTCTCCACAACCGACGACGCAGAAGTAAATCATCAACAGAGTTCTCCTCTTCAAAAGGCGCACATGCCGCCCTAGGCACACTAGAAATATCATAAAGGATGGCTGACCTCTGTACTTGAAAAAATAAAATGTTCAATTCCAAAAAAAAAAAAAAAAATCATAACAAGGAAGAAAATCAAGAAAAACATAGCAAAACTAACCTTCATTCTTTGAGAAAGCTCATCCCTAGGCAGGCTCAGGCGCCACTACAACGATCCCGGTTTTGATCTGACTCCTATTGTGTCCCGGACTCAGGTTTAATGATTTCATACTGTTGTTTATATTTGGCTTCCCTTGTATTCCCCTTAAATTTGGCTTTGGGATTGTTATGGTTGTGTTTAGAATAGGTTGGTCGGTTGGTTTTCAAACCTTTTGTTGCCCAGATTTTTGGTCCTCCTCTCGAGCAGCACTTCTTGTGCGCGAGTGGCTTTGCAAACTTTCAGTACTTTTGTAGGCCTACAAAACTACAGGGAGAGTGTATTCTACGCTCGAGCAGCCTTTCTTGCACTCGAGCGTTGGCGTGTTGTCTATAAAATTACTGGATGTATGTATTCTGCGCTCGAGTGGCTTTTCTTGTGCTCAAGCGGTAATGCTCTTTTGATTGTGTCTTGGCGCTCGAGCATCACTTCTTGCACTCAAGCGGAACAACTTTTTGTGTCTGACGCTCGAGCATCACTTTTCAGACTCGAGTGGACTGTGCGAATATCAGTTCGCGAAAATAATTTTTTATATCACTTTTTCAGATCCATTTCCTTTCAAACCCTAAAATTGAGACCCTCTATCTCTAAACTTACATTCTCTCTACATTTCCATCTAGATCTAGTAATTTCTCCACCCTACCCCCTTTGATAAAAAAGGTAGAGCACATCATGGGCATCGTTTTGATCCAAATAGACTTTGGTTTCAGCGTCATTGGAGTTTCATTTTTCTTTGCTTGTCTTCTCTTTTTGACGTAGGGGTTTTCTACACTTTCATATGGTTTTTGACTTAATTATTCGTCGTTCTGTAACAATGGTGGGACTTGGGAGTATTTTGAGCAAACCTAGGGTTTGGGGTTTAAAATTAAAATAGGGGTTTCTAAGTAGATGTGTTATAAATGGTTATGGAGGTTGAATATAAGGTTATATTGTGGCAAAATAGTCGATTTTGACAATTCGGTTGATGTTTGGGAAAGAGGGGAGTTTGCCCTAAAATGTTTCAAATACTTATTTTGTACAAATAAATGGAATTGGTAATGAAAATGTGAAATTAGATGAATATATTTGTGAATGGTGGAGTTGGATATGCATTACCTCTCACATGTGAACTTTTGAATAAATTATCTGTCTTGAGATTGAATATCTGTTTAGAAATATCTGTATTGGGCTATTGGTGGAGGATAGCTATAATTGTTAAAGAAATTGCATGAGGATTAGGTGAATTGAAACTAATCCCCTGTTAGTTGTCATTGAATATGACTATGTTTTAAGTACATTGTATATGTATGATTGTTTGGGATGAGAAATGGGATGTACTCCAATTTTGGGAGGAGATAGGGGATGGACTCCATTGAAATTAAGTTGGCCTGTGTGTCTCGGGTGAAAGTCCCGAAACCGCGCGTATACATGGGTGCTGATCTCGTGGATGAAATTTTCGTAAAATAGCAAAATTGAAGTGTTTGTGTGAAATTGTGTTGATTTGAGAACCGTTGAGTTGTAGTCTCAGTTGGGTTGTTTGGAAGATAATAAAATTGACTCATGAATTGAGATGAAATAAATTAACTTGACATGAATTGAAGGAAATGGATTGAGATGAAAAATTTGGCATTTTATGATCATATAGAATATGAATATTTTATCATAAGCATTGTATACGCATCTTGTACCTATATCTTTGTTAAGATTCATATATTGTGTTAGATTGTCCCTACTGGGCTTTGGCTCACCCTATTTGGGAAAAATTATTTTCAGGTGTTGGTGATATGCTTCCACCAAGGCAATAGCTTGGAAGGACCTTGGAGCAAGAGCTTTCTTTTTGTTGTATTTCTTTTGTGTAGCCAAGGGCTTTATTTGTATTGAGCTAGTCTCATTTTTGTTGTAACCAAGTAATGACTTGGAAAGATGTAAGCCTCTAGGGCATATAAATATCTGTTTAGCTTTCATCCATCTTTACTACTTGTAACACATGCTATAGATTCAGGATAAACTATTTATGAATGTATATCGCATATGTCACTTTTTGTATAACACTTCAGATTAACGAAAGTTTACTATTTCGATTATGTTGTCTTGGTTTAAATTGTGTTGGGTCGAATTACTGTAATTATTTTCAGGACGTTACTACTTAGCTGCACCCACTTCCCCTTGAAGGCCATCCGCGACTACCACATTCGCCTGACTCAACACATTGGAGAGAAATTCTAAGCGCGCAAATCGGGATAACTCACCCCTAGTCACCTCCATCTAGCACTTCACGGGTGGTTGAAATAATTCGTTATCCGACGAGATGCACACAACCTCTAAGTCTCCAATATTGCCTTCGAGAAACTTTCGAAATACAACAAAGGGCAACCTCCAATAATGTAGCCAACAAGTTGACACCCCACCCACGTGATTGGCTCTTGCCCGAATAACCTTTCCACACTTTTGGAGCCGCGGAAGATAAGTATGGTAGAAGACCTGCTCAAAAGCATTGGCAACAGAAAGGACTACGCCAAAAGCAGGCACCCCTGATCAAATCTGAATTGGCGAGCCACTCTCGCTGGATTATAGGACACAGAGCCATAAGCACATAGCGGACCAAGTTCCTCGCTCTCCTAATTCTTAGCTCACCAATGTGTGTAGCTCACTATTCCCATGTGATGCTGACTCCAAATATACCTTCATTAATATTTTTGCCTCTCCAATTTCAAAGCTCTCTTATTATTTTTAGACTTCTCCAATTTCATAACTCTTTAATATTTATTATTATTTTTAAGAGCTCTCCAATATTATAACTCTTCAATATTTTATTATTATTCTTAGAGCTCTCCATTTCATAACTCCCTAATATTTTATTATTATTATTAGAGCTCTCCAATTTTATAATTCTTTAATATTTTATTATTATTTTTAAAACTGTCCAATATCTTATTATTATTGTTTTTTTTTGGGTGGGTCTTATTATTATTGTTAGAACTTTCTAAGTTCACAGCTCTCTTAGTATTCTTCGAGCCCTCCAATTTCATAACTCTCTTATCATTCTTAGAACTCTCCAAGTTCATAGCTCTTTTATTATTCTCAGAGATCTCCAATTCATAGCTCTTCAATGTTTTATTATTATTTTTAGGGCTCTCCAGTTTTATAGTTCTCCAATATTCTATTATTACTGTTAAGAGCTTTTCAATTTTATAAATCTCTAATGTTTTATTATTATTTTTAGAGCTTTCCAATTTTACAGCTCTCCAATATTTTATTATTATTGTTAGAGCTCTCTAAGGTCACAGCTCTCCTAGTATTTTCATATCTCTCCAATTTAATAGCTCTCTTACTATTCTTAGAGCTCTCCAACTCATAGCTCTTTAATATTTTATTATTATTTTTAGAGCTCTCCAATTTTATAACTCTCTAATATTTTATTATTCTTGTTAGAGCTCTCTAAGGTCACAGCTCTATTAGTATTTTCATAGCTCTTCAATTTCATAGCTCTCTTATTATTCTTAGAGCTCTCCAACTCATAGGTCTCTAATATTTTATTCTTATTTTTAGAGCTCTCCAATTTTATTACTCTTCAATATTTTAATATTGTTGTTAGAGCACTCTAAAGTCACAGCTCTCCTAGTATTTTCATAGCTCTCCAATTTCATAGCTCTCCTATTACTCTTAGAGCTCTCCAACTCATAGCTCTTCAATATTTTATTAATATTTTTAGAGCTCTCCAATTTTACAAGTCTCCAATATTTTATTATTATTGTTAGAGCTCTCTAAAGTCACAACTCTCCTAGTATGTTTGTAGTTCTCCAATTTCTTAGCTCTCTTATTATTCTTAGAGCTCTCCAATTTATAACTCTCTAATATTTTATTATTATTTTTAGTGCTCTCCAAGTCACAACTCTTATAGCGTTTCTGGTTTAAGCCCAACCTATTTGACCTTTGGGTTCAGGTTTCTTTTCATTTTATAGTTGTTCTTGCCTTGTTTCCCACTATTTCTCCTCAAGTTGGGCTATTGGGTTGCGTTGATTGCATTTGGAATAGGTTAGTAGCTTGTTTTTCAAACTTTTGTTGCCCAGATTTTTGTTTCTTCACTCGAGCTCAAGCGGTCCTTGTGAACATCCAGTACTTTTGCAAGTTTGCAAAAATACTGAGAGGTCATATTCTTTGCCCGAGTGAAGCTTCTTGCGCTTGAGTGACAACCTCTATCTGCAAACTACTGGGAGTGTGTATTCTGTGCTCGAGCGAAGCTTCTTCCTCTTGAACTGAACAACTTATTGTGTCTGGTCACTCGAGCAACAAATCTTGTGCTTGAGCGAACTGTACGTATATTAGTTCGTAAACAGACCATTTTACATCACTTTTTCATCTCTTTCTCTCTCTCTAAACATTTCAAAACCGTAATCTCTCTCACTCTCTCTCTAAAACTCACATATTTTCCTCAAATACACCTAGATCCATTGATCTTTTCACCCATGTGCCTTTTTAAAAAAATTAGAGCTCAACGTGGGCTTCATTCTAACCAAAGCAAAGTTGGTTTTTGGCTCCTTTGGGTTTCCTCATATAGCGATCTCAATTTTGACCAGTCACTTGTTGCATTCCGGACCCGGGCATGTGGTTTATGAATGTTGTTCATTGTCATTTACTCTTTATTCCTTCTTAAATTTGTTATTCGGGCATTTTGAGTGCGTTTGGAATAGATTGGTTACTTAGTTTTCAAACCTTGTGTTGTCCAGAATTTTAGTCTTCCGCTCAAGCAGGCCTTATTGCGCTTAAGCGAGGTTTGCAAACACTTAGTACTTTGCATGTCTACAAAATACTAGAGGAGTGTTTTCTAAGCTTGAGTGGGTGGACGCTCAAGTGAGCTTTCTTGCACTCGAGTGGTTTGTCTGTTGTCTGCAAAGTTCTGGATGTGTGTATTTTGCGCTCGAGCAGAACAAAATGTTGTGTCTGACGCTTGAGCGTCAACTTTGTCACGCCCCACTTTTTATTACTCGAAGTATCACCAAATTCATTAACTTAATTCAATTTCAGAGATAACATGCGGAAATAAACTCAAATGTTCAACTAGTAGAAATGAATAACAATTCTCTCATTCGAATGCAAATTAAATACAACGTGAGCATTCTGAATAAACTGCCCGAGGGCTTACATCATTAAAGAATCAAGAAGAAGGGTGTAACCCTTTTATATATGTGGCATTCCGCCAACACAAAAGAGGCCCCATGGCCAACAAATAAGAAGATCCAAATCTTGTAGCACATCCTGCTTAACACTTGAAAAAGATTCAACAACGTGGGATGAACATATAGTCCAGTAGGGATCTCAACATGATCCTCAACAATAACAACTTACAGATAGCTATGATCATGAATGCTCAGTCTCATACTAGAATAGTAATGTGGCAGTTTATACAAAATATATATAAGTATGAACTTTTCTCGAAAACAGCCATTTCATTCAACGCTATAAGCGATTTACCTTTCTTTCATTTTCATTACCCCTTTTTCCACAAACTTTCATGATTTTAACAGTTCTAGAAAATAGTTTCACCAAACCCTTTACTTTTCTCCCATTTCCGTACTTACAACTGATTTGCCCTTTCCAAAACATGTCCACAAATACCCCATTAACCTTCACACTTTCCAAAATCTCAAAATGGCATTTTGGTTTGTTCCCTGTACATTCATATCTATACATGCATGCCTTTAGTAAAAGGGAGATAACAAATCATCAACATGTATATAATCAACAAATGAGGCAACTCGGCCCTCCAAAACTGTAACCATCACAATCCATGATATACTCAGATACACTAAGACAATAACAGTAAAACTCTGCTATACCGGCTAAGTCAGCTCTCCAGGCGCTAGCTAGAAGGTAACGGTACCTCTGATTATAAGGCAGTCAGTTCTCCAGGCACTAGCTGGAAGGTAACAGTACCTCTGATTATAAGCACAGTGTATAACACCAATAATCACAATACAACAGAGCATAACCAACAAGTGTAATGCACACACATAAACTATCAAAATACATAAGCAGTGTGTTAAAGTATATGAACACATAGGTGTGTGGAGTACATCCCCTATCTCCTCCCGCACACTGGAGTACATCACCTATCTCCTCCCTAACAAATATACATATATAATGTATCATGGCACTTCATTACATACAATGTTCAATCAACACCGGTGTAATGCAATCACAACAATTCAATACAACAATGTCATCCTCCACCGATGACCAAGGACAAAACCTCTAGATGTATGTATTCAGTACACCTATTAGAAGACTCAACTATCATGAGATCTTAAACCCAACAACAACGCTAGTAAGATAGGTAAAGGTAAAACCCCAAATGTGTGTATTCAACACTCACGATGCAACGGTTCAATTCTCATATCTATTTTCCGAGACTCACATTGAGTTATCATTTCATTTCCCATTTTCAAGATCAACTTTCATAAATTTCCAAGTCAACATGTTCCACCACTTATTTCAAAAATACTTTTCCCATTTCACAAAACAAATTCCATTCCTTTCATTTTCACAAAACCAATTCCATGGATAATAAAGCCATAACTCATATTAGTTCACTGCATTCATTTCGATATAACCCCAATGCCATAATCAAACCCCTAGCCATTACCACTTTTACACAACTCATATTAACAATAGAGATTTACAAACATTAATCAACTACCCTCCATTTTAATTTACCAAATCAAAATATAATTTAGGGCTTTCTCTTCTTTCAACAATAACATGCTAGTTTACTCCCCAATTAGTCCCAACCACAATCAATGACAACAAACCCATTTTAAAACAACCAACCCTAGGTTCCTTCTCATGATTTTCAAACAAATCCAACATGAATATGATTTTCATGCAATACAAAACTACCACACGTCTATCTATAGACGGAGTATTGAAAAAGAACAAGGAAATCCCTACCTCAAAAGATGAGACCAAATGGAGAAGATGAAGAAATTCGAAATGCTCCAAACCCAAAGATTTTCGGATTGATAGGTAGCCCACACCAAGCTCTACACTTTATACAAAGGGACTAAGGTAGAAGATCACTCAAACTAGATCAAACCTTATAGAGAAGTTGTATTTTAGAGAGAGAGGCTCTCAAAATAGGGTTTTGAAAAGTAAGAGAGAGAGAGTGTGTGTAAAAAGTGATTTAAAATATCACAGTCCAGATCTGATATACGTATGACCCGCTCGAGCGGAGAATAGGACGCTCGAGCGTCAAACACAAAAACTGGACCCGCTCGAGCGCAAAAAGACCCGCTTGAGCACCAAGACACAATAACAAAACACACCCGCTCGAGCGCAAAAGAAGACCCGCTCGAGCGTAGATTACACTCATCCAGCATTTTTTTATAGAGTTCGAACACCTGCTCGAGCGCCAAGATACTCGCTCGAGTGTATAGAAATCTGCTCGAGCGTGAAAAACACATCTGCAGTAGTTTTGCAGACACACAAGATACTGAAAGTATACAAACTCCGCTCGAGTGTAAAGGGACCCGCTCGAGCAGATCACCAAAAACCTGGGCAACAACACTTGAGACCAAAACTCAACCAACCTGTTCGAAACATGCCCAGAACATTTCTAACTCAATTTCTAAGAGTTAAAGGATGGAAATGCAACACAGACAACAACCATCAACCACAGAACCGAGTTCGGAATACAATTAAATAGTAAAAGGGAAAACCAGAATCGCTATAAACTTCTTCGCTCAAGCGGATTACGCATGTAGTAGATCACGAAAAGCACTTTTTATATTACTTTTTCAGATCTATTCATCTCAAAACCCTAAAGTGAGACCCTCTCTCTCTAAAATACTCTATCTCTCTAGATTTTCGCCTAGTTCTAGTGGTTTCTCAACCCTTCTGCCTTCATTAAAAAGGTAGAACTCCTCAAGCTCTTCATTTTGATCCAAGTAGAAGTTGGTTTTGTCACTTTTGAAGTTCCATCCTTGCTTGGCTCGTCATCTCTCTTTGAGGTACGGATATTCTATACCTTAATATGGTTTTTCACCCAGATATTTGTTGTTATGTACAAATAGTGAGATTTGGGGGTGATTCGAGAAAATCTAGGGATTGGGATTCAAATTGAAAAGAGGGGTTTTTATGATGTGTTACCTAAATGATTATGAGGTGTTGGATATAAGGTTATCATGTGTTTAAATGATTAATTTTAGCCTTTGGGACAATAGTTGAGAAATAAGAGAATTTACCCTAAAATGTTGGGAATAATTATTTTGTAAAAATAATGAAATTGGTATAAAAATGTGAAATTGAGAGGATGTATGTATGAATGGTGTAGTTGGATTTATTGAATCACTCATCTATGGAAATTTGAGGAATTATCTGTTTTAAAGATTGCATATCTGTTTAGAAATATCTGTCTTGGGCTATCGGTAGAGGATAGCTATGACTATTGTAGAAATTGCATGAGGATTAAGTGAATCGAAACTAATCATTTAATCGTGTCATTGAATATGATGGTATGTTGAGGCATTGAATATGCATGATTGTAGTCATTGAATATGACGGTATATTTTAAATACATTGTATATGTATGATGTGTTAGGAGGAGAAAGGGGATGTACTCCATGTTTTGGGAGAATATAGGGGATGGATTCCATTGAAAATTAAGTTAGCCAGAGTATCCAAGGTGAAAGTCCCAAAATCATATGTATACATGGGTGCCAATCCTGCGAATGAAATTTTCGTAAAATGGCAAGGTTGAAGTGCTTGTATAGTAGTTATGTTAATTGAGAATCACTGAATTGTAGTCTCAGTTGGATTATTTGAAAATTGTAAATTTGATCTATGAATTGAAACAAAATGTACTAATTGGAAATGAATGTATGGGAATGAAACGAGATATGAGTATTGGTACCGTGTAGTCATGGAAAGAATGTGAATTGATCAGGAATATTGAATATGCTTATATTTGACATTTATATCTTAGTTAAACCTCCTATATTGTGATAGACTGTTTCTACTTGGTTTTGGCTCACCCAACTTGGAAAACCATTTTCAAATACTGGTGATATGCTACCTCGAATGACGTAGTTTGGGAGGATCTAAGAGCTAGAGGCTCTATTTTG
Source organism: Camellia granthamiana (assembly GCA_036172215.1). Lineage (NCBI taxonomy): Eukaryota > Viridiplantae > Streptophyta > Magnoliopsida > Ericales > Theaceae > Camellia > Camellia granthamiana. Next base: position 68,445,627 of record CM069908.1, read on the forward strand.
TTGTTTAATTGTTTTAAACGTTTATTTAAGCCAAGAACTTTATATGTGCAGAGCTTATGACTCTCTTTTGCTGGAACCAAGTAATGTCTTGGAAAGACGTAAGCCTGTAGGGCATTTATTTTGTTGTCATTAGTTAGTATTACATGCTATAGATTCAGGATGAACATTTATGAATGTATATTACGTGAATTATCTTTTGTAATACGAACTATGATGAATGAAAGTATATCAATTCTATTATGATCACTTCTCTTGTGAGTTGGATTTATTTGTAATATTTCGGGGGCATTACACCTCACACTCTCTCTCGTGTTCTAGCTTGAGGTAAGGATACTTTCCACACTTTTTATGAGTTTTAACGTAGTTATTTGTCATTTCTAAACCATATTGCAAATTTGGAAGATTTGGAACAAATCTAGGGTTTTAGATAAAAATCAAAAGAGGGGTTTTTCAAATAGGTTCTTGGAAATGATTTTAACATTGGAAAAAGGTGTTGGGTTGGATGGAAATGGTTGATTTTGATACTTGGGACTGATTTTGAAAAGAGTAAGAATTTTTCCCTAAAGGCCTCAAATGTTGGTTGTGTATAAATAATGAAATTGATGTTGAAATTATGAAATTGGATTGGTATTAACGAGGATGGTAGAGTTGGATATGTATTATCACTCACCTCTTGAAATTTGGAAAGTGTATATTTATAGAATATAAATTATCTATTTAGAAATATCTGTTTTGGGCTATCGGTAGAAGATAACTATGAGTGTTGTAGAAATCGAATGTGAATTAGGAAAATTGAAACTATTTTCTCATTCATTTGCATTGAGCATTATCTCATATTTGTACATTGAAAATGTTTGACATTTTGAGAAAAAATTGTGAAATTGGGAAACACAAATTGTATTGTTAAACTAAGTTGGCTGAGTGTCTATGGTGAAAGTCCTGAAAATTGCGCGTATACATGTGTGCTGATCCCGTAGACGAAATTTCCATGAAAAGGCAATAGTAATGCTTGTATAGCCTACGTTTATATATGTCCCAATTTACGGTTTCCTCCAAAACGAAATTTTCGAAAAATGTTGTATTGTTTTAAAATTTTCAAAGTGTGATTCATTGCCCTATTTTCTATGGTAATGGAAACGATTTATGAATCAAGATATTAACTTGGCATTGCATAGTTTTGAAAAAAGATATAAATCTGTTTTGGGCAAGAGCATGGCATATTCATTCACATTATAGCTTTGTTAAAATTCATATATTGTGTTGGATTATTTCTACTGGGTTTTGGCTCACCCTACGTGGGTAAAACATTTCAGGTGCTGATGATATGTCTCCGCCAAGGCAATAAATTGGGAGGACTTGTAGCGAGAGCTTCTTTTGTGCATTTATTATATTTATTTTTGTACAAGCCAATGGCTTAAAACTGTATTGGACTTAAGTTCACTTTTGTAGTAACCAAGTATCGCCTTGAAAAGCTGTAAGCCCTTAGGGCATTCTTATATGTTTACCTTTATTCTTTCTTTTCTGCTTGCAACATATGCTATGGATTCATTACTAGGCATTATGAATGTAAACCGCACATGTTTCACTTTTGTAAATCACATTGGACTTAATTTAAAAAAAAAAAAACTTCTCTTATTATTGTGGTCGTAAATGGACATTGTGTATGGATTGTTGTAATTATTTCAGGGTGTTACAGCTCTCCTAGTATTCTTAGAACTCTCCAATTTCATAATTCTCTTATTATTCTTAAAGCTCTCCAATTTCATAGCTCTCTTATTATTTGTAGAGCTGCCCACTTTATAACCCTCTAATATTTTATTATTATTTTTAGAGCTCTCTAATTTCATGTCTCTCCAATATTTTATTATTATTTTTAAGAGCTCTCCTATCTCATAACTCTCTAATATTTTATTATTATTTTTAGAACTCTCCAATTTCATGACTCTCCACTATTTTATTATTAGTTCTTAGAGCTCTCCAATTTCACAACTCTCCCACAAAGTAGAGTTGTCCTTTAATAGAGCTGGCTGCTAATTTTCTCATAACACTTGCTAAGTGTCCGAAGTCAACAAAAGAGTTGGAGTACACATGGTGATAGCTCTACAATATTTTATTGTTATTTTTAAAAAGTTCTCCAATTTCATTGTTCTCTAATATTTTATTATTAATGTTTAAAGTATTCTCCAATTCTTGAGCTCTCCACCAAAATAAAGCTCTCTAATATCTTATTATTATTGTTAGAACTTTCTAAGTTCACAGCTCTCTTAGTATTCTTAGAGCTCACCAATTTCATAACTCTCTTATCATTCTTAGAACTCTCCAAGTTCATAACTCTCATATTATTCTTAGAGCTGTCCAATTCATAGCTCTCCAATATTTTATTATTATTTTTAGAGCTCTCAAATTTTATAATTCTATAATATTCTATTATTACTTTTAAAAGCACTCCAATTTTACAACTATCCAATATTTTATTATTATTTTTAGAGCTCTGCAATTTCATAGCTCTCCAATATCTTATTATTATTGTTAGAGCTCTCTAAGGTCACAGCTCTCCTGGTATTTTCATAGTTCTACAATTTAATAGCTCGCTTATTATTCTTAGATCTCTCCAACTTATAGATCTCTAATATTTTATTATTATTTTTAGGGATCTCCAATTTTATAGCCCTCCAATATTTTATTATTATTTTTAGGGCTCTCCAATTTTATAACTCTCTAATATATTATTATTATTTTTAAAGCTCTCCAATTTTATAACTCTCCAATATTTTATTATTATTGTTAGAGATCTCCAAAGTCACAGCTCTCCTAGTACTTTCGTAACTCTCCAATTACTTTCGTAACTCTCCAATTTCATAGCTTTTTTTATTATTCTTAGAGCTCTCCAACTCATAACTCTCCAATATTTTATTATTATTTTTAGAACTCTCCAATATTTTATTATTATTGTTAGAGCTCTCTAAAGTCACAGCCCTCCTAATATTTTTATAATTCTCCAATTTCATAGCTATCTTATTATTCTTAGAGCTTTCCAATTTATAACTCTCTAATATTTTATTATTATTTCTAGAGTTCTCTAAGTCACAGCCCTCCTAGTATTCTTAGAGCTCTTCAATTTCATAGCACTCTTATTATTCTTAGAGCTCTCTAATTTCATAGCTCTCTTATCATTTGTAGACCTCCCCAATTTATAACCCTCTAATATATTATTATTATTTTTTAGAGTTCTCCAATTTATAACTCTATAATATTTTATTATTATTTCTAGAGCTCTCCAAGTCACATCTTTCCTTAGAGCTCTTCAATTTCATAGCACTCTTATTATTCTTAAATTTCTCCAATTTCATATCTCTCTTATCATTCGTAGACCTCCCCAATTTATAACCCTCTAATATATTATTATTATTATTTTTTGGAGCTCTCCTATCTCATAACTCTCTAATATTTTATTATTATTTTTAGAATTCTCCAATTTCATAGCTCTCCACTATTTTATTATTAGTTCTTAGAGCTCTCCAATTTCACAGCTCTCCTTTAGTAGAGCTAGCTCATAATTTTCTCATAAAACTTGCTAAGTGTTCGAAGTCAACAAAAGAGCTGGAGTGCACATGGTGACAACTCTCCAATATTTTATTGTTATTTTTAAGAGCTTTCCAGTTTCATAGCTCGCCAATATTTTGTGATTATTTTTAAAGAGTTCTCCAATTTCATAGCTCGGTAATATTTTATTACTAATTTTTAAAGCACTCTCCAATTCTTTGGATCTCCACCAAAATAAAGCTCTCTAATATTTTTTTTATTATTGTTAGAACTTTCTAAGTTCACAGCTATCGTAGTATTCTTAGGGCTCTCCAATTTTATAACTCTCTTATCATTCTTAGAGTTCTCCAAGTTCATAGCTCTCATATTATTCTTAGAGCTCTCCAATTCATAACTCTCCAGTATTTCATTATTATTTTTAGAGCTCTCAAATTTTATAGTTCTCCAATATTCTATAATTACTTTTAAGAGCTCTTCAATTTTATAACTCTACAATATTTTATTACAATTTTTAGAGCTTTCTAATTTTATACCTCTCCAATATCTTATTATTATTGGTAGAACTCTCTATAGTCATAACTCTTCTAGTATTTTCATAGCTCTCCAATTTAATAACTCTCTTATTATCCTTAGATCTCTCCAACTTATAACTCTCCAATATTTTATTAGTATTTTTAGGGCTCTCCAATTTTATAGCTCTCCAATATTTTATTATTACTTTTAGGGCTCTCCAATAATTTATTATTATTATTAGAGTTCTCCACTTTTATAACTCTCCAATATTTTATAATTATTGTTAGAGCTCTCCAAAGTCACAACTTTCCTAGTATTTTCGTAGCGCTCCAATGTCACAACTCTTTTATTATTCTTAGAGCTCTCTAACTCATAGCTCTCCAATATTTTATTTTTATTTTTAGAGCTCTCCGATTTTATGACTCTCTAATATTTTATTATTATTGGTAGAGCTCTCTAAAGTCACAGCTCTCCTCGTATTTTCATAGTTCTCTAATTTCATAGCTATCTTATTATTCTTAGAGCTCTCCAATTTATAACTCTATAATACTTTATTATTATTTCTAGAACTCTACTAGTATTCTTAGAGCTCTCCAATTTCATAGCTCTTTTATTATTCTTAGAGTTCTCTAATTTCATAGCTCTCTTATTATTCGTAGACCTCCCCAATTTATAACCCTCTAATATTTTTATTATTATTATTATTATTATTAAGAGCTCTCTAATCTCATAACTCTCCAATATTTTATTATTATTTTTAGAACTCTCCAATTTCATAGCTCTCCACTATTTTATTATTAGTTCTTATAGCTCTCCAATTTCACAGCTCTCCACAAAGTATAGCTCTCCTTTAATAGAGCTAGCTCCTAATTTTCTCATAAAACTTGCCAAGTGTCCGAAGTCAACAAAAGAGGTGGAGTTCACATGGTGATAGCCCTCTAATATTTTATTGTTATTTTTAAGAGCTCTCCAGTTTCATAGCTCTGCAATATTTGGTTATTATTTTTAAAGAGTTCTCCAATTTCATAGCTCCGTAATATTTTATTAGTAATTTTTAAAGTACTCTCCAATTCTTCGGCTCTCCACCAAAATAAAGCTCTCTAATATCTTATTATTATTATTAGAACTTTCTAAGTTCACAACTCTCTTAGTATTTTTAGAGCTCTCCAATTTCATAACTCTGTTATCATTCTTAGAGCTCTCTAACTTCATAGCTCTCATATTATTCTTAGACCTCTCCAATTCATAGCTTTCCAGTATTTTATTATTATTATTATTATTAAAGCTCTCCAATTTTATAGTTCTCCAATATTCCATTATTACTTTTAAGAGCGCTCCAATTTTACAACTCTCTAATATTTTATTATAATTTTTAGAGCTCTTCAATTTTATAGTTGTCCAATATATTATTATTATTGTTAGAGCTCTCTAAGTTAATAGCTCTCCTAGTATTTTCATAGATCTCCAATTTATAGTTCTCTTATTATTCATAGAGCTCTCCAACTTATATCTCTCCAATATTTTATTATTATTTTTAGTACTCTCCTATTTTATAAATCTCTAATATTTTATTTTTCTTCTTAGGGTTCTCCAATTTTATAACTCTCTAATATTTTATTTTTATTGTTAGAGCTCTCTAAAGTCATAGCTCTCTTAGTGTTTTCGTAGCTCTCTTATTATTCTTAAAGATCTCTAACTCATATCTCTCCAATATTTTATTATTATTTTTAGAGTTCTCCAATTTTATAACTCTCCAATATTTTATTATTATTGTTAGAGCTAAAGTCACAGCTCTCCTACTATTTTCAAAGTTCTCCAATTTCATAGCTCTCTTGTTATTCTTAAAGCTCTCCAATTTATAACTCTCTAATATTTTATTATGATTTCTAGAGCTCTCCAAGTCACAGCTCTCCTACTATTCTTAGAGCTCTCCAATAACTCTCTTATTATTCTTAGAGCACTCCAATTCTATTGCTCTCTTATTATTCGTAGAGCTCTCCAATTTATAACCATCTAATATTTTATTATTATTTTTAGAGCTCTCCAATTTCATACCTCTCCAATATTTTATTATTATTTTTAGAATTCTTCAATTTCATTGTTCTCCACTATTTTATTATTAGTTCTTAGAGCTCTCCAATTTCACAATTCTCCCACAAAGTAGAGCTCTCCTTTAATAGAGCTGGCTTCTAATTTTTTCATAAAACTTGCTAAGTGTCCGAAGTCAACAAAAGAGCTGGAGTTCACATGGTGATAGCTCTCCAATATTTTATTATTATTTTTAAGAGCTCTCTAGTTTCATAGCTCTATAATATTTTATTATTATTTTTATGGAGTTCTCCAATTTCATAGCTTTGTAATATTTTATTATTAATTTTTAAAGTACTCTCCAATTCTTCGGCTCTCCACCAAAATAAAACTCTTATATTTCTTATTATTATTATTGAGCTTTCTAAGTTCACAGCTCCTTTAGTTTTCTTACAGCTCTCAAATTTCATTACTTTCTTATCATTCTTAGAGCTCTCCAAGTGTTGGAACAATCTTCTGTGTAAAATAAATAATTTGAAACAAATCAAACAAATAAAAATAAATTACTTACCGAATTTATTTTACCGAACCGAATAAATAATTAAAAGATCAAGTCAAGTATGAGACACTCTGTCTTTAAGATAGATTCACCCTGCAACGGTGCTTACGGATAAAATGCGTCTATCTCCCAAGATACAATGATCTTCACAAATTGTAGTAGCACTCCAAACAATTTGTTCGGCGAACCAAACCTATGTTTTATACTCTCAAAGTATTCCCTAAAAATTAATATGAAGAATTATGCAAAGAAAGAGCAAAATGGGAAGGGAACATATTTTTTCTGGATGTTTTTCAGATTGTTTTTGGATATGCCAAACTGCTGGAATTGGGTCTCTATTTATAGAAAATTTTGACAGACCTGAACAGGTCTGATTTTGAATAAACAGGTGCCAACAGATAACTGTTGGGCAGTTTCTATCTGTTGGAAACTGCTGGCATATTTGAATCTGTCTAGGCAGTTCATATCTGTCCGGGCGCAACAGATTTGAAAAATTGTTTTGGACAGTTTTAATCTGTTTGGAAAATTGGACTAGAGAAGGTAATATTTGGATAGAAAATTAAATTCAATTTTGGCACAAAATTATAATTTAATTTCATTAAGAATTTTTTGGAAAAATTAAAATAAATTTTTGTCTAAAAAATTAATATTAGAATCGACCCGATCTACAACCGGCACGGCCAGACGGACAACGGTGGTAGCCGCACGCGTGTGTGGTGGTTTGAGCCAAAGTTCCATTTGTTCATAACTCCTCCCTTCTACAAACTTGGGGTGCCCCTTGGGTAGGGGTGACAATTTGAACCCGGCCCGACGGGGACCTGACCCCCCTACCCCAATTAGAACGGGTTTTTCCCAAAAATAATCCCCATAGGGCTGGGGATGGTATTAAAAATTAAATCCCCGTTGATTTTCGGGCTGGGGACGGTGATAGGTTCTTTGGCCCCGGCCCCGCTCCAAAATCCCCGAATAATCCCCCGTATATATATATATATGCATGCTTAGGAGTGCACTGGATATATATGTACCTGCACTCAAACTATTATATTATGTCTATTATATTATATCATACCTTTCTCTGAGTTACTATTATTACTATTATATTATATTATATATTATATATGTACCTACACTCAAAGTTACTATTATTATATTATATTATATCTAATATAATATCTACCTACACTCAAACTTATCTATCTGAACTCTTTCTCCCTCACTGACTTCTCTCAGCTCTCTCTATCCCTCACTAACTCAGATCTCTCTCTGCCTCCCGGGTCTCTTATCTCTCTTTCTCCCTCATTGACTTCTCTCATCTCTCTCGATCCCTTACTTACTAACTCAAACCTCTCTCTCTGAGTCTCACCGTTTCTCTTATCTCTCTCCCTTACTCACTCACTCACTCAGCAATCATCTAGATCTACCACCACCGATCTGAACAAATCTTGAACCATGGCCCGTCCGTGAAGCCTCCGTTGCCACCGATCTGAACAGGACCAGGACCGTGACCGTGAAGCCCCCCATCTCTTTCTTTGTCTCTCTCTCTCTCTCTTTATATATATATACATGTATATATATCTGTTGTTGATGTTTTAATTTTTTTTAAAGTTGTTATATATATATATATATCTAAGTTGTTGCCACCGATCTGTTGTCTGTTATTGTTGATGATTGTTGTTGATCTGAATAGTTGGTGTGGTGTGGTGTGTGTGTTATGAACAGATAAGTCGGGGATTTTTCGGGGTCGGAGAAACCCGATCCCCGTTAGGGGACGGGGGTGGGAGAGGTAATGGCTTCCCCGCCGGGGATCGGGGCCGAGGTTGGGGCCGGGGATGGGGATGTTTTCACTTTCGGGGATCGAGGATGGGGAGTGGCATCCCCGGCCCCGCCCCACCCCACCCCGTTGCCATTCCTACCCTTAGGGCCCAACCCAAGTGTTGCCACTTAGAGTTTATATACATACACAAGCTCTCTTAAAGTTTCAATGTGGGACAAGCCTTACAAGGAAACCCACATTTAATTCTTAATTGTCCATTTCCACAAACCCGAAAACGACGTCAAGTTCCCATTCACTCATAAATGGTTTTGACGAACCGTTTTCACCATGTGACTTGCCACGCAACAAGAAACACATCACCTCTTTGGACCCACCCCAAAAGACGTGCGGGACCCACTCTATTTTGGGCTCAAAGTTCACCCAAAATAAGCCGATAAAAAACCAAATTTCCAACACCAAGTTCATAGCTCTCTTGTTATTCTTGGTGCTCTCTAATTCATAGCTCTCCAATAATTTATCATTATTTTTAAAGCTCTCCAATTTTATAGTTCTCTAATATTCTATTATTACTTTTAAGAGCTCTCCAATTTTATAACACTCTATTTTATTATTAGTTTTAGAACTCTATAATTTTATAACTCTCCAATATCTTATTATTATTGTTAGAGCTCTCCTAGTATTTTCATAGCTCTCCAATTTAATAGCTCTCATATTATTCTTAGAGCTCTCCAACTTATAGGTCTATAATATTTAATTATTATTTTTAGGCTCTCCAATTTTATAACTCTCCAATATTTTATCATTATTGTTAGAGCTCTATTAGGTCACAGCTCTCCAAGTATTTTCATAGCTCTCCAATTTTGTAGTTCTTTTATTATTTTTAGAGCTCTCGAACTCATAGCTCTCCAATATTTTATTATTATTTTGTCGAGCTGTCAAATTTTATGACTCTCTAATATTTTATTATTATTGTTAGAGCCCTCTAAAGTCATAGCTCACCTAGTATTTTTATAGCTCTTGTTACTCTTAGAGCTCTCTAACTCATAGCTCTCTAATATTTTATTATTATTTTTAGAGCTCTCCAATTTTACAACTCTTCAATATTTTGTTATTATTGTTAGAGCTCTCTAAAGTCACAGTTGATTATGTTGAATAGTGTTAATTATGTTGAGTTGTGTTGAATAATGTTGAACCGAATTGTGTTGGACTATGATGAATTGTGTTTGAATCATGTTGAATTGTGTTGAGTTGAGTTGTGTTGGGTGTGTTGAGTTTGAGTTGTGTTGTGTTGTGTTGCGTCATGTTGAGTTTGAGATGAGTTGGGTTGGGTGGTGTTGTGTTGGTACCTAGGGGGAAGTTGAAAGATGATACGGAATTTGTGATAAGATGATGAAGTGAAGATTTAAGAATTTTATTGTATAATTAAAAAGTGATTTTATAACTCAAAACTAAGAGCCCAACTTTATATCTAACTCTAGTTATGAAGTTTTATTTTGGAAAATGAGGATTCTTCAATCAACATTAAATTTATGAAATTAAGTCTATGTTGGGTTAAGATGAGTATGAATAATGATAAATGGGAGATTGTGAAATATGACGATGTTATATGAAGGAGTTGTATCAAAGAAAATTAAATGTTGGAGATTTAATTTATAACCGTGGGTAGTAATTGATAATCAATGTGTTTAAAAAAATTGAATTTGAAGACTTGATGATAATATGGAAAAGTAAAGAAATAGTTTGAACCCAAGAATTGTGAACACTTTAAAGATGAGTCTTTGCCTCTATGGATGTGTTGTTATATTTTTGTGTGACAAAACAATGAATGATTTAATGGATAATGAAGAAGGTCGTGGAACATATTTGTACTTGTTATGTGAATGTAATTTTAATAAATGGTGGATATATATTGAATTAATGTGTTACGGAAATAATGGAAGATGTGTTGGCATTGTCCACTAATTGTAATGATGGATTGTGATGATATCTTGGGGTCCATTTCCCGTTGTATTTGAGCCGGCAAAGCGTGGTGCTTGAGATAGGTTCCGCCTTCCTTCCGGAGTAGCGCCTGGTAAAGCGTGTGGTATGTTGAGGTTCCGCGTTCCTTCCGGCTTGTGACCGGTAAAGCGTGAGGTTCTGCATTCCTTCCGGCTTGTGATCGGTAAAGCGTGAGGTTCCGCATTCCTTCCGGCTTGTGACCGGTAAAGCGTGTGAGTCATGGAGATGACTTGTGATTGGATCTGGTATTTGATATGAGATTAATTGAAAGAATGGAAAATGAAATGGTAATTGGATTAGGGATTGGTGTTGATACACTCAATGGATTGCTTGTGATTAAAATGGAAGATTATGAGTTTTGTTTTGTAAATAATAGAGGAATTAAATTAAAAAGGGATTGTTATTCTTGTGTCATGCTTGTATTCTATTTGGTAATGCAAACGTTAATGTGAGATAATTGTTGAGCAAGTTGGAGTTGAGTGTATGAGGATTGTCTTTTTGAACATAAAGGAAATTGGATCTTGACATTATGGAGTTATAGTGATTGGAAATAGTATAAGAAAAAAAAATGGAAATGAAGTGGGGAATATTTTGGGAATTGGTTAATAATTTTTAAAGGATGTTGTTTCTTAAACATGTTGGTTTCACAAGGATCTATGGTTTTCTAAAGTTAATGGACAAATTTTAATGGCTGAAGGTTTTTCTTAAAAGTGTTCAAATAGTTTTTGAGAAAAGGTACTCTACTTATGATATTTTGAAGTTATAAAATGTCACTCTACTATATGGTATCACCCTGCATGCATGATCATTTCTATCTGTGTGTTAGTTATCGATTGAGAACTATGAGATTCCTACTGGGCTTTAGTGCTCACCCCGTTGTTGTTTTACCTTTTTACAGGAAGAAAGTTTGGATTCTTTGATTGAAGAGTTGAGAAGTCCATGTGTCTTTTATATGTAATTTCACTGTAGATGTGATGGATCCTATAATTGTATTTTATTCATTTATAGCTTCACAGTAGGAGATTGGCATGTATTGCTGACATTGTAATTTTCATTGAGAGAGAAAGAACATGTATCATTGTATCCCTATTACTCAAGTGTAATAGATATTTGTATATGTATAAAAAAAATATGGACCTAAATTTACAGGCTTTGGTAATGTTTTCGAGTAATTAAAATTCGGGGCGCGACAACTTGGTATCAGAGCTAACCGGGTTTGAACACCTGGAGCTCGTGAGAAGTGGTTTTTACCACAATGGGTTGGCTTCACTTGGTGAGAATATTTGCATATAGAATTAGGAGGTGTAGGACCTTATGTGTTGCATTATGTGAGCATGGGTTAAGCTTCATGGATAGTGCTTGTGGCCGGCTAACTTGCTTTGAGATCTCATCGGAAGACGCGTCTGATCAACGTGGTTTCTAATGGGAGTTCCTTGGAAGTTCCGGGATAAGTGGTCATCCTTGTAGACTTGACTCAGTTATGTGGTTTATTGCCTAAAATTTGTTTATGTGATGTGTGATTATGTGTTAGGTTGGTTTCGTGTTGAAGTAGGAAGAGTAAGTATTTCAAGAAAGGGTTAGAGTTCGGTCGATTGATGTTTGATGACGTTATTGAGATAATGAGCGCTGCAAGGGAAATATTAAATTGTAATGAGGGAAATGTTAGGTAGTGGTGAAAATGTGTATTGGCTTATGAGCCTTAAATTGAATGAAAGTGTTTGTGGCACATGGAATGTGAGAGTTGTATGGTTTACAAGGAGTATGATTGAGACGAGGTGAGATCTTAGGATGGTGTGAGGTTAGTTTGGTTATGTAGAAGATTGTGAACGGTTTGGAAAGGGAGTGTGAGAATTGTATTTCTTGATGATGAGGGTTGCATTTGTGAAGTGTTATCATAGGCTAGAAGTTATGTATGAGGGGATTTGCTGTATTTAAGAGTAGTGAGTGACATGATTAAGGCTTGTAAAGGGTTCATGAGTATGGAGGAAACTTAATAGTTGAACGCTAGTGGTAGTTTTTGAGAAGAAGTGTGGGTTGTAATTACTATAATTGGTGTGTGTGATGGATGATTCTTTTGTGTGGCTCAAAACAAGTGTTATTATATCGGCTTGAGAATGATGAGACTATTGGTAATGGTGCTAGTACGACGCATATTCGAGAAGTCTAGTGAGATTCTAGAAACGTATAGGAGGGTGTATGAAGCTCCATCTCGGAGTAGGCGGAGCGAAGTAACATGTAAGTGTTGGTAATCCGAGTTTGGGGGTGGAGTGTTAGGAAATTCTTGACTCTGTTCATATGAGGATAATAGGTGATGATGACTACGATGATTATGGTTATGAATTGTGAGATGTGAAATGATTTGTGTGTCGATAATTGAACCATGAGAGTGGAAAATGGATAATTTGAGCTAAGTTGCATAGAGAAGACGGATTCTTGTAATCGCCCTCTTTTGTGGGGCTTAAGGATTGGTTTTGGTTAGTCTGCTTTGATTTGACTTGCAACCAATGGTTTTAATAAATGCTACTTGAAATTAATTGATGCTTAATTACCTTGGGAGTTGCCTTGTTTTGGATAAATAGGGATATGAATGGATAGTGTCTCAAGGGGTACTTGAGGGCATGGAGTCTTACTTGTACATATATGTACGTGTGTTGTTCATGTGAATTTGTGAAACCACTCTAATAGAGTTAAAAATGTTTGAATGGAAATTGTTGTAAGTGCACTTGTGCCAGTGTGTATATATCTTGAATGTTGATATAAGTGTTGACATTTGTAATGAATATACCGGTTTGTTCCTGTTTGTTGTTGTTACAAATGTGTATGGAAATTATGTTATGATGTCACCAGATGGGTGGCGAAGGTTATTTGCTGATGGTTGGAATTCACCGGGAAAATGTTGAGATTGATGTGAAAAACGAAAATCTATTTTCCTTGTGCGTGGCCTGGGAAGGCACGGTTGAACTAAATGTTAAGGACTTAATCTAAATATGATAATGAATGATTTTCATTGTTCTACTTTTAAGTGTTAAATAGAATAAAGAATTGATAATGCTGTTAATTGAAATGCAATTGAGAGTTATGATATTGGATCATACAATGCAATGTGTTATCTGTTTTTCCTGTGTTGACTTAGTGTTAGTTTAAGGGTGATTTCTTTTCCTTAAAATTGAGTTTTGGGCGTTCAATAGAGGTTGTTCGCTTAGTTATTAATTGGGAAGTTGTTATGGACTTTGGGATTATAAATGGTTAGTGTTGCTCCTTGCCCGTTGAATTCCGATGTGTGTGTTGGTCGAAAAGTATTTGTGATCCTTTCCTTGTGATTCTTGTTGTTTGGGTATCTTTAGAACATTGAGGTATCAAATCAGAAAATTAAGAATCTATCCCGAGTGTGGATCTAGTTTTGAACATTACAGGGTGTGTTTCCGTTCATGTTTGAGTTATCTTCTATTTGGTTTTCTTCATTTTGGGGACGAAATTTCCCCAAGGTGGGTAGATTATAACACTTTGTATTTTTGGGTTTAGAATTGAAGTGAGGTGTAATTGAAAGTTGTTAAGGTTTGGTGGATATGTATGGGTGCCCTCATGCTTTGTTGTGAACTAGGGGTTATTAAGAATTGGTGAGCATAAGGTTGTTGCGGTTTTGTTAGAACGGATGCAATTTCGGGGATGAAATTTCTTAAGGTGGGAAGGTTATAATGACTCGGATTTTAAATTCACATTGGATTGATCTATAGTGGTGCCCGTCACCTTAAAACTTGTATGGTTGTCGGATTCTTGACATTGATGGGTTGGTAAGTAAACTTTAAATATTATAATTGAGGACCCTTGGGTGATGTTTGGAACATTGATTGAAGCCTTAACAGGGTATTTAGATAAGATTAGACAAAAAGTCCCAAATTTGAGTTTGAGTTTTTGACCAGCCGTCACTCTTTTGTCCTTTTCTTTTTCTACACTTTGAATTTGGATTTGAGGCTAGAACCATTGGAAAGCTTATTTCCGGGGCTTCGATTTGGACACAATAATGACCAAGAACGGAGTCCTGATAAGAGAGTTATACTCATTTGAAGTTTTCATATCTGTGCTGGAAGCAGGTCCGCTCGAGCGGGAAAAGAGGCGCTCGAGTGGACTGTGCGAATTCAGCAGCTTAAAAACGTGATTTTTAGCTCATTCTTTGCATTTTCCTTTTCCTTCTTCATCCCTCTCACTCTAGGTCCGAAAACCCTAGGGTTTTGACCTCAAATACCTTCCATTTCCCTAAGGATTGGCTAAGATCTCTTACAAAGAAATGAAGAAGGCTTGAAGATCAACATTTTCAACCGATTGGAATTCTGATTGGTGAAAGATTCTTCTCAAAGCTTGCTTTTTTGCTTGATTCTTGAGGTAGGTGTAAAACCCAAGTTTTGAATATTATTATTTTTGGATAGATTGGTAGTTTCATTAATTTATATGGGTCACTTTGTAATTCAAGGATTTAATTATGAGATGGCTTTATTATTTCAAAACATAGGTGGGTGATTTTGTAATTTTGGAAAAGAAAAAAAAAACATTAGGTTAAATTGCCAACCTGCCGTGGCTTTGTCTTGGAAAAGAAAATAGAGCTTTGCGAAAGTGCTGCGGCAGGTTTGAAGGAGGCTGCTCAAGGGTTTGAATAGTAGAAAAAAAAAAAAAGAAAAAAAAAGAAGAGAAGAGGCGTGGATGCTCAGTAAGAGTTTAAAAACAAAATAAAAAATTTAAGAAAAGAAAACAAACCAAAGTGAAGAAGGAGGATTTATAGAGTGGTGATTTTTTCTCTATTCATCACTTAGGTAAGATTTATTTTATTGTATTCTTATCTATGATTTTAGTGTTAATATATCAATAGATGATTTTGTGGGCATATACGATTAAATAATTATATTGATGTAGTCTATGTTGGGGTTCTCGATTTTGCTCAATTTTAGAGTGTATTTTGCATTCCGTTTGGGTGGTTCATATTTTGAGATTAATATGTGATAGTTTAGGTTTAATGGTGGTGTGTTTGTGGGAGGTCCTATTAGGCGATTGGGTTAATTTATTCTATTGTTGTTACAAGAAGAGAAAGATGGGTGCACATAATAATTGTTGATGTGGTGTAATATTTTATTAGGTTTGTGAGATTGAGGTGAATCTTGGTAAATTGAGATTAGCTTTGGGAATATTATTTTAGCTGTTTGAGGTAAGTAACCCTCTATCACTGTTGGTTCATTTTTTATTCCTATCGAATCGTTTAAAATCATAAATATATATTTATAGCCTTCGTGTTCTCTTAAAATAAAACATGGGTCAAGTATAAAACAACATCGAATATTATTATGAAAGTTATTTGAATATTTTGTAAAACTATTCTGAAAATTGTACCAAATGTTTATTCCAAAAATATCGAATATTTTATTTGAAAGTTGTGTATTGTTTGAATTTTGAACATCACTCTAGTCTGACTATGATTTGGACCCTAGCCAATGGGGGTTATTTATTGGCACAGAAACTAGTTTCTTTTGGGGCTTTACCACCGGCCTATGTGTGGTTCTGGGCCTTGTCACGGGCTAAGTGACCGTAGTCATTAAGACTTGGGTTTTGTGAATCGAATCATTGAACCATCTGAACATCGAACCATCGATTTGAACAACGAATTACTTTGAATTATCTTGTTGGCTTTTCATTTAAAATGTATTGTACATTGTTTATTTTTAGCTATGAAAACATCTTACAAATAATTGTTCATTTATTGAACTGTAGAAAAATTTATATTTATTGGTTATCGATTTATTTGTTCATTTATTTTTGTATACTTGATCCAGCTGGCAGTGATGGTTGGTTATTTACTGGGCTATCTAGCTTACCCTTATTTTTTTTTCAGATTCTGAAGAGTAGAGCTGCGCGGGATTTTTACATATGGGAGTGCCGAGAGTAGGGCTATGGATTAAGTACTTAGATTATTATTTTGTTAATGGACTTTGTTAGTGGACTTGGTGGATAATTTCATACGATAAGAATAATCGATTTTTGTGGATTTTAGCATTATGACAATTTAAGGATTTATTTTGAGTATTTTATATTGTGGGTTATGTGATTGGATTCTTAGCCTTGCATGCTCACTTTTATGGGTGTGCGGCGTTGTCACGGAGCTTGGGGCGTGACAATTTTGTGGTATCAGAGCCAGGTTATAATTTTAAAGATTGGTATAGAATAGTAGTGAGATTGGGTAGATGTAGGATTGGGAACGTTTATAAATTGATATAATGTTAATTTTATGTTAATTTTATATACATGTTATAGGGACTTGAGAATAGAATAAGATGAGGTTTTATTATTGATGCTTTTAGGTTGCGATGGAACATGAGGAGACATTGGCAAATATGGCTAGGAATACACGCCAGGGTCAAACGAATAGACGGACTGGTAATAGCAATCGCTGAGGGAATGTGACTAATAATGGTAGTGGTTCTCAAGCAGTCGGAGGGAATCAAGGGCAAGAGTTGGGACAACAAGAACAAGCTGCAATCCCCAATCCAGTTGGAATGGTTCAAGTGCTTGAGACTTTGGCCGGGGTGGTGCAACAACAAACCACCATAGGGAATAACTTGACTAGACTTATGGAGCAACAACAACGGATGCAGCCAGGTGTTGGACCACAACCAAGGCCACGTTGTAACATTACTGAGTTTAAGAAGATAGCCTTGGCATTTGACGGAGCCACAGACCCTTTGGAGGCTGAAAAATGGTTGACAGAAATGGAAAAGTTGTTTCCCGTTTTTGAGTGTACGGAGGATCAGAAGGTGACCTATGCTACGTTTATGCTACAAGGGATAGCTAATGATTGGTGGCAGATGGAGAAGCACATACACGAGCATGATGTCAACCTCTATACATGGGAAAGGTTTAAGAATGCATTCAATGAGAAATACTTCCCTAGGAGTGTTCGTCTACAAAAACAGAGGGAATTTTTGAAGTTAGAGCAAGGGAATAAGACGGTTGCAGAATATGAAGCTGAGTTTACAAAGTTGTCTAAATTTGCATCAGCATTTGAAGCAGACGAGGATAGCAGAGCACGAAAGTTTGAAGGTGGGCTAAGAACGAACATTATGCAACAGGTGGTTCCTTTCGAGTTACCTACTTTTGGAGCAGTGTTGAATAAGGCTTTGTTGGTTGAGAGTGGCCTCACTAGAGCCCAAGAAGAGAAAGAAGAGAATTATAAGAAGAGGTCTAGTTCTTCTAACTTCCAAACTAACAGTTCGAAGGGTAATGCTAAGAGACAAAACACTTCTTCGATTGGGAGTTGGGGAAGTCGATCTATGGGTAGTAATGTTGATAAGAAGAATGATCAGGTATTATGCACTAGGTGTAATGGATTCCATCGGGATAGTGAGTGTCGTTGGAATACTGGGGCCTGTTTCTCTTGCGGGCAACAGGGGCACAGGATAGCTGATTGCCCTAACCGGAAGGGGCGTGAGACTGAACAGAAAACATGGACAAATAAGGGAGCATCAACAGACAAAGGGTCTTCAGGAAGTCAAAAGAAAAATGGAGGTCATAAGCCAAAGACTCAGGGTCGAGTGTACGCACTCACGCAACAAGATGTTCAGACTTCCAACACAGTGGTGTCAGGTACTGTTTTAGTGTCTTCTGTTTATGCACATGTGTTATTTGATTCTGGCGCTACAAATTCATTTGTGTCTATGGGATTTGTTGAGAAACATGGATGGAAATGTGTCTCTAGAGAGATCGACTTATGTGTTGAAACCCCGATAGGAGGTGTTATGGTTGCTGATTTAATTTGCAAATCTCGTGTGGTTAATATAGATGACAGGAAATTACTTGTAGACTTAACTGTTTTAGATATGCGGGACTTTAACATAATTCTTGGAATGGATTGGTTAGCAACCAATTATGCTTCTGTTGATTGTCGAGGCAAAAGGGTAGTATTTCAGATTCCTAATCAACCAGAATTTTGTTTTGTGGGTAGTGGAGTTAACACTCCTCCTTTGGTAATCTCAGCTTTGCAAGCTAGACGGTTATTAAGGAATGGTTGCGAGGGCTATTTAGCTTCTGTGAGAGATACCCGTGAGATTGAATTGAAGTTAGAGGATATTCTAGTTGTGAAGGAATTTCCCGATGTTTTTCCTGAAGAGTTACCGGGGTTGCCACTAGATAGAGAGATTGAGTTTGCCATTGAATTGATACCCGGTACGAGTCCTATCTCCAAGGCTCCGTATCGGATGGCTCCAGCAGAGTTGAAAGAGTTGAAGGAACAGTTACAAGAGTTACTAGATAAGGGCTTTATTAGGCCTAGTGTTTCTCCTTGGGGTGCGCCCGTTTTATTTGTGAAAAAGAAGGATGGTAGTTTTCGCCTTTGCATTGATTATCGAGAGTTGAACAAGGTGACAATCCGAAATAAATATCCTTTGCCTAGGATAGATGACCTATTTGATCAGTTGCAAGGAGCACAAGTCTTTTCTAAGATTGACCTTCGTTCTGGCTATCATCAGTTGAAGGTTAAGGCGGAAGATATACCTAAGACAGCCTTCCGAACTAGGTATGGGCATTATGAATTTTTAGTGATGCCATTTGGGTTGACCAATGCGCCTGCAGCTTTTACGGATTTAATGAACAGAGTATTTAAACCCTTCTTAGATCAGTTTGTGGTAGTTTTTATTGATGACATTCTTGTGTACTCAAAGAGTAAAGAGCAGCACGAAGAACATCTGAGAATAGTGTTGCAGATATTAAGGGAAAAGAAGTTATTTGCTAAATTAAAGAAGTGTGGATTTTGGTTGGAGAGTGTATCATTTTTGGGTCATGTGATATCTAAAGATGGGGTGTCTGTTGACCCCAAGAAAGTGGAGGCGGTGGTGGAGTGGAATCGGCCTACTAGTGTCACTGAAATTCGTAGTTTCTTGGGTTTAGCAGGTTATTATAGAAGGTTTGTTGAGGGATTTTCCCGAATTTCTATGCCTTTGACTCGTTTAACACAAAAAGGGGTTAAATTTGAATGGTCTGATGATTGTGAGAAGAGTTTCCAGGATCTAAAGAGTCGATTGGTGTCTGCTCCAGTACTTGTAGTTCCGTCCGGAGATGAAGGTTTTACCATCTATAGTGATGCATCGAAGATGGGCTTGGGTTGTGTCCTGATGCAAAATGATAAGGTAGTGGCATATGCGTCTAGGCAGTTGAAGCCATATGAGCAAAATTATCCTACGCATGATTTAGAGTTGGCTGCCGTGGTGTTTGCATTGAAAATCTGGAGGCACTACTTGTATGGGGTGAAATGTGAGATATTCACGGATCATAAAAGTTTGAAGTATATTTTCACTCAAAAAGAATTGAATATGAGGCAAAGGCGATGGTTGGAGCTATTAAAGGACTATGATTTGACTATCAATTATCATCCAGGAAAAGCCAATGCAGTGGCGGATGCCTTGAGTGGAAAGACCCCAAGTAATTTGGCTACCTTGATCACTGACCAAAAGAATATCTTGGAGGACTTGCAGAGGTTGAATATTGAGATTAGATGGCATAGCCATGGAGTGCAGTTGGCAAACCTTAGGGTTCAACCCACACTGATTGATAGAATTAAAGATGCTCAAGGAAGAGATCCTCAGTTGCAAAAACTTAAAGCTAAAATGGAAATAGGGCTACAGATGGAATTTTGTATGCATAAAGATGGAACCTTGAGGTTTGGAGAGAGGTTGTGTGTGCCTAATGATTTGGAGCTCAAGAGAGAAATCCTGAAAGAAGCTCACAGTTCAGGATATACGGTACACCCAGGGAACACTAAAATGTATAAAGACTTGAAGAGGAACTTTTGGTGGAATAATATGAAGAGGGAAATTGCTCAGCATGTTGCTCAATGTTTGGTATGTCAACAAGTGAAAGTTGAACATCAGAGACCTGCAGGTAAGTTACAACCTCTTCCTATTCCCGAGTGGAAGTGGGAACATATTACCATGGATTTTGTGACAGGGTTGCCTAGGACCCAAGGTGGTAACAATGCTATTTGGGTTATCGTTGACCGATTGACCAAATCCGCTCACTTTCTAGCTTTTAAGGTGGGGTTCTCCTTAGATAGGTTTCCAAAATTGTATATCAAGGAGATTGTGAAGTTGCACGGTATTCCGGTGACCATAGTTTCTGATAGAGATAGCAAATTTGTATCTATATTTTGGAGGAGTTTGCATACAGCTTTGGGTACTAAGTTGAATTTTAGCACTGCCTTTCATCCTCAAACTGATGGACAGTCAGAGAGAACTATTCAAACCTTGGAAGACATGTTAAGGGCTTGTGTTATTGATCTTGGAGGTTCGTGGGATGAGCATTTGGCCTTAGTGGAATTCTCTTATAATAACAGTTATCATGCGAGCATTCAGATGGCACCATATGAGGCTTTATATGGTCGGAAGTGTAGATCACCTATTTGTTGGGATGATGTGGGTGAAAGGAAGTTGTTAGGGCCTGAGATTGTGCAACAAACAGTGGACAAGATCAATCTTATTAGAGAGCGACTTCGCACTCCACAGAGTAGGCAGAAAAGTTATGCAGATAACAGGAGACGTGAATTGGTGTTTGGGGTTGGAGACCATGTGTTCCTTAAGGTGTCTCCTATGAAAGGAGTAATGAGATTTGGTGTTCGTGGTAAACTGAGTCCTAGATTTGTTGGACCATTTGAGGTTTTAGATCGAATTGGAGAGGTAGCTTACAGACTTGCTCTACCACCTTCACTAGCTGGAGTTCATAATGTTTTTCATGTCTCAATGTTAAGGAAGTATATACCGGATCCTAGTCATGTGATTGATCATGCACCGTTGCAGTTTAAGGAGGATTTGACATATGAGGAACACCCTATACGAATTGTTGATAGGAAGGAACAGGTTTTGAGGCGTCAAGTCATTCACTATGTTAAGGTTCAATAGAGTAATCACTCGGAAAGAGAAGCTACTTGGGAACTTGAGGATGAAATGAGACTAAAGTATCCACATCTTTTTGAGACTCCAGGTATGTCAAATTTCGAGGACGAAATTTCTTTTAAGGGGGAGAGAATGTAAAACCCAAGTTTTGAATATTATTATTTTTGGATAGATTGGTAGTTTCATTAATTTATATGGGTCACTTTGTAATTCAAGGATTTAATTATGAGATGGCTTTATTATTTCAAAACATAGGTGGGTAATTTTGTAATTTTGGAAAAGAAAAAAAAACATTAGGTTAAATTGCCAACCTGCCGTGGCTTTGTCTTGGAAAAGAAAATAGAGCTTTGCGAAAGTGCTGCGGCAGGTTTGAAGGAGGCTGCTCAAGGGTTTGAATAGTAGAAAAAAAAAAAAAAGAAAAAAAAAAAAGAGAAGAGGCGTGGATGCTCAGTAAGAGTTTAAAAACAAAATAAAAAATTTAAGAAAAGAAAACAAACCAAAGTGAAGAAGGAGGATTTATAGAGTGGTGATTTTTTCTCTATTCATCACTTAGGTAAGATTTATTTTATTGTATTCTTATCTATGATTTTAGTGTTAATATATCAATAGATGATTTTGTGGGCATATACGATTAAATAATTATATTGATGTAGTCTATGTTGGGGTTCTCGATTTTGCTCAATTTTAGAGTGTATTTTGCATTCCGTTTGGGTGGTTCATATTTTGAGATTAATATGTGATAGTTTAGGTTTAATGGTGGTGTGTTTGTGGGAGTTCCTATTAGGCGATTGGGTTAATTTATTCTATTGTTGTTACAAGAAGAGAAAGATGGGTGCACATAATAATTGTTGATGTGGTGTAATATTTTATTAGGTTTGTGAGATTGAGGTGGATCTTGGTAAATTGAGATTAGCTTTGGGAATATTATTTTAGCTGTTTGAGGTAAGTAACCCTCTATCACTATTGGTTCATTTTTTATTCCTATCGAATCGTTTAAAATCATAAATATATATTTATAGCCTTCGTGTTCTCTTAAAATAAAACATGGGTCAAGTATAAAACAACATCGAATATTATTATGAAAGTTATTTGAATATTTTGTAAAACTATTCTGAAAATTGTACCAAATGTTTATTCCGAAAATATCGAATATTTTATTTGAAAGTTGTGTATTGTTTGAATTTTGAACATCACTCTAGTCTGACTATGATTTGGACCCTAGCCAATGGGGGTTATTTATTGGCACAGAAACTAGTTTCTTTTGGGGCTTTACCACCGACCTATGTGTGGTTCTGGGCCTTGTCACGGGCTAAGTGACCGTAGTCATTAAGACTTGGGTTTTGTGAATCGAATCATTGAACCATCTGAACATCGAACCATCGATTTGAACAACGAATTACTTTGAATTATCTTGTTGGCTTTTCATTTAAAATGTATTGTACATTGTTTATTTTTAGCTATGAAAACATCTTACAAATAATTGTTCATTTATTGAACTGTAGAAAAATTTATATTTATTGGTTATCGATTTATTTGTTTATTTATTTTTGTATACTTGATCCAGCTGGCAGTGATGGTTGGTTATTTACTGGGCTATCTAGCTTACCCTTATTTTTTTTTCAGATTCTGAAGAGTAGAGCTGCGCGGGATTTTTACATATGGGAGTGCCGAGAGTAGGGCTATGGATTAAGTACTTAGATTATTATTTTGTTAATGGACTTTGTTAGTGGACTTGGTGGATAATTTCATACGATAAGAATAATCGATTTTTGTGGATTTTAGCATTATGACAATTTAAGGATTTATTTTGAGTATTTTATATTGTGGGTTATGTGATTGGATTCTTAGCCTTGCATGCTCACTTTTATGGGTGTGCGGCGTTGTCACGGAGCTTGGGGCGTGACAGTAGGGGTCCTAGTTCTCCTTCAATACTTCCATAAATAGATAGATTTATGGTATTTTGAGTATATACATATAAAACTCGCATTTTTGAGCATATAGTGTACATCATCATTTTGGGAGTTTAGGGTTTGAAGTGTTAGGGGTTCAATTGTTGGGTTAATAAGGTGGATTATGAACCTTAGGTGTTTAATCAATTTAAAGATTGGAATAAAGAGTAGTGGTTTAAGAAGTTTAAATTTTTCTTGAAATTCTTGATTTTCTTGAAAACCCTAAGTTGATTCATGATGATAAACAATGATTTTGCCCAAATTGAAAGTAGAACCATGAAATTGGTAGGTTGAATTATATATATACAAGTTTAATTGGATTTTGGAGGTGTTTGAAAATTATGTTAAAAATTAGCGATTGAACCTTTGTTATGGATGTTGTAAATTATGCTATAATGTGAAATGAAGATTGGGGAAATGATCTATTAATGATATGGATGACATGAGCCTTGGGTTGAAAGGATGAAATAAAGATTTAAGAGTTCACCTTGAACTATGTTGAATTTCATAATTCTCTAATTTCATAGCTCTCTTATTATTTTTAGAGCTCTCTAATTTATAACTCGCTAATATTTTATTATTATTTCTAGAGCTCTCCAAGTCACAGCTCTCCTAGTATTCTTAGAGCTCTCCAATTTCATAGGTCTCTTATTATTCATAGAGCTCCCCAATTTATAACCCTCTATTATTTTATTATTATTTTTAAACCTCTCCAATTTCATACCTCTCTAATATTTTATTATTATTTTTAAGATCTCTCCAATCTCATAATTTTCTAATATTTTATTATTATTTTTAGAACTGGCCAATTTCATAGCTTTCCACTATTTTATTATTAGTTCTTGGAACTTTCCAATTTCACAGCTCTCCCACAAAGTAGAACTCTCCTACAAAGTAAAGCTCTCCTTTAATAAAGCTGGCTCCTAATTTTCTAATAAAACTTGCTAAGTGTTCAAAGTTAACAAAAGAGTTGGAGTTCACATACAAGAATGGCAATGGGGCCGGGGGGGGGGGGCCAGGATCACACTCCCCGTCCCCGATCCCCGATGGTAAAAATTCCCCCGGCCCCGGCCCCTGCCCCAGTCCCAGCCCCGATCCCCGACGGGGAACCTATCACCCTCCCCGCCCCCGCCCCTTAACGGAGATTAGTTTCCCCGACCCAGAAAATCCCTAGCTAAAAAAACAAAAAAACAAAACAGATAGGGATAATTTTTAATGGGACTGTTCGGGGCTGTTCGGGGCATGGCTAGGTCTGGGGAAACTATCACCATCCCTGGCCCAAAAATCATTGGGGATTAAATTTTAATACCATCCCCAGCCCTATAGGGATAATTTTCGAAAAAAAATCCATTCTAATCGGGATTGGGTCCCCGTCGGGCCGAGTTTAAATTGTCATCCTTATTCACATGATGATAACTTTCCAATATTTTATTGTTATTTTTAAAGAGTTTTCCAATTTCATAGCTCTGTAATATTTTATTATTAATTTTTAAAGTACTCTTCAATTCTTGGGCTCTCCACCAAAATAAAGCTCTCTAATATCTTATTATTATTGTTAGAGCTTTCTAAGTTCACAGCTCTCTTAATATTCTTAGAGCTTTCCAATTTCATAACTCTCTTATCATTCTTAAAGCTCTCCAAGTTCATAGCTCTATTATTATTCTTGGAACTCTCCAATTCATAACTCTCCAGTATTTTATTATTATTTTTAGAGCTCTCCAATTTTATAGTTGTTCTCCGATTTCATAGTTCTCTTATTATTCTTAGAGCTCTCCAATTTATAACTCTCTAATATTTTATTATTATTTCTAGAGCTCTCCAAGTTACAGCTCTCCTAGTATTCTTAGAGCTCTCCAATTTCATAGCTCTCTTATTATTCTTAGAGTTTTCCAATTTCATAGCTCTCTTATTCGTAGAGCTCCCTAATTTATAACTCTCTAATATTTTATTATTATTTTTAGAGCTCTCCAATTTCATACCTCTCGAATATTTTATTATTATTTTTAAGAGCTCTCCAATCTCATAACTCTCTAATATTTTGTTATTATCTTTAGAACTCTCCAATTCATAGCTCTGCACTATTTTATTATTAGTTCTTAGAGCTCTCCAATTTCATAGCTCTCCTACAAAGTAGAGCTCTCCTTTAATAGAGCTGACTCCTAAGTTTCTCATAAAACTTGTTAAGTGTCCGAAGTCAACAAAAGACTTGGAGTTCACATAGTGATAGCTCTCTAATATTTTATTATTATTTTTAAAAGCTCTCCAATTTCATAGCTCTCTAATATTTTATTGTTATTTTTAAAGAGTTCTCCAATTTCCTTGCTCTCTAATATTTTATTATTAATTTTTTAAGTACTCTCCAATTCTTCAACTCTATCAAAATGAAGCTCTCTAATTTCAGCCCTCCAAGTGCCTCATCAAAAATTTTGGCTTAGTATAAAGCTGATATGATGGCTCACCACCAAAAAATTCCTTATTTTATTTTATTAATCAGAAAAATAAATAAGTGAATTAATTAATTAAATTGAGATTGAACGCTTGCCTAGACAGATTGATCCCCAATTAAGCAAATCACAACCAAGGTAGAGCTCCAAAAGTATATCACCAGTTCTTAGCTCACTAGCAAAAATACCCAACACCCCTTCTCCTTTCAAATTCCTTGCTCGCTTCTCCCTCTCAAGCTTCACCCATGGCAATAACCCTTCGAAACCCTAACATCACTGAATCAAAGGTATCAAAACCCTGGCCCTACTCTAATGTCTGCTTACACACCTTCACTGTTGCAGAATCTTCAATCAAGATCCAAACCCACTTCCTTCATTCAAAATCTTGATTTCAAAACGCCGACTCAATAGCACAAGCGACGTCTTCCTTTATCACACTTCGTAGCACCCTTGCAGCTTGCCAACGGCAACCTCTGCAACTCGTTGGCACCTTTCTTCCCTCCTTTCTCTCTCTAATGCATCTCTTCTCCCTTCATGACTTTGGAGCTTGACCCACTTCCCCCATTCGATTCAAGACCTGAACTCATAATACAAAAACCTAGGCCCTTCACAGCCTAACTCAACAACAATATAAGAGAAGTTGTGGCTCTTTCACACCACATAGCCCCTCTTGCGCTGTCGGATCTCGCTTCGTAGCTCGTCGGCAGCAACATTTTTCTCCTTCTTCACGGTTATCGGGACCCTTCTTCTTTTCTTTCTCTCTCTAAAAACCCAAAACCCTAGAACCAAACCTAGAGGGAGAAACAACATTTAAAAAAACAGAACCCAACTTGGAGTGAAAGACTATGGAAAATCTAGAACCAAACTGGGAAAGAAAAGTATAAACAAACCCAGAATCACCAAACAACTTTTTTTGTGGTACATTTATCCAAGAAACAAAGATTTGGGTAACCAAGTCAAAAAAACACCCATCTATACCATGGGTAAAAGTAGAAGACCTGGGAAGCAACTGGAAAACACAAAGCTCCTATTTGATTAGCATTCAAAAAAATATATATATCCTCTGTACAATGGGTAAAAAGAGAAGAACTTGGAAGCAACCGAAAAGAACAAAGCTCCTATTTGATCAAAATTCAAAAAATAAAATAAAATAAAAAAAATAATAATGTATATATATATACACACATATTGAGGTCGTACCTTCCCAAGGTGGGATCTTTAAATCAATCAAAAACTCTCCATGCTCAGTAGAAACATTAAAAACAGACGTGACCGCTCAATCGCTCATGCCTGCAGAAACCTTAAACTCTCCAAAAAGTCACTTTACTGCAGCTACTAACAGCTACAAAGGCTATCACAAGCTACCATGAGTTGCTCCAAATCAAAAACTATTAATTGTCCGCTTTAAACCAATAGCTACGACTTCAATTGGTGAGTTGTTCTCTCCATGGATTGCTCATGCCCAACGTCTTCATAAAGTTGCAAAAGTTAGTAAACTCACCTCCTCCTTCCTGATGCAATCTCTTTATAAGAGCAAATACAAAATAACAAAAAAAAAAAAAAACTCAAGCAATTCATATTCAATATTGGTAACACACTCCTCTCAACTTCAAGAACCCACTCTCTCTAACCATGGCTTTTGGAGGAAAGGACCACCAAGATAATATCATTTGGCGACCAGTGAACAACAAGGCTCCAAACTGGAGAGGTTCAAACTACATAGCTTCAAACTCCAACTCTAGAGTTTCAAACTCTATTCACACTCGCCGCCGCCGCCTGGTGTGTGAGTTCTTTCGAAGAATGCTTTTTATGCCTTCATTGCAATTCCAAGGTCCACTATTTGAATCCCCTTGGGTCTAGCACCCAACATCCCCATATATGGTCGTAGAGGTGCTAAAAGAATTCCGGGGTAAAATAAGGGGATGATACAAGGCATTAACGCTTCCAAATCTCTACACAATACCACCATCATACATTTGGTTTTTGCCAAACCAAGAAGTCAACCTCACCTCTCCAAGGATCCACCTACCAGGCAATGCAAGTGCTGATCCCACATTTTGAGAGGATCCGAATCAACATCCTCTCACAAAGACTACTAGAGAGGGATTTGGACCACCACATCTCCATCATGTTAGCACTGTTGGAAAACCCAAATGAAGACTTTGGGACTTGGATGGGACATAGAGAACTTCGCAAACCTCAACTTAGGGAAAGAGAGCATCCTCTTCCGCAATGCTCTGTCAAATATTCCCTACAACACTCTGCTTAACATCCTCTTGTTCAGCACTGAGGGTGATGCTCGCTCTAACTTCCTCCAACACTACATGTACCTACACTCTTATGGACGCTTCCATCTCGTCATCATTACAAACACGAAAAAATGAGAAAGCGCAGCCTAGTTTATAAGTCAAATCATGGGCTACTCCAACAACAAGACCATGAATCCGCCTGCTAACAGCATGGAAAGAGTGACAAGCAGGATTTGGTGCTTATGGAACGGAGTTGAAATCTCATGTGAAGTAGTAGAGATCCCGTGGAACGCAGTCATCGCCCAACAAGCCCACATTTTTGTTTGGCCTATTCGTGCTAGATGAAATTAAAATGTGAATTCTCCATGAGCAAAAAAAAAAATCTCCCTTTGATTGAAAAGAAATCAAATTTTATTAATTGTATAACTTATATTTTCAACATCTTTGTCATACATGTACAAACACTCTCATGAGAATATCTATACAGAGGGCATTAATGTGGGTATCTATATTATGCTTGCCACATGGCGGGCCATACGGGTGTCAAGCCATCACCATTACACATCCACGTGGCAAACCCCTGAGACAACTATAGGTTGGGAGCAAGACCTAGGCACTCCCACTTGAGATCATTGAAGGATTGTGGATTGAAGGCTAAGACCTCGGGGATCGTCAAGGTCGTGTAGCTGTCTCCCTATAGTGATAACTCTCCCTTTGACCTGGCTTAGAGAAAGGGACATTGACCTTACACGTACATCTGATGCACATATGATATGCCTCTCAAGATATCATACATACAATTATAGCTCCTATGATGCAACCTTCCCAAGAACCTAAATCATAGGACACAACTAGTATTCCTGTTGAGTCGAGGAGAACTTGCCACCTGTCTTGAGGTTGATTGGGCTCCAATGCTCCTGGAGTCTATATAACGACATCATAAGTGCAACCACAATAACACAACAAGAGCAACAAGAATCACATAACATATACCAAGTGTTCAAAGTCTCTCACTACCACATATTTCCTCTCTAAGCTTGCCTTGTCTTCTCCTCTTCTACTTTCGGTGATCTCAGGCTATTGAAGTGCCCACCATCTTCCCAGAGGTCAACGACTGATCGCCTCTAATCTCCATCACCCACACAACGTACAAAAAAGAATTGTAAATGAGTCTAGTGCAAATTTTTTGAAGGAAAAAATGAAAAAAATATATGAAGGCTCACAATTAGTTAGTGTGGATAGACCTCCATTAAAACTACATCATTTACTTTTTTTAGTGCCTCTTTGTTGGGACAAAACTAAAAACAGAACATAACCAATATGCTTATAATTGGGGTTTGGAGACTTCCAGTTGGTGTTTTGATTTGAATCTTGAAAAGACCGCCGTCACTTCTTCCCTGTTCCCGCCTTAAGAACACTCATTCTCGTCTACGAGAAAGGAAAAGAGAGACTCACTGAGGTGACAATCCCATTAAGGAAGGGGTCTAATCTGCATGTGGTGTTCTATGATTCACCTCCAAATAATGAGTGGGTAGTTCAATCCTTCTTATTTTTCTCTTCATAGTAAATTGACGGGGGGATGCGAAGCAATAGGTCAAATTATTATATATTGCAATCTACATATACTTGTCATCAGTTTGACAAATAATCTTTAGTTCTTTCTCTCTGCTTCTAAGCTTTTGTTGATAATTATACTTTTTGTTGAACACGTGTCTTGCTTATGTGTGTTATTTTGTAGTTTGTTATAATTTTTAAACTTATAGTTTGTTCATACTATAGAGCTATAAAATAGATACAAGAGCAACCTCCAAAAAGTAAAGATTCATCAAAGACATTAATCTGATAAATAAATTTTTTTCCCTCAAAAGTTGGGATTGATATCTTTATGTAATTTTGTGTAATTAAAAAGTACAATAAAATTTGGGGTGTTTGGGGTTGGAGTGATTAGGCTATCCATACAATTTTGGCTGGGTATAGAGCATGGTATTTCGAAGGACTACTTACCCAGGCCTTGTTTGGTTTGTGTTTCATATATATATATATATTGCAAAAAATGGAAACTAGTTTGATAAAATTAAATATCAAAAATATTATTTTAAATTTTTAAAAATTATTTCTGACCTCCCAAAAGATAAAATTATATAAAAATGATAAGTGTTTTTTAATTTTTTTAATTTATTTCACCAATTTAATTTTTAGATTTTTGGAAAACGTTTCTAAAACTAGTTTTGAAAATCAAATCAAACATAATTTCACTCTTTTTTTTTTTCTTAATCATTTTTATATAAAATTTTACTGTCAAAGATTGGCTTCGCTCAAATTCATGTCACCTAACCTTAAGCACTATTGTTTTATTTGGCAATGACTTTTTTAGCTAAAATAATCAATAATGATAAAATAGACTAAAATAACTAATAAAACAAAATGATATATTTGAACCATAATCATTTCACTTTTTCTCTTTCAACTATCAAATCAACTATAAAAATAAAAATAAAAAATCAACTTTCCAAATATAACTTTTTAGCAAGGTTAAAATAATCAAAAAGTGTAAAAGACAACTAAAATAGCCAACTTTCCAACTGAGCCCTATACATGCTTGTTTTCCATGCAAAACTTGAATTTTCAAAGGAAAAAAAAAAAGAAAAAAAAGAAAAAGAGGGAGAGAATAGAGAATAGACCAAACCTTACATTTTAAGGACCATATAGCCATTCTCTTTGGAACCTCTCTTATTTCATAATTTGTGCTTGTAATTCACGCAAACTTGACCGTATACGTAGACCATACTCTAAAATTGATTTTGCCAAAAAAATATATAAATTATTATTGCTACAAATTTGAGTGAGACATTTTGTATATTTGGTGACAGTAATGCTTCAATCATTAAATTTGAGTACTATGAATCAAAAAAATAAATAAATTTGAGTACTAGATATTGTTTGATTTGTTGTTATTGATGTACAAAAACATGAAAGCTAAATGGCTTATACAGTTGCCAAAATGTGTGTTCCTCCTTCGGAGGTCACAATTTTGATTCTCTCCCACCAATGTTTTAAATAATAATAATAATAATAATAATAATAATAATAATAATAATAATAATAATAATAATAATAATAATAATAATTGAAATGTAGGATTTACTAAACCAATACCCTAAAGGCATACCACATTTTAGTAATTGGGTTATAAGTTAAATTTTTAACTTTTTAAAGTTAAATCACTTATCTATTTTTTTTATACGTTTTTTTAAAAAAAATTTAAAAAATTAACTTTTAACTTACTTCTCAAAATATTCTATAAAATTGAATAATATTGTACAAATTAAAAAAATTTATAAAACTTTTGCTTTCTCATACGTGTCTGTAAATTTATTTTTTTATTTTTTTATTTTTTTCATGAAGGTGTGTGATTTCGTTTCGATTAATCTCTAACTACATGTAATTTTTTTTTTGTTTCATATATACCATGTAATTAACATATTTAAAAGTCTGGAGTTGTTTGGGGTATCCTAAATAATTATACTTTTTGACTTGTTAGACTAAAAGTTAAGGAAAAAAATATGGTTGTTTGGATTAATTTTTTGACTTTTTTTAAAAAAATGTGTATTACAAAATTATATAAATTAGTGTGTAGGAGAAGATTAGGACTATGAGTTGTACAACCGTATTGTCTGCGCAAGATGAATTGATGCTAAGAAATGGTTGCCTAGTTTTTGGACATTGCACTGGACGGTGCTGTTCGGCCCGTGAGGGCCATCACAGGTCCCATTTTGATAATTTGAACCGTTCAATGTGTAGAACTTGTTGAGTACTATACGCTTGTAAAAAATCTCATTGATCGGATATTGATAGCTATCTAATCAGATTAGTTTTTTTTTTCAACCGTTAACTATAACACCATTCATTTTTTTATACAAAATTGATTTGATCATATAATTAGCAATATTCGATCAATGTGATTTTTACAGACATGTAGTACTCGATGAGTTCTATACATTGAACGGTTCAAATTATCAAAACGGGACCCGTGATGGGCCCTTACTGGCCGAACAACAGTGTTTTAAAATTGCACCACAACTATGTAATTTTTCAAAAAAAAAGCTGCCACAAATCTGAACTGATCAGACTAAGTTGTAAACTGAGTAGTAATTTTGTGTGTAAAATTTATTTTTGAATTTTTTTTTGGTGAATAATAATAAATTTTTAACTTTTTAAATAATTTTTTAACTTTTTCACTTTTTCTGATATCCAAACCAGGCCTTAAGAGTCCTTTGTTCTCTCAATCAACAATCCAAAATAGAATTTTAACCATACCGTCAATGATAACTTTTAGGTCGTCTGACCAAAGACTTCTAAGTTGTGGGAGGGTTATGGATCTGACCATCTAGAACCCAATTGGTTAACAATAAACCTAGAACCCAGAAAATGTCGAGAAGTCACTTAGAATTTCTATGTAGGGTTTAGATTTAATTCTATAAAATGAGACTTATATTTAAAATAAATCTTAACTATTTTATTTTTTAAATATTTATTTAAAAGACACTCATGTGAGAGGTTTCTGGAACTCGGCCCAAGTTTAAATTTTTTTAGGCTAGAAGAATATTATTTGCCAAAAAAAATTCTCTCCATTCAAAATTTATTAATTTATCTATTTATTTAAATATTACTTATCTATTTAATATCTCACTATCTGTACACGTATCATATATTTGTGCAATTATGTATTCAAATGTTACACTCTTTGTATAGTACTTGTTACTTATCTATTAATTAATTTATTTATTTAATATCATTTATTTGTCACACCTCAGTGTCATCCATTGCTCGCATTTTGATGACTTTTCAACATATCTTTCTTGATAAATATGATTAATCTTTTGATTTAATGTTTAACACACTCCTCAACTTGACTTTACTGGCAATTTTTTCTTTTTAAATATATATATATATATTTTTGGATACCTAACCTAGTTTAAACCCTAGAGCAACAGTCAGAAAGGGGGAATAGAGGAAGTGTGTGTGTGTGTGTGAGAGAGAGAGAGAGAGAGAGAGAGAGAGAGAGACCATGAACGAGAGAGCAAACGCAAGAGAGAGGGAGAGAGAGAGAGAGAGAGAGAGAGAGAGAGAGAGAGAGAGAGAGAACCTATGATCTGCGGTGGTGGCGGTGTGTGACGTACAGTAAGTAACGGTGGTTTGTGGTGAGGTGAGATGGGGTGAACTTTGGTGGTGAAAGAGAATCTGTGTGAGGAGAGAGAGAACAATCTGTTTTGTCTAAACAGAGAGCGCAAATATCAAATAATTTCCCTCTAAATTTTTCACACATTTGGCTACGAAATTGGTTTTTTTGTCGGCAAATGTTAATAATTGGAGACTAAAAATTTTTTGTTGCCAAAGCTTAATCAACGACAACTAAAATATTAGTCGCCAAAAATATTAATTTGGCCACTAACTTTTTTTTGGTCCAAACAAATGAATATACCACAACTAATTTTTTTTTAGTCACCAAAACTTAGGGGTTGTTTGGAATGATCTAAATAAGTATACTTTTTGACTTTTTATGAAATATGGGTTGGGTTGGGTTTAAAGCGATGTGATAGAGAGGTGATGTGACTTAAATAAGATGATGTGATTTAAATAGGATAGTGACTTTTTAATTTTTTGACTTTTTTAAGTTATGACAAACAAGATCTTAACATTTGCTGACGAAATTGTTTGGTTGCCAAAGAGTAACCATAAAATACGGCTGTTATTTGGCGACTAAATTTCATTTTGTCGGCAAAAAATATTATACGAAGACTAAAAACAAATTTAGCGACTAATATTTTTTTAGTCACCTATTATGGAATATTTTGCGGCTAATTTTTTTTTTTAGTCGCCAATAAGTAATACATCTCAACTAAAAAAATTTAATAGCTATATCCTAAACCAACGGTGACTAAAACATTTTTTAGTCGCCAAAAATGTCACTTTTAACGACTAAATTGCTTTTAGTCACTAAAATTTGATCGCCAAAAGTGTAAATTGTTGTAGTGCAAATTGTTTAAAAATCTCTCAAACTTCCAAATATAACTAGTCTTGAATAATCTTATTAAAATGACTATTGTAGTAGCTAATTAGTTAGAGTTAGTAAAATATTATGATCCTAGCTATAATAGCCAACAAATATATTTTAAAGAGCCGTTAGACCATATTCAATGGTTACTCAAAATTGTCATCAAATTTGAATTTGATAAAAATACCTTCAAAACCTGCTATAACAGTTTCATCAAATACGTATCAAATTCAGGATTTTACTTTTTTTTCATCAAATTAAGGACCAATGTGCCTTTCATTAAATCACTATTCATTGCCATTGCATTTTCACTATCGGATGTCCCATCGGATGTCCTCCCAGATGACCATCTCAAGGTAAAAATTTGTGAAAAAATTACACTGGCCAATCGACCGATCGGTCGTCAGCCCGATCGACTAGTGGTTTGATGAAACTCCAAAATCCTCCATTGGAGCACTTGATATAAATGGTAACTTTTATTCAAATTTTTACACAAATTTAATAAAAAAATTAATGCACCGTTAGAAATGCTCTTAGAGATGCTTTCATAAGAGTAATACATATTTTTATACTAGTTATAAGTAATAGAATCATGATGGAAATAATATGAGAGAATGGTAGATGCACAGTAGATAGAATGAAAATGGACATTCTCTAGCATATTTGTATATGGAATTTCCATTAAAATGATATAATGGGGATATTTTTATAATTAAATATAATTTAATTAATAAAGGAAAATAATACTCTTGAATAATTTGTATATGAAATTTTCATTAAAATGGCATAATGGTGATATTTTTCTAATTAAATATAAGTTTAATAGACACTCTTTAAAATGGCGTGTCCCAATGTAACTACATTATTTTATATGTAATTTTTCCATTTATATATCATACTTATTTAATAATATTTGCTATTTCATAAATAATATCTATACTATATATTAAGCAAAAAGGGATTTTTAACCCCCAAGACCTGTGGAAGCTTTAATATCCCAATCTAAATTTTCTAAATTTTTTATTTAAAAAACAAAACTCAGCATTTATTGATTTAGTCAAAATCCTCTGATCAACATTTATTAATTTTTTTCAATTTACATATCTTTCCACATGCCTACATTTATTGATGTGGCCAAAATCTCCTGATCAGCATTTAAAATCTCCTCATACAAATAATTATATATACAATCCGTGTATAGTTACTGCAGTATCTTTTTCAACTTTTTCCATACACTATGGTTAGTGATAAGATTGTTAAATTATTTTTATAAAAAATCTTAAAAAACATAATTTATATATTAAAAAAAATCTAAAACAAATATAAATATTTATAATTATCCCGTGCATAGTATGGGTGATAGGCTAGTACATATTTAATGGAATGCTTGGCTTTTTGGCTTTTTTTGGGGCTAAAATTCACAAAAAAGACAAAATAGGCTAAAATTTATATTATATATTAAGCAAAAGGGGGTTTTTAACTCCCAAGGCCTGTGGGAGTTTCAATATCCCAATCTGAATTTTTTAAATTTTTTATTAAAAAAAAAAACTCAACATTTATTGATTTGGTCAAAATTCCCTGATCAGCATTTATTAACTTTTTTCAATCCACATGTCTTTCTACATGCCTGCATTTATTGATACAATCCCCTGATCAGCATTTAAAATCCCCTCATACAAATAATTATAGATACAATCCGTGTGTAGTTACTGTAGTACCCTTTTCAACTTCTCTTATACACTATGGTTAGTGATAAGATTGTTACATTATTTTTATAAAAATCTTAAAATATATAATTTATATATTAAAAAAATCTAAAACAAATATAAATATCTATAATTATTCCGTGCATAGCACGGGTGATAGGTTAGTAGTTAATAAGACAAAATGTCACATTAAACTCATAATCATTTCAGTTTTTCTCTCACAAATATCACATCCAATTACAAAAAAAATTTAACCATCTTTCCAAACGCAAAAATTTTAACCTACTAAAATAGTCAAAAACAAAAATAGCTTTATAAAATAACCAACTTCCCAAATGAGGCCATAGATAAAAAGATAGAGAGATAATGCTATTTAACGTCATAGAAAGAGAGATAAATTAATATGAAATGAACATCGTGGAAGAGGAGAAAAAATTATATGGCAAATAAGAAAAATAAAAAAGTAAAAAAATAAGACTTATTGATAATTTTTTTAAAAATAAATGACAATAAATGATGTTTAGGTACTATTTGACATCTTTTACAAAAGTGTACTTTTTTTTTTTTTGATCTTTTTTAGATTACATTATTTCTTTATTTTTTTCACATCTTTTCATAAAAAGTTAATATAAATTTGGGAGAGAAATATTTAGTAAGGATGATTTCAGTAGCAAATGCATGAGAGTTTTTTTTATGATTCCTAGCAACCTAGAGGAAGGGGTCTTTCGTATATCGATGTCTATATTATATGAGTAGTGATACATCTACTTAATATATTACTTTTATTTTGATATTTAATGAGGTGAAAGAGAGAGATAGAGGGAGGAGTATGAGTCCTTCCTTCACATGGTTCATTCCATACTATTACGAGTAGATTGTGGGTGTTTAATTAGAGCTCCCAAATATTTTTCATATTATATCTACTAGCAATGTCAAGAATAAAAGATCAAACATAAAATAAGATAAAAATGTCTCATAAAGATTAGGTCCTACATGTGGATCCCACATTATATGAGGTCCGTCTTATATGACACATATGTATCTCATTTTTTGTTTAGCTTCTGTGCAATTACAATTATTGTATATCTGTGAGAATTAAATTAAATTTTAATTCAGAAAGAAAAATATCTCCTGTCATGATGTTCAAGCCTTTGAATCTTTATCCTTGAATGATCAAATCTTGAATGTATAAAGAAGCCCACTCACAGAACACTTTTATAGAACCATATGAGAAAAGTGAAAGAGACAAAATTTCAAGCCTATTCTATACACAAAACAGCATCTGTGTTTGATGGCTATTACAAGCATATATATAGATAGGCTTGGACCCATATCCAAGTGTAACTCCTTATAACTTCCTACCATCAGGGAAGTTGTAAAGTCCCATGAAACCACCATATGGGATATTAAACAGACATCAGTTACCCATTAACCATTAAACTAATTAATTAGTCATTAAACCAATTAATTAGTCATTAAACCAATTAAATATATATAATAAATATATATAATATAAATAAATAAATAAAACAAACATGTGACATATGGGCCACTTTATGGATATTCTTACATTCTCCCACTTGGCACATATAACACACGTTGTTGACTGTCGGGTAACTAACAAACTGATGATGGCCATTGAATAAAAATACCCAAACCTTAGAGGTATAATACACGAATCATGGTGGTTATACTCCATCAATTAAGTATTTCCTTCCATGTATTACATTGTATCACACTCTCAACTTTACGTGGTGTCATTCTTTATGAATAACTTCTAATAAGTTATTCTGGGTCCAATGATCCCTATGGATCAGTAGTCCCAATAGACTGCATAGCATCACAAATACTTTAGGTGCACAAAATGATGCTTTTCACTAAGAATAATCAAAATGTCATGACAAAACAAAATAAACAACAACTAGAAAAAATTATTGAGCTAACCAGCCAGTCTCATGCCCTCAACGTGTTTTGAAAACACCTTTATAGAAAGACCTTTGGTCATGGGATCTGCAATCATCATATTGGTACTACTATGCTCAATGCTGACTTCTTGCTTCTTAACACGGTCTCGAATAGCAAGATACTTTATGTCAATATGCTTGCTTCGGCTACCACTTTTGTTGTTGTTAGAGAAGAAAACCGCAGACAAATTATCACAGTAAACCTTTAATGGCCTAGAAATTGAATCCACAATTCGAAACCCTGTGATAAAATTCCTTAACCAAATAGCCTATGAGGTTGCTTCAAAGCAGGCTATAAACTTTGCTTCCATTGTTGACGATACAATTATCGTCTCTTTGGCGCTCTTTCATGAAATAGCACCGCTTGCTAGCAGATAGACATATCCTAAAGTGGATTTTCTGGAATCTTGACAACCCGCAAAATCCGAGTCTGAATATCCAACCACCTCAAGACAGTCAACATGCTTGTAAGTAAGCATGTAGTCCTTGGTTCCCTTTAAGAACCTTATGATTTTCTTTGCAGCCTTCCAATGTTCCATTCCTGGATTGCTTTGGTATCTTCTTGTAGACGTCCCCGAACGTCCCGGGAAGGAATCCCCCCGTTTTGTTCATTTAGGCTCACTACAGTTTAGGACTCAATGTCACGGTCCTGTATCTAATCTCGCAGAGTGCAATGCAAGACCGATGAATCATCAAAGAGTCCAAATTCGGCAAATCGTTTTTGAAAACAAATTTTTTGAAAGAAGTGCCAAGCATGGACTGCTTTGCCAGATACAGAGTCGCCACCTAAATATTTATTTTGGGGGAATTTAGGAAACCCTGACTCGTTGCCTAAGGCCACGTGTCCGTCATCACCAAAGTTGCCTCGGCTCGGGAACTTGGATACGATTGGGGAAGGTCACTTCGTGAGCACCCCCGCTCACCTGATCAAAGATCGGCCTCTACTAACCATGATATCTAGTTTTGAAAATATTATGCGTTCTTATTCCGGTTATTAGCCTAGATTTACTATGTGATGCGCACAGCATACAAGTATAGACTGGATTGCCTGAATTGGAACGAAACATCTCAAGTTTGTTTTGAAAATGGTTTGCTACTCGCAAGTAGGCTAAAATGTGGGTTTTGCCACCCTCAGGTGGGCTTAGAAAACATGATGATTTGCCACTCTCAAGTAGGCTTAAAACTTGCAATCGATGGATTGTTCCAATTCAGATAATCCAACCTTCACCCACAGGCATTCAGGCAGGTATATCACATAAGCAGTTAGCCTCGTGGCAAGCATGTTATCATGGCATTCACTCACACGCATGCAAGGATGCTAAAGCATAAATACTTACCGAGTACTCCAAGCCAAAGAAAGAAGCTAATTAGAAAACATGCATGGATCCTAACTATGCTGAGATGCCTAATGCAACACATGCAAAAATGCAACTATAATAGACTCGGCTATTCTAAGAATGGCATATGAGATGCTACAGCTAACGCGTATTCAACTTGGAATTGAAATACGATGCAGTTAGTATGATGCGCCGAGCCCGGTGCATGCAAGACAAATGAATGGATGCAAACATGCAAGCATAAGTATGCTAATTGAAACATGCCCTAATCTAACCATCATAAGCTGGTAAATAAAAGGGAGAAAGATGTGGGGTTGGAAGACATACATCACACACACGCACACTTATTACAACTGTGCCCTCGCTCGGAGGGTCTAAATAAATAATACAGTCTGAATAAATAATTACAGTCCGAATAAATAATTAAATATTACAAAACCCTAATTAATTAACAAACTAACTAGGAAAGCAAATAAATTAGCGTGCAAGTCTATGGACTGCCCCCAGCTCTGCTCCGAAAGATGAAAGATACATGCATGCTCGAGTCACCTCGTCGGAAAATTCCTCGCGATGCCCCGATTTGTCTCTGTTTGCAATTAATCCCGAAATGTTGTGCAAAGCTCTAGAAGGCTGCTGATTTCTAGTTTGCTACAACAGAGAGCAAGAAAGAGGCATGGCAAAGTATTTTCACATATGTATGCACACCTCGATCCTCGTGCCACCAATCACACATCTCGATGCATGATGGCCGAGGAGTCGAATTGCACGACTCGATGTGAAATGAATGCACATGACAACACAACAAGGCCTAGACTCCATCATGGGTAATCCGGAGTGTCGGCGACCGGGAATTGAGGCACGTTCCGTCACTTCGGGTACGAAACGTCCCTTGTTTCCCGTGTTTGGGCTAACTCCTATCCCAAACACAATGCAATGAGATAACATACACAATGCGACTAACATGCAACCTAGCATACGCAATGCTATGGACTAAAATGGCATACACAATGTGTAACACGTCCGCGGGGGACCTCGCTACAGCTCGGACTCCCTTTGTGTCACGGTTCTAAATCTGAACTAAAGAGTCCAACTCTGACAAATCGTTTTGAGAAAAATAGATTTTTTGAAAAGAAGTGCCAAACATGGACTACTTTGCCAGATTACAGAGTCGCCACCTAAATATTTTAAAATGGGAAATTTAGGAAACCCTGACTCGGTGCCAAAGGCCATGTGTCCGTCATCACCAAAGTGACTTGGCTCGAGAGCTTGGGTACGATAGGGGAAGGTCAGCTATGAGCACCCCCTCTCGCCCGGTCCGAAGACCGGCCTCTACTAACCATGATATCCGATTTTGAAAACGCTACGTGTTCTTATTCCGGTTATTAGCCTAAAATTACTATGTTACGCGCACAGCAAACAAGTATAGACTAGATCGCCTAATTTGGAACAAAACATTGCATATCCGTTTGTTTGGAAAACGCTTTGGAATTTGCTACTCGCAAGTAGGCTAAAACACGGATTTCAACGAGTTTTTCCAACTCAGACAATCCAACCTCCACCCACAGGCATTCAAACAGTTTATCTCATGTAAGCACTTAGCCGCATGGTAAGCATACTGTCATGTTAACATTCACACGCATGCGAGATGCTAAAGCAAAAATACTTACATTGTACTCCGTGCCAAAACAATAAACTAGTTAGCAAACATGCATGGCCTAGTTCATGTTAAGTGACTAATGCAACACATACAGCATGTAATTAGGATAGGCTCGGCTAACCCTAAGATGGCATGTGAAATGCAATCATTCAATCCACGTATTCAACTTGGAATTGAAAATACAATGCAGTTTGTATGATGTACCGAGCCCGGTGCATGTAAACAAATGCATGGATGCACGCATGCATAGCATAAGGTATGCTAAAATAAACGTGCCCTAATCTACCATCAAAGCAGGTAAATAAAAGGGAAGAAAGAAGTGGGGGTTGGAAGACATACACACCACTCACCCACACTTATTACAAGTTCGCCCTCGGTCGGAGGGACCGAAAGAATAATACAAATAATTAACTACGTAAACTAATTAAATATTACAAATTCATTAAATTAATTAAACAAATTAATTAATCTAATTAAAGCAGTAAATGCCTCGGGAAGAGGGCCAAGTGCAGTGCACGCTCGGGACTCGCTCGGAATCGCACTACCATGCATGGTTTGCCCCTGTTTTCCCTGCTATCCTCCTCTGAAGACTGCCAAAGTCTCAAGAATACTTCCTTGGGTACTGGAGATCACCATCGGCTGGGGAAGAATACCACCGGCTGAAGGATGTGGCCACCGGCACTAAATTCATCCATCGGCTGCCAATTGACTGCCGGTCGGCACTAAACACTGCCGGCCGGCACTGAATGTCTGCAGAACCTGCAACTCACAGCAGCAGAGGACACAACTTGCATGGCAATGTAATTCCAACAATGTATGCACCAAACACATTCCTTATCATGTTTGCAACTCAAAGGAAGATGTGCCTCGGTTCTTGGACCACCAATCACGCATTTCCATGCATGATGGCCCAAAGAACCAAGAATGCAACTTTGATTTCAAATGCATGCAATGCAAACAAGCACATAAGGGTGCTAAACCTCCATCATGACTTCACTTCAAGAGGCTTAGCATGCATGCTAATGCAATGCAGCCCTAAGCATGTTATCTAGCATGCAACATGGACTATGCAATAC
This sequence comes from Camellia granthamiana, assembly GCA_036172215.1. NCBI lineage: Eukaryota > Viridiplantae > Streptophyta > Magnoliopsida > Ericales > Theaceae > Camellia > Camellia granthamiana. Next base: position 68,487,398 of record CM069908.1, read on the forward strand.
ACTTATGCAAAGCATACAAGCAAACATGCAAGGTAAGCATGCAAACCAAATAGAGGATGGACTTAAACATGACTTAGGCAGCTCCAAATAGGCCTAAAATCAGCAGCCAAAGTGCCTAGAAATAGAGACTAAACACACACACACACACATGCAAGTGTTATTGTCCAAACCTAAGGCATAATACAAGCAACTCTAAAGCACACTTTAAAGAGGCTAAGTATGGACAATGAGCATGCATATAAAGCTCTGAAATCATGCTATAAAATGATGCCAAATCATGTTAAGCAAGATAAGCAAATGCATGCAAAGGAGGACCAAGTATTCAAAGCAAGTCAATGAGGCATTGAACTACACTTATACAAAACAAACATGGCATGCATTGAACAACCCAAAACAGATTTTTAGCATGCAAAACTAAGCCCAAATGACCACTTAGATGGCACCTAAATGGCTCAACTAGGAAGGCATGTACAAATGCTAAGACATGAGGCATAAGGCACAAGCTTCCAAAGCATCAAAGAGGCATGCAAGACAATCAAACAAGCATGCCAAATGGACTGAAATGACACACTAAATGGTTCCAAACCATTGAAAATAAAGCAAGCAAGGCATGCTACACTCTCATGCTCTTAAGGCCAACAAGCCAAATACAAAGGAGCTATGAGATACAAGTCAAGATCAACCCAAATGACTATGGACAGAGCTAAAACATGTTAAAATAAGCATACAAGCTTCATGGATCTAAGCCTAAAACATGCTAGAAATAGAGGCACACAACCTAGGCATGTTAAGGGACTATTAAGGCATTACAAAGCAACTATGCAAGGCATGCAAAGAGTGCTAAAACCAAGACTTAGCAATGTCATATTAGGGCATAATAAACATAAAATGCAGCTAAGACATGCTCAACAAACAACCAAACATAATGCTCTCTCAAGAGGCCAAATCTTGCCCTTTTCAAGGACATCAAGGAGAGGGGGTGGCCCTCTCCTTCTTGGGACTCTATGGCATCATCTCCACCACTGAAATCCCTCAAGATTTCAATGGTGAAGAGATCCTAACACCAAAGTCTCGGATCTCTCACAAAATAGCACAAAAAGTGGCCTTTTCAAGGGCTAAGGGTGGTCAAACCTACCCAAACCACCAAACACTCTTAATGAACAATGAAGAGGCTTAAAAAACAGAACTTTTATGTGTTAATCACTAAGCACAAAAACAGTTCTAGACTAGGTAAAAACAAGGTGCAAGAATGGGGTAAAAAGTGCTAGTTTCTCACCCTTGTTGACCACCTTCACAAGAGTTGATGTTGTTGCCTTCTTTTGCTTGAATCCAGCCAAGAACACCAAGAACAACCTCTTGGGACCTCTGTAACCAAGAGAAGGTGAAACACTAGGTGTTGATGTGCAAAAGTAAGTCACAAACACCTAGTGTACAAAACAAGAGAGAAGTATAGATATAGGATAGATATAGAACTTCTAACCTAAAACCAGAGCTCCCTCTCACCTCTCTAACCAAAACTTTTCTAACCCTTGAGCCAAGAGAGAAGGCCTTCTCTTATAGGCATCAATCTTGTAAAGCTTGTCCAACAAGCTTACAAGGAAGGCATCCCTCCATACACGTGTATGGAGGGGAAGAAAATGCACTACAGCTGCCTAAAAAATATCTGATAAAGCAGCTGTACAGTGGTCGGCAGGGCAAAATGGTCATTTTGCCAAAAAGAGTGCCGACCGGCACAAAACAGTGCCGGTGGCAACAACAACCAGCCGGTGGCCTCTAGCCACAGCCGGTGGTGTGTGGGGATGCCTCACAAGGCATTCCCTGCCCCTCAAAGGCAAAACGCAGGTGTTTGGTGCAAAACCAGACACAAAACGGTCAAGTTCGGAGGTCCTGAGGCAAGGCGCGTAGCCGAGAACTCCGGGAACTCCAAACGAACACGAACATGGATAATCACCGAGTGTTCAAACGGTGACGTCCAAGTCTTGAGGACGGTCAAAAATGGGGTGTCTACACAATGCAAGATGGACTTACACCAATATGAGTGGACCTCAGCCACATTCACATCAGTGGCCATATGATGAAAATGAGACAACCGAAATACATGCAAACATGCACGAATGCAATGGACCGATCCTAAGGCACAACATGCAACTCTAACTAAGTATGGCAAAGGATGAAATATGGCATACAAGCATACATTTTCCAGCTCTGAAACATGATGTACAATGGTCCCGAATCATGCAAATATGTTACCCAATGCATGCTAGATGGCCCAAATACCGAAACTAGTGAAGTGCGTTACACTAGAGGTACACAAAGCAATGCACGAATGGCAAAACCAACCCCAAACAGACCCTAGGAAGTTCTGAAACTGTGGGAAATGGCCCAAAATGATGGTTCAAAGTGCATGGAAATGAAGCTCATTTAATGGTCCGAAAACAAGGCATTCATGCACAACTCTCAAGCACACTTAAAGAGGAGAAAACAAGAGGATATGGCATTCACATAGGCTCTGAAATATGATGCAAAATGACCACGAAGCATGAAAACACCTGAGTATATGCATGCAATAGACCTCAAATCTCAAAGCTAGGCAAGTGTATTGAACTACAAGCATACAAAACAAGCATCATTCGACCATGAGACCCAAAAATAGAGCTAGGGCAGTCCAAAATATGCACAAAATCAATTTAAGGCAAGGCCAAAAAGAGCTAAAATCAAGGGTCAACAAAGCATGCAAAATGAGCTAGTGAACCATGATTTGCACTACAACTATATAAAGCACATGAGAGCTCACCAAACCAGCCAAAAACAAAAGTATGCCATGCCAAAAAATGCCTGAAAACCCATTGAAACTCAGTCAATGCATGCAAGAATGATGTGTCCCTTTGAAAGGCCAATAAGAGGGTTGTTCTACACATGCAAGATAGACATACAAAATGGCAAAACCACCTCTGGACAGAGGTTATGAGGGCCCTAAAACTCACTGAAAAGGGCCTGAAATTAGTCTAGGAAGCATGCAAGTGAAGGCCCCCTTTGAAAGGCTTTGAAGAAGATTACTCTACACATGCATAATGGACACTTAATATGACCAAACCACTTCTGGACAGAGGTCATGCAGGTCACAAAACTCATCAAAAATGGCCTGGAGCATGGCTTTGAAACATGCAAATAGGGGCTCCTTTGTAAGGCCAACAAAGCTAGTAAAGAGAACAAGGGGTGAGAGGGTCACCCCTCTCTGATTTTGAAGCTTAAAGACATATGTTAGCCACTGAAAATCTACTAGATTTTAGTGGCTAAAAGGCCAAACCAAGGCCAATACAAATGCTCTAATGCATAGCTCAAAACATGAGGAAATGAAGCATGCAAGGGGGTAGATGACCCCCAACAGAAAAATGACCTTAATCAAACTTGAAGAGAAGCTCAAAATAAGCCTTTTTTAAGTTTATGAAAAAGCCTAAATATGCTTGCAAATAAAGCTAAACTATGGAGCAAAATAATGCTACAAAGAGGGAAATGGTGTCTTACCCTTGTAGCACAGCAAGGCAGCAAACTCTGGACCAAAAAATCAACTCCTCAAGCTTGGAAAATGACCTCCAAGGTGCTTAGGTTGATGATGGAGGTGGTAGGCTATGAGTGGTAGTGCAATGGGGCAAGAACAATGGAGTTTTGGAGCTTGGAATAGAGAGATAGAGAGAGGTGTATGTATATGCCCTAACCCTTGCAAGTGGAGAGGAGGGTCTCTTTTATAGAAGAGGAGGTCCATAGCTTCTCTAAGAAGCTTGGAGCAAAGAGGCCAAGCTTCTAAAGGAAGCTATACCAAAAGGGTCAAGCTTTTTGAGGAAGCTAGACCAAAGGGGTCAAGCTTTCTCAAGAAGCTCCACAAGAGGTCAAGCTTCTCTTAGAAGCTATGCAAAAGGAACCAAGCTCCTTAAAGAAGCCAAAACAAAAGGGTCAAACCTCGGAGGATGGGGCAAATGCCTCCCAGCTGGCACAGCTAGGATTGCACTCAAAATGACAAAAAAAGAGAAGGCTGCCCGACCAGTTCAAGTGGTCGGCTGACCACTTGCCCTGGTCGGCCAACCAAGGGTCAAAAGGTTTAGGAAGAAAAGGTGGTTAGCCTACCCATATTGGTGGTCTCCCAGGTGAATGCAACTCAGTGGTGGTATGGGAGACTAGAAATTGTGGCTCAAAAGTGAGGGAGACCAAGGGTCAAAAGGGTCAAGCACCAAAGGTGGTCGGGCCCTACCCCATATTGGTGGTCTCCCAGGTGAATGCAACTCAATGGTGATATGGAGACCAGAAATTGTGGCCTAAAAGTGATGGAGACTAGCTCTCTAACAAGGAAAAACCGGGCGGCGAAAGAGAAAGGTGGTCTCCAAGAAGAAAAGGTGGTCTCCCACCCTAGTACCGAACCTTCCCTAACAATGAAAATAGGGTCCATGCCAAAAAATGAACCCACACCAATGCAAAGCGGAAGTGTTCGGGGGTCAAAACGCGCAGCCGAGGCCCCGAAAACTGACTATTAAGCACCGAAGGTGGCGTGTGATCACAAAGGTGGTCTCCCGGGCCACAGTGTCCCTCTAGGGAGAGGGAACAAGGTGTGTGCCAAAAATCGGAGCAAACGGAGAAAGTTAAGCGGTCCCGAACCGAGGCGCACGGCCGACGGCTCTGAAAATTAGAAAACTGGTGTCCAAATGGGAATAGTGACCTACGACCACGAAACGTAGCCTACGGCCACTAACAGATGGTCTTTGAGACCTCTCCCTCCATTCGGGAAGAGAAAACAGAGAAAACAGGACCTGGTTCGCAAACCGAGGCAAATCACAAAAGAATCCTGAAGTTCGGAGGCAAGGCTCTCAGCGAGACTCTGTGACCTCAGAACGAGCACAACATACGTCATCACCCGATGCGCTCAATCGATGACATCTGAGTCTTAAGGTCAGTCAAAAATGGGGTGTCTACAGTTGCCCCTCTTTGACAGAACTCGGAAGTCATAAGTGACGGGGAGTGAATGTCAAAACCCAGAGCGACCCATTTTTGACAAGGCTGAAGACTTAGACAAACAGGTGAGACAAAAGAGAAGTGCTCGCAGGCAGGGGCAAAATGCAAAACGAATATGCACAAAGCCGGACGTAACTCATGATCATGCAAAGCAGTAAGCTGTAATGAGGCAAATATTCACAATAAATGCAATAGTTTTAAGCAAGAATGCAAAGCAACAACTACATTTCATGTAGTAAGAATGCGGAGAAATTATTCAATTCTCACCACGCCTCACATGGAGAAGATACAATACCTGCGCGGCTCGTCTAGTCGCACCAGCCTCCTACCAGCCGTCCAATGAACGTACATACGATATCGTGTCTACAAAAGAGAGAAGCTTAACAAGCACAACATAGTTAGCAACATATGTTCAACGCTATATCGAATGCAGACAAACATGGTGCTGATGGAAAAGTGCATCGCGATACGAGGAGAAACGTGTGTGACAACGCAAGTTAAGTATGGAGGTATGATAATACCGATGAAACGTGCACAACAATGCAAGCGATGTGTGTAACAATACAAGTGACGTGCATAACAATGCAGGATAAGTGCAACTTTACGAGCATGTTTAAAACAAAACATCGAGTAAAGAAATGCAAGTTTTGACGAGGACAACTCAATCGCAACCTCCGGTTTACCTCTCAGAGGGGTCGTAACGTACTCAAAAAGGATACCTCTTGCTCTCGGCGAGTAACAATGAGCCATGCATCGAAGATTGGATTTGAAGTTCCCGCGGAGGGATTTTGCGACGAAAAGTGCACTTTCCTTATACTTTCTCGAGTGCCGAGGACTCCGATCACCACCAAAATTTGCAGGGAGCTCAAAGAGGCATGGGAGACCACTCAGGAGGGCCACCGACCACCCTAGAGGGCCACCGACCAGGTTTGGTGAGAGGGGGTGGTCGGCCTACCAGAAAAAGGTGGTCGGCCGACCACCTAGCCAAAAACAGGGTAGTTTGGTACTTTCACATTCGGTTTTTAAAAACACTCGGCCAAAACACTTTTCCTCACAACTTTAGGTCTGAAATTAGCTCCTCCTCCTTCCTAGACCATTTTCCCTCTCAAATCTACACTCTATACGCGTTTTCCAACACCCCACGCAAAGTTGTTTCGCAAAATCTTTCAGTTTTCTTCACTTTGGACCGATTAAAATTTGATTTCGGAGCTTCTTTCCCCATTTTCACCACTTGAGGCAAGTTTGTCTCAACATTTGGAACATTTTCTCGAGAGTTGACTTTTGTTGACTTTTTCATTTTCCGAGAGTTGACTTTTGTTTGACTTTCTCCAATTTTGGCTCATTTTTGCTCCTTTTTACAGATTTCTTGAAATGGCAGGTCATTTTCCTCAAGGCGGAGGTCCTCTAGGTGCTGGGGGTGAGCCAGACATTATTTCTTTGCCTCCGAGGATTCAGCCATTTGCTCCCGAGAGGTATGACCCTCCGGCGCACATCCTTCCTCGGGCCATTTTCTACCACTTTACCGACTTTGATGAGCGAGCACCTGTAGATCTATTACTGCGGGAGCCAGAGTTCCACCTCTCTCATCAGGCACGAGAGGTATGTACTTCACTTTTACATTTTCTACAATGTATTCTGTAGTTTCCGTGCATTTCACGCTTTCGCTATGCATGCTTATCGGCTCGTTCTGAACACACTTGCACACCATACTCCTGCTCATCCTAGCACACAGCTTGTTCTGAATACTTAGTCTATAACACAGTATTCTGTTTGCATCTTGAACACACAGCTCAATCACTTGAATTTCTGAACCCGCAGCCTATATTTGATTGTGAACACGCATCACACACTTGTTGAGAGTTGAACGCAAAGCCCAAACTTTGAATTTCTGAACATGCAGCCCATATTTGATTGTGAACACGCAGCACACACTTGTTGAGAGTTGAACACACAGCCCAAACTTTGAATTTCTGAACACGCAACCCATATTTTGATTGTGAACACGCAGCACACACTATTTCTTTTTTTTTTTGGATGGGTATCACACACTATTTCAGTTTTGGCTGTGTGTTCAGATTTCATACATAGCACACACTATTTCTGAAATCTGAACACACAGCCAAAACTTGTTGATTATGAACACGCAGCCCACACTATTTCTGAAATCTGAACACACAGCCCGAACTTGTTGATTATGAACACGTAGCCCATTGTTTTTGAAAGTTGAACACGCAGCCCGAACTTTGAGATGAACACACAGCTCGAACTTCGAGATGAACACACAGCCCACTATTTTTGAAGTCTGAACACACAGCTCAAACTTCGAGATGAACACACAGCCCACTGTTTGAAATCTGAACACTCAACCCAAACTTTGAGATGAACACACAGCCCACTACTTCTGAAATCTGAACACGCAGCCCAAACACTTGATGTTGAACACACAGCTCGCACTTTGAAAGATGAACATGCAGCCTACTATTTTTGAAGTCTGACCACACAGCTCAAACAATGAGGTGAACACACAGCCCACTATTTCTGAAATCTGAACACACAACCCAAACTCTTGATGTTGAACACATAGCTTGAATTTTGAGGTTAGAACATACAACTCGAATTTTGAAATCTGAACACGCAGCCCAAACACACAGCTCATATACTTCATGTTGAACACGCAGCTCTCACACTTCAATTCTGAACACACAGCTCATATGCTTTATGTTGAACACGCAGCTCACACATTGCATTTGCACGCAGCTCATACTGAACATGCAGTCCACAGCATTGTATCTGATTTGATTTGCACACAGCTCATACACTTTATTTTGAAATTGAATACATGTGTTCATTCTGAATGCAGGTATCTTCCCGTATTACTCGAGGCTATGGATCGATCATCGCCAGGGAGTGGTACACAGAGCTCCCTGAGGCCGTTCACGGTCTGGTTGACCAGGCAGGGTTCAGACTCTTCTGCACGGGGATATCACGTTATCCAGCGAGCAGGACCCTGATGGGCGCCCTTGTAGAGAGATGGTGGGACACCACCAACTCCTTCTATTTCTCAGCTACCGGGGACATGACTATGACCCCGTTCGATTTTGCCGTGCTGACAGGCCTTAACATGGGAGGTTGGCTGATCCCCCTACGATGAGGACATGGGCGAGTGGGAGGCTGCTTGGATCTATCTGTTGGGAGCTCGCCCCACCGGTTGACAGATCTTCGGGCAGAGTCTGGTACACTTGGTTTTTTACACATTTCTGGGAGACTGTGCCCGTAGACTCCCGAGGAGATAGAGCAATATACTCGAGGGGTTTTTGATGTTCCTCCTGGGGACCACTCTGTTCTCCGATAGGGGGAGCACCGTTGGACTTTATCTGCTGAGTGCTCTGGTAGACCTCTCACGGGTCAGCCAGTATGACTAGGGTGGCGCCCGGCTTAGCTACCTTCTATTGCTACATGAGTGCGACCTCCCCCCGCGGACGAGGGAACATAGTTGGGCGGCTATTGGAGAGCTTGGGGAGGTACTTATCTGCCCCTATTGATTTACATTTCTGCTTTTCATTATCTGTGCATTGCACACTACGGCACACTTTACATTCTGTACTTTGCACTCTGCTCTCGGCATTCTGCATTCTCTGTACATTCTGTGTTCAACATTCTGTATTCTGATGGCTATTGCCCTGTTTTCCCCACAGTTATGGGTTTTTGTGTACTTTCCGACGCTAGCCCCGGAGCTTGAGGTGGAGGTGCCTCTTATGATTCCTTACTCACTCGTATTCGAGGGCCAGTACCGGCTGAGGGCTCGAGAGAACTCTCCCCCTACCTGCGGCAAGTTTTTTTGACACAGTGCGAACGATCGAGGTAATTCAGAACTCCTCAGTTCTCTCCATGTTTTCATCTTTGATTCATCTTTCACATTTACGATTTCTAATCAGCTTATGCATTGGTTATCCGCAGATCACATGGCAGCCCTGGGCGTCCTTGGGGTGGAGATTACCTGATTTCAGTTTGCTGGGGGATGGGCCCGCTTCTCAGTTCATGATCCTATTTGAGGGGCCAGCTGGTAGCGGGCCTGGTTTCTGGGGGACCGCTTCATGCGCCACGACGATGGCTACCCTGATCAGGATATCCCCTCAGCACCCTCCGGACGATATGCGGTCCACTGGGGGGCTCACCTCCCCCAGGAGGTCGTTAGTGCCATGTTGGGTACCAACAGTATTGCTACATTTGGAGGAGGGGGGAGTAACGCGACCTACCATCATACATACTTGATGCCTCCATTGATAGGTGTTCGTAATCCCATGAGGAGGTCCTGCTGGCATGCCATCATCGAGTCAACCCCGGGCTGCAAATGTCCCTTCGACCCAGCAGAGCCGGCACATCGAGAGGTGGGGGCTGGACTGGTCACCCCCAATTCCCCCCGACTTATCATCACGCCAGATGGCCAAACATCCCCGACCGAGTTGACTGGATGGCGATATGGGACATCTTACCCGATTCTGATAGAGCCTCCTATGCCTAACCACCGATATGTCAGTGATCCCGACTCACCACCTGTATGTTCCACTGCTTTTGATTTCTCACCCAGATACTTAGGCACTCATTTATTCATTGATGACTTGAGCTTGTATCTGCAGCCTCCCAGAGAGTACATGGATGGGATGCTCGGATTGGTGGCCTCACTTGAGGGCATGGTCTTACGGAGGGAGACACAGTTGTCCATCCTTGGTGTCCAGGTACTCTTTAGTTTTCTCGCCTTTATCATACTATCTGATGACATGTTGAATTTGACCATTTCACTACATTGCTTGACTATATGCGTAGAGCACATCTGACACACCACATTCATATACTATATCTGCATGTATCCACTCCATGTAGCTTTCTTGTCTCTGCATCTGATATACATATTGGCTAATGTATTCAAATTGTGCTCTTTCTTTTCAGATGCCCCCGCTACAGACTGGGCCACAGGCCGGGCCATCTAGGCCTTCTTGGGGAGCTGGGAGAGGAGGTTCGACTCGCGGTCGAGGCGGACACAGAGCACCTGTCATAGAGGAGGAGTCCGGCGAGGAGGAGGAGCCTGCGCATCCCCAGTCAGAGACATCCACTGACAGAGAGGGTGACTCTGGTTCTAGTTCCGGTAGTGGAGATGATGCCGATGAGGGTTCCGAGGATGACAGCTCCGATTCAGATGATGATGATGGTGCAGCGGTTGTTCCGCAGAAGAGGACGAAGAGGGTCTCTTATTCCTGCAATTGATAGCACTGATGCAGTGTTCTCTGCTTTATTTGCCTTTTTTACTAGTAGTTGTAGCACATTGTACATTATTAGGCAGTTTTATTTTCTGTAAAACTTGTACCCTTGTTGTAAAATGTTGTAACAAAGGAGGCATGATGGAATGAAACAACTTTTGTTCAAAAAGTGTTGTATTTTATGTTCTTAGCATCGCATCGCATCGCGTCATTTTGCACAAAAATGAGATTGAATGGAATTGTGTATTGTGTATTACTAAGTCAGGTAGCGAACCGACGCAACAAACTAAACAACTTAACTTACTAAGAAACAACGAAACCTTAGCAAGTTTACAACTCGATAAGCAAAACTCAACAATGTTGATTAAACAAAGAGTAACAACTCGATGTACAAGACTCAACGACTCGATAAGCAACGACTCGATAAACAAAAGTTAACAACTTGATAAGCAAAATTTAACAACAAACTCGATAAACAAAGAACAACAACTCGATAAGCAAATGCATTTCGGATGATCTGGGTGACGGAACACATTCGAAATCGAGGAGAACACGAACCTTTAACACTCCCGATGCATGGAAATGCTAGGAACTTTCTTCTAGAGGCTAGGACAAGACCAAAGGCCACCTCCTCTCCATGGCCAACCACCTAAGGAGGCTGGCCGACCAGCTATTTTCATTGGAGACCAGAGGGGTGGTCAGTCTACCAGAAAAGGTGGTCGGCCAACCACCTGGCTTGGCAACCACCAAATTGTTGACACGTGTCCCCCAAACAGTGCCTTATCCTCTATAAAAGTCCCAGCTTCGTGGTTCTTTCATTTCATCTTAGTTTTGCATCAAAATGGAAGCATTTCTCATCCAAAATCTCACAGCTTGGATTGCTTCTTTAGATGGCTCAGAAAAGTTAAACTTCTGGGGCTTCGGCTTGAATGCACTATTCATGCTGGGCCGTACTCTACTGCATCTTCCTTTCCTCCATGCCGCAACAAGGTTTTGGAATCCGGTAACACACGTCTTTAGCTTTAGTGGGCAAGAGATGTGTCCTACTTTCGAGGATTTCTAAGCTTTGATAGAGTCCGAATGTAATGAGGAAATCTTGCCTCAACTCTGATTTGGCCACGTCCAAGCCTTAGGACAAATGTGCGGCCTCACTTTGCATGACGCTTGATCATTGATTCATGACAGGGAGCTGGACATCCCAAGCTTGGTTTGCCGGTTTTTTGATGCTGGTGACCGCGACGACCATCATTGGCAGGGCTATCGGTAACACGCGCTTTGCCTATGCTTGCTATCTCATTTCTCGCTTGCCTTAGGTTCCGGAGGATTCAGTGTTCGGTTGATCGAGGTCGTCCAAGGTTTGAAAGAGGGCAAGAACTGTATTGCCATGACATTGGCTGAGACATTGATGGGCTTGGATGCTTTCCATCGCTGGGAGACGGCTAGGCTTGCGGGGGGCCCACTACTATTGCAGGTAATGTTTCCCACCCAACCTCACATATGTATTGCTCACATCACTCGGCCCTCAGGCTCAATTTTTCTCACAAAACTCTTTTCTTACTTTTCTCTCATCGTACATCTCTCTATTCTTTAATCTCTCATTTTTCATCCCTCTCCAGGTGTGGTTGATGGACAAGTTACAGATAGTGGAGTCTTGCCCATCATTCTCAGCTCGCGGCTACTTTTTTCGACAACGTCTGGTCGATGCCCTGGATAAGGGGTGGTGGTACAACTGGATCTGCTGTTTGTCCGCAGACTGCATTGCTTGGCGCTGTCCTTGGCTCCACCTGCCGGCAATGAGTTACAACATGACCCGTCAACCTGGGATTCAACTGATTGGCATGATACACGGTGTCTTCTATTTTCCGTTCCGGTTCCGGCGCCAGTTCGGACATGATCAGACTTGCCTGCCAGAGGGGATAGAGTACCCTGCTACATTTCCAGCCCGAGGCGCACAGCTTGCCTGGTATGCCACAGCATGGAGGACTAAAGAGCTCCTGGCCCCCGCTCCCACTTTCAGTTGCACCTTGTTTGATGAGTGCATAGATTGGCTCAATGAAGAGGCACAGGAAGGGCCCACTTTGGCAGCAGAGGCTTCGACCAACTCTAGGAGGGGGCGCAGGAACACCTGACTTATCTACGCCCCGAATTTATTGCTTTATTAGTACTTTCAAGTTTTCTTTATGAATGTAATAAAAAGCAACTTCAATTTGTATTCAAGAGCAGGAAAACTCTGTATTGAAATCAATGAAATTGAAGGTTGTGGGTACTAAAAATTTTCCGCTTTGGTCCAAAAATGGTCTAAGTTGTAAAAAGATTAATTTGAGGAAAATCAACTTTTATTAAAACTTTTCAAAACCATTTTCGATATGGATTAGGACTGGACATGCCTGAGATCTGTCACTGAGATACACAACCCCGGATCCCAGCAATTGGAAAGTTGCCCCTAGTCTGAATAGTACCACAGCACTGCACGGCAACGGAAAGTTGCCCCTAGTCTGAATAGCACTGCACCGGAGATTACAACCCAGCTTTCGAATGCTGAATAGACAAAGATGACCGAGATGATCAAATGGACAAAGTTGATCGGGGAAAAGTTTATGGCTGAACTTCAGGATGAAGTTGCCTACGTATCCCAAAGATGGGAATCAAGCCTTACGTAGTTCAGGCTTGGGTTCACTCGAGTATTTTCACTCTCCTTTTACGCTCTAACTTTTGCCAAGGCCGCCCTTTGCGGGTTTTCAACCTTGCGAGCTCAGTTTTTGTAATTTCAAAATTTTCATGCTCTAACTTTTGCCTAGGTCGCCGTTTCGGGTTTTCGGCCTAGCGAGCCTCTCAGGGATAATATTTCTTCAACTTGTCCATGTTGATCGGTTGAGAGAACTCTAGGCCATCTAGGTCCATCAGAACCACAGCTCCACCTGACCAGATAGACTTCATGATGTAGGCACCAATCCAATTAGGTCTGAACTTGCCCCTAGGGTCGTGTATGGGAGCTCGGTTGTCCTTGAGCACCAAATCTCCTTCTTTCAAATTCCTGGACTTAACTTTCTTGTTGAAAGCCCTGGCAATTCTGCGCTGATAACCTTGAACCTGGTCCAGTGCTTTTAGTCTTCTTTCATCGAAGAGCATGAGTTCCTCGAATCTGCTCTGCTGCCAATCTGCTTCGGCTATCTGACACTCAGCCAGTATTCGCAATGACGGAACCTCAATTTCAATAGGTAGAACGGCCTCCATCCCATAAACTAATGAATACGGAGTCGCCCCAGTAGAAGTTCTAATTGAAGTCCTGTAGCCCCACAGAGCAAACGACAGTTTATCTGGCCAGTCCCGGTAGGTTTCCACCATTTTCTGCATTATGTGTTTGATATTCTTGTTAGCGGCCTCAACCGCTCCATTGGTTTGCAACCGGTATGAAGATGACTTATGAAAAGCCACGTTGTATTTCTCCAACAAGTCAATCACTTCCTTCTTGAAGTGGGAACCGTTATCTGAAATAATCTCGTTTAGGACCCCATAGCGACAGATGATGTTGTTTCTGATGAACTTCGCAACATGTGAAGCCTTCAACACCGCATAAGATTGGGCCTCAACCCACTTTGTAAAGTAGTCTATCGCGACCAGGATGAACTCATGCCCATTTGACCCCTTCGGAGTGACGGCCCCAATCACATCAATTCCCCAAATTGAAAATGGCCATGGTGAAGTCATATTGTATAGCTTCGACGGCGGGATATTCATGCGGTTTGCATGGATCTGACACTTGTGGCATCACCGAACAAAGCCAATACAATCCTCCTCCATGGTGGACCAATAATAACCTTGTCTGAGGATCTTCCGCGCTAGCATTACTCCGTTCATATGCGCACCGCATTCTCCCCCATGGATGGCCTCCATTAGGCGCTTCGATTCTTCGGCTTCAACACACAGCTTATGCATTCCCAGATGACCTTTCTTGTACAATTTACCTCCGCAGATGATGAACTGAGCTTATCCTTGGCATTTGCCCTGGTGGATATGCTTCTTTCTCCAAGAAGTTCCAAATATCGTAATACCAGGGGTTCTAGTCCTGAACCTCATCTATGGCAGCAATTGATTCATATGCCGGCTCAAACTTCTGGTTAATGATGATCAAACACATCCGGACTCCAAACGGGATGTCTATCATGGAAGATAGAGTTACTAATGAATCTGCGAACCTGTTGTTCTCTCTTAATAGATGAGCGAAATTTAGCTTCTCAAACCAAGGAATTAACAGGCCCAAGGCCTGGTGATACATTATCATCTTTTCTTCTTTGACTTTCCAATCTCCTTTTGCTTGAGACACAACAAGGTTCGAGTCCCCGATGACGTCCAACCGTTTTGCCCCTAGTTCCAAGGCTGCTTCTAGACCGGCAATGCATGCCTCATATTCTGCTTCGTTGTTCGAGACTTTGAACCGGAGTTTGAAGGCTAGAGGGATACGGGAATTGTCGGGTGCTATCAGCAACACTCCTATCCCATACCCGTACTGGTTTGACGCTCCGTCAAAGTACATCGTCCAAGTTTCGTCTTCGATATGCAAAATGGCCTTATCTGGGAATAAGTACTCAACTGCTTCACCTCTTTCCACTGGATGATCGGCTAAAAATTCTGCTACTGCTCTTCCCTTGACTGACTTGCGTGTCATATATTTCAGATCGAATTCGGAAAGCAACAGCAGCCAATGAGCTAGCCTACCCGTAAGTGCCGGTTTCTCAAAGAGATATTTGATGGGATCTAATCTTGAAACTAACATTACGGAGTGAGCTAACAGGCAGTGCCGCAGCTTCCTGGTAGCCCATACCAAGGCCAAGCAAGCCTTTTCCAATGGTGTGTAGCGGGTTTCATATTCCAACATCTTCTTGCTCAGATAGTAGATAGCTCTCTCCGCCTTGTCCTCAGACTCTTGCGCGAGCATGCAGCCCATTGTAGTTTCAGTCACTAAAAGGTACAAAATCAACGGTCTCCCCAGCTCAGGTGGTGACAACACGGGTGGGTTCTGTAAGTATTCCTTGATCTGTTGAAAAGCAGCTTGGCATCGGCTGTCCCACTGGAATTTCTTTCCTTTCTTCAGGAGGCCAAAAAGTGGTTCACAAGGCAAGGTTAATTTTGAGATAAACCGTCTTATGAATTGCACTTTACCCAGAAAGCCTCACACCTCCTTTTTAGTCCTTAGTGGTGGCATTTCTAAGATGGCCTTGATTTTGGAAGGGTCGACTTCGATACCTCTCTGTGTAATCAGAAACCCCAGCATTTCCCCTGTTGTAACACCAAACATACACTTCTGAGGATTTAGCCGCAACCGAAATTCTCTGATCCTTTGGAAAAACTTTTGCAAGGTGGTGTAGTGGCCCTCTCTTTCTTTGGACTTGAAAATCATGTCGTCCACGTGCACCTCAACCTCTTTGTGGATAATGTCATGCAATATCGTGGTCGCGGCCCGTTAATATGTAGCTCCAGCATTCTTCAACCCAAACTGCATCACTCTGTAGCAGTAAGTCCCCCACGGAGTGGTGAAAGCAGTCTTCTCTCGGTCCTCAAGTGCCATTACTATCTGATTGTATCCTGAGAAGCCATCCATGAACGAAAGCAAAGCATGCCACACTGTGAAGTCCACTAACTCGTCGATATGCGGCAAGGGAAAGTTGTCCTTCGGACTAGCTCTATTCAAATCCCTGAAATCCACACATACCCGGATCCTGCCATCCTTCTTCGGCATCGGAACAATGTTGGCCAACCAAGTTGGGTATTCAGATACCAGCAGGAACCCTACGTCAATTTGCTTAGTGATCTCTTCTTTAATCTTGAGAGCCCAATCCGGGCGGATCCTTCTGAGTTTCTGTTTAACGGGTCGGGCCTCGGGGTCAAGAGGGATCTAGTGCTATACAATCTCAGGATCGATTCCAGGCATGTCTTCGTAGGACCACACGAAGACATCTTTGAAATCTTTTAATAAAGCGACTAAACACTCGCGTTCCTCCGAAGACAACGTGGACCCGATTTGGACCAGCCGCGGGTCCTTCTCAGTACCAACATTCACAGTAGTGATTTCATCAACTAAAGGTTTAACAAATCTTTCCTGCTCTTGATCAATTAAGCTTTGCAAAATCGGAGGAATTTCTTCCTCGTCGTTTTTATCAAAATTTTGAAAGTCCTGATTCAAGCAATAAATCAAAGGCATAGAAAAGTACTCAGAAACCACAGCCACATCATTCTCATTAAGCACATCCAAATCGTCCAATTCTTCGGTTATAACAGACTTAAAAGAGAAAAAAAAAAAGACGACCTGGACAGGACTGTGGTATCCGGGTTATCACCCCCAGGATTACCGGACTCAGACTCAGACGAGTTGGAATTTGATTCTGACTCCACAGACTCGGTGGAATCAGACTCCGACTCACTACCTGACCCGGTGTTCCTTGACAAAAATCCCTCTTCATACTGCCAAATAAGAGAGGGTGCGATAGATGCATCCAAAATGTTTGCTGGTAGGCCCACAGCCGTTTCATTCCCGATCACGCATACCGAGAAGTTATCCCCCAAGCACTTCTGTTCGATCAAAGGATCTGAAAATAGACATGCCAGCGCTACCCCCATTTCACTTTCGGTGTCCTCAGACTTCACTTTCTTGCTGTGCTCAGCCTCAGCCAATGGGTCTGTTTGCTCTTCGACCTAGATAATTACAGGTCAAAGAAGATCTCAAAACCTGGCACGCGCTTTCTCTCCGCGTTCAGCCACGGCTCTGGGAAGCCACAAAATGGAAAGTCCTCTCCCTCCCGGACGAAGCGTCCGTTTAGGGTACCCTGAATAGGTCTATGCATCAGCTCAAAAGGCTTCCCCGCCTGTTTCGCTCTGGCTCTCCTAGCCATCTCCTTACCTTTCCTTGCCCAATCCTCTTTGGTGGGCAGATAACCCAAGCCAAAGGTATGTGGGTTATATGGCACTTCGGCCAATGCTGCGACGCCCTTCCAGCCACTCTTCCCCAATCCCATCCCGGGGATGTGTTGGAGCTTGTTCATGAGGTATACTGATTGCACACTAACATACACCCCCTCATTAACAGCTAAGATGTTCTGCACGACCCGGGCCTCAGCCAGGGTAAAACCGGATAAGAACACATCCTTCATACCGTGCTCAATTTCCAAAACTGGCGTAGATACTTCTGGCAGTGGATGGATCGACGAATTTCCAAAGACAATGGCTACTCCCTTCCTATGGGGGTATTTCACTATCTGATGCAAGGTGGACGAAACTGCCTTCATCTGGTGCAGCCACGGCCGCCCCAAGAGCAGATTGAAAGTTGCAGGAACTTCTAAGACGTGAAAGTCTATTTCATGCTGTCCCGGCCCAACCTTGGTCTGAATTTTCACTGTCCCCATTACTTCTCTGCTCGTGTTGTCATATGCCCGAATTACCTAGGCTGTTGGCACAAAGTCCGCGGTCTTTAAACCGATTGCATATGCAGTCCTTGCCGGGCATACATTGATGGCGGACCCTGTGTCGACAAGTACCACGGGTATCCATTTGTTTCTACACTCCACAGAGATGTAGAGTGGCTTGTTATGGTTTGCACCCTCAGGTGGCAATTCCTTGTCGGAGAAAGTCAACATCGGGGTAGCTCCTCCCGGAAAAACTAAGCCCACCAACTGTTCGGGCGTGGTGTCTATTGAGAGCTTGGCCTTGTCCATGGCCGATAAGACAGCTTGTCGATGCACTCGCGATGCCATAAGCAGTCCCTAGATGGAGATGTCTGCCTGTATCTTTTTCAACTGCTTCAGTACAGCCTCATCTTCAAGTTGCTTCTCTTTCTACTTCTTCGCCTCCTTATCTTTCCCAGACGCCTCTGGCTGATCTAGATGTGGAGGCTTGAAATACCGTCCACTCCTAGTCATATGGTCGACTTCACCAATGTACCAGGTATCATCTGGTTGATTGCTCCCCCAGTCCTCATCCGTGTGGGCAAGACATAAATCATCGTCTTCCCACCACATTCCGTCGGCAGCCGACAGACACCTGTCCGGCTCTGGTACAATTGTACTCGCAGTACTTTCCGTCCACATGCTCGCAGCATTCTCTGTCCTTGTGCACATAGCATCTTCAGTCCCCTCAGGGGCTTTAGCTTTCCTAATTCTCTCAGAATCCTCAAACCTTTCCTGTTCCAACTGCGTTAGTACAACTGGCTGTTTAATAGTTCATGTATTCAAAATGCCCAGATCCCGAGCAAAATTCTTAGCATCGGCGCTCTCCGGTGATGGATTCTGATTTCCGGCCCTTCCGGCCACAACTGATATTCTTGCCCCTGCTGGGCCCTGTTCTGGTTGGAACTCTTCCACAACATCCGGTTGATCATCTAACCACCCGGTAACCTCTGCTGACTCCTCAAAATCAAACCAGTTGACTGCCGTGTCTCCTAGATCTTGTTTGTTGAAAAATTGGAAGTTAGCAAAGTCCTCTTCCACAGCCGCCAAGTCATCTACCCCCTGGTCAATTCTATCCCCCTGTATGACACAAAGCTCTGCCCTTGCTGGCAATTCCACATTTGGCCCAACCTGGCCTACTGACAAAATGTAGTCACTCAGACTGTATACCTTTTCAGCAAAACTCCCAGATTCCTCAAATTCTGACTCAACAATCCCATTCTCCTCCGAAATCTCCCCTGTCCCATCTTCGATGGTCACCACCATTGGCTCAGATTGGGTTCTGGAGATGTCTAACATGCACAAGTTAGTGCTGTCGGGGATGAACACCTCCGGCTTAGGTAGGTGAGAAGGAGTGATATAGATGCTAGGATCGTAAGCCACGACCCCAGTCTAGATAAAGTTAATGCGTTTGGGAGGTGGAGCTTGGTTGTGTGGTGGGAGAGGGTTGGTTGTGACATTGGGTTTCTTTAGAGGCAAAATCACCAGTTTGTCAATGAGATCTTGAATCTCATGACGCAATCTAAAACACTGGTCAGTGTCGTGACCATGTTATTGGTGGTATGTGTAGTATTTGGTTGGGTTATGAGAGGGAGGAAGTGGATTTGGCAATGGCCTTGGCTCCAGGGGCTTCAAGTGCCCTTTTCTGATTAAAACCCCTAGAGCCTTGGACAGGGGCATATATAACGGGGTGAAGGTTCTTTGGCCTCGAGGTTGGTATTTGGTTGTTTGTGTATTGCTTCCGGATGCGCCGGAGAAAAGCGTAGCTGCCATGGGTCTTGAAGGGGGAATGGTGGTGACCAAGCTTACTTTTGAAGCTCTTGCAGTTGCAGCGCCGCTCGGGCCTGCATTGGTGTTGCGGTTGAAGGTTCTCCTGGGTTGCTCTCTATCTTGGTCAATCAGACCTTGTTTCATAGCATCCTCAATTTGTACCCCCATCTCGTGCAAATCTGAAAAGGTAGGGAAGGGGATCACGATCATTTTCTGCATCAGTTTGGGTTGGAGATTACGCACAATCATCCGAATTTGATCTTTATCAGTGGGCCTTAAGGTCATCATTAAGGCCTTGGCCCTCCACCGGGCTACAAAATCTGAAAAGCTCTCCTTAGGCTCCTGTCTTGTTGTCTCAAGATCATGGGTTGTAATCTCGATTTGAGTGTTATAGGAGTACTGTGCAATGAAAGCCTCGGCCATCTCATCCCAGTTCTGTTTGACATCGTCTTCTAATTTTGCGTACCAGATAACGGCCACACCCGACAAGGTCCGACCGAATAATGAAAGCTTCTGCAGTCTGGTGAGGCCTATCGGTTGTAGTATATCTGAGAACAACCGAAGATGCACCATGGGATCCCTGGATCCGTCAAAGCGGTCGATTTGTGGCATTTTGAACCTACCTGGCAGCGTTACAGCCATGTCAGTATATCCGTCCTCGATATCTAGGATGGACTTTACCCCCTGGGATTTCTTGAACAACTTCTCAAGCTTGCTCAACTTCAACGCTGTACGGTCGATCTCGAACTCGAAGGGAGAGTCCGGTAGATTAGTAGGTGTTTTGGATAGCTGGGGTAAGATCGGGGGCAGAGCCAGCCCTATCGGAATGTCCGTACCTTCCTGGAAATTTGGTGTTTCCCCAGGTGTCTGAACCCCTGGTGGTGGAGGAGCTTGATGCGAAGCAGATGCTTCGTTTTGCTGTTGCAGCCTGGTGATTAGCTCGGCCTGCTGGGCCATGATCGCAGCTTGCTGTTTGGAAAATTCTGCTTGGCGGACAGCGTCTTGCTGCATGAGTTTCATACTCTCTTGGAGTTGCCGCATCATTGCCTCCATCCCTGACGTGTTCTGCTGATCCATCTGACTGACTGGTATATCTATCTCTATGGCAACAATTGAGACCTCAGCCTGACTGTCCACTGATGGGGTAAACCACTGCTCTGGCAACCTCTGCTCAGATACACTGCATCTTCTCGACCTCCGTTTGACAACCGGGGGTAGAGAATGGAAACACTGGTTGTCCGTCAACCAGATCCTCAGATCGATTAAGTCGGCGACCTCTTGTCCAGAGTGCTTGGGGAATATCTGCTTGGTCTGAAGCAATTGTGCTAAACTACCTAGCAAAAAGATAAATAAAGCAATAATAAGGAAATAAACAACCAGACAAACGGACAGCATAACGGCTTAAAATAAACACACAACACACAGTTGGGCATCACAACACATAGTTGATAAGTTGAAATACACTGTTCTCAAACACTGATCATTATTCCCAAATCACTGTCCCCGAAGCTGAATCTGATACCCGCAAATAACTGATTCCCAAAACACTGAACTGGTGCCCGCAGGCTTAATGCCCAAACTTGCAAATTAATACATGCATTCCCTGTAGAGACGCACTCTAAAGCACATAACAAGCAAGTGAGAGCCAAAACACCCTCATGTTGGGGTAGGGTTTCCATGTCCTATTTTGTCAGGAACTAGGGTTTCACTACGCACGCAGCGGTTTCAAACAACCTATAATCGGGTAAGCAACCTGTCCTAGCTTGGAATGGTCACTACGGATTTCGATATGCACTAGGTAGAATGGTCAAAATGGGTGCCCCGGTAAAACTGGGGTTTGTGTTCCCGTCGTGGCAGAGCCCGCAACTGGTCAGCCTTATGGCACGCTTCTCAAAGCGGGCCTCCGGCAAACCGTTCAGGAATAGCATACGGCAAACACGGTATCTTAGGCGCACCAATGCAAATGCAATGTAAAGAAACACATAAGTGTAGTCAAAACAAAATATCATGAGTTTGAGTCAAGTTCTCTAATTCCCCAGCAGAGTCATCAGAAACTGTAGACGTCCCCGAACGTCCCGGGAGGGAATCCCCCCATTTTGTTCATTTAGGCTCACTACAGTTCAGGACTCAATGTCACGGTCCTGTATCTAATCTCGCAGAGTGCAATGCAAGACCGATGAATCATCAAAGATTCCAAATCCGGCAAATCGTTTTTTAAAACATATTTTTTGAAAGAAGTGCCAAACATGGATTGCTTTGCCAGATACAGAGTCACCACTTAAATATTTATTTTGGGAGAATTTAGGAAACCCTAACTCGTTGCCTAAGGCCACGTGTCCGTCATCACCAAAGTTGCCTCGGCTCGGGAACTTGGGTACGATTGGGGAAGGTCACTTCGTGAGCACCCCCGCTCGCCCGATCAAAGATTGGCCTCTACTAACCATGATATCTAGTTTTGAAAACATTATGCGTTCTTATTCCGGTTATTAGCCTACATTTACGATGTGATGCTCACAGCATACAAGTATAGATTAGATCGCCTGAATTGGAACGAAACATCTCATGTTTGTTTTGAAAACGGTTTGCTACTCGCAAGTAGGCTAAAATGCGGGTTTTGCCACCCTCAGGTGGGCTTAAAAAACATGTTGATTTGCCACTCTCAAGTGAGCTTAAAACTCGCAATCGATGAATTGTTCTAATTCAGATAATCCAACCTTCACCCACAGGCATTTAGGCAGGTATATCACATAAGCAGTTAGCCTCGTGGCAAGCATGCTATCATGGCATTCACTCACACGCATGCAAGGATGCTAAAGCATAAATACTTACCGAGTACTCCAAGCCAAAGAAAGAAGCTAATTAGAAAACATGCATGGATCCTAACTATGCTGAGATACCTAATGCAACACATGCAAAAATGTAACTATAATAGGCTCGGCTATTCTAAGAATGGCATATGAGATGCTACAGCTAACACGTATTCAACTTGGAATTGAAATACAATGCAGTTAGTATGATGCGCCGAGCCCGGTGCATGCAAGACAGATGAATGGATGCAAACATGCGAGCATAAGTATGCTAATTGAAACATGCCCTAATCTAACCATCATAAGCTGGTAAATAAAAGGGAGAAAGACGTAGGGTTGGAAGACATACAACACACACACGCACACTTATTACAATTGTGCCCTCGCTCGGAGGGTCCGAATAAATAATTACAGTCCGAATAAATAATTAAATATTACAAGACCCTAATTAATTAACAAACTAACTAGGAAAGCAAATAAATTAGCGTGCAAGTCTATGGACCGCCCCCAGCTCTGCTCCGAATGATGAAAGATACATGCATGCTCGAGTCACCTCGTCGGAAAATTCCTCGCGATGCCCCGATTTGCCTCTATTTGCAATTAATCCCGGAATGCTATGCAAAGCTCTAGAAGGCTGCTGATTTCTGGTTTGCTGCAATAGAGAGCAAGAAAGGGGCATGGCAAAGTATTTTCACATATGTATGCATACCTCAATCCTCGTGCCACCAATCACGTATCTCGATGCATGATGGCCGAGGAGTCGAATTGCACGACTCGATGTGAAATGAATGCACATGACAACACAACAAGGCCTAGACTCCATCATGGATAATCCGGAGTGTCGGTGACCGGGAATTGAGGCACGTTCCATCACTTCGGGTACGAAACGTCCCTCGTTTCCCGTGTTTGGGCTAACTCCTATCCCAAACACAATGCAATGAGATGGCATACACAATGCGACTAACATGCAACCTAGCATACGCAATGCTATGGACTAAAATGGCGTACACAATGCAAGATGGACTTACACCAATATGAGTGGACCTCAGCCACACTCACATCAATGGCCATATGATGAAAATGAGACAACTGAAATACATGCAAACATGCACGAATGCAATAGACCGATCCTAAGGCACAACATGCAACTCTAACTAAGCATGGCAAAGGATGAAATATGGCATACAAGTATACATTTTCTAGCTCTGAAACATGATGTACAATGGTCCCGAATCATGCAAATATGTTACCCAATGCATGCTAGATGGCCCAAATACCGAAACTAGTGAAGTGCGTTACACTAGAGGTACACAAAGCAATGCACGAATGGAAAAATCAACCCCAAACAGACCCTAGGCACGTCTGAAACTGTGGGAAAATGGCCCAAAATGATGGTTCAAAGTACATGGAAATGAAGCTCATTCAATGGTCCGAAAACAAGGCATTCATGCACAACTCTCAAGCACACTTAAAGAGGAGAAAACAAGAGGATATGGCATTCACATAGGCTCTGAAATATGATGCAAAATGACCCCAAAGCATGAAAACACCTCAGTATATGCATGCAATAGACCTCAAATCTCAAAGCTAGGCAAGTGTATTGAACTACAAGCATACAAAACAAGGACCCAAAAATAGAGCTAGGGCAGTCCAAAATATGCACAAAATCAGTTTAAGGCAAGGCCAAAAAGAGCTAAAATCAAGGGTCAACAAAGCATGCAAAATGAGCTAGTGAACCATGATTTGCACTACAACTATATGAAGCACATGAGAGCTCACCAAACCAGCCAAAAACAGAAGTATGCCATGCCAAATAATGCCCAAAAACCCACTGAAACTCAGTCAATGCATGCAAGAATGATGTGTCCCTTTGAAAGGCCAATAAGAGGGTTGTTCTACACATGCAAGATAGACATACAAAATGGCAAAACCACCTCTGGACAGAGGTTATGAGGGCCCTAAAACTCACTGAAAAGGGCCTGAAATTAGTCTAGGAAGCATGCAAGTGAAGGCCCCTTTGAAAGGCCTTGAAGAAGATTACTCTACACATGCATAATGGACACTTAATATGGCCAAACCACCTCTGGACAGAGGTCATGCAGGTCATAAAACTCATCAAAAATGGCCTGGAGCATGGCTTTGAAACATGCAAATAGGGGCTCCTTTGTAAGGCCAACAAAGCTAGTAAAGAGAACAAGGGGTGAGAGGGTCACCCCTCTCTGATTTTGAAGCTCAAAGACACATGTTAGCCACTGAAAATCCATTGACCAAAGCCAATACAAATGCTCTAATGCATAGCTCAAAACATGAGGAAATGAAGCATACAAGGGGGTAGATGACCCCCAACAGAAAAATGACCTTAATCAAACTTGAAGAGAAGCTCAAAATAAGCCTTTTTTAAGTTTATGAAAAAGCCTAAATATGCTTGCAAATAAAGCTAAACTATGGAGCAAAATAATGCTACAAAGAGGGAAATGGTGTCTTACCCTTGTAGCACAGCAAGGCAGCAAGCTCTGGACCAAAAAATCAACTCCTCAAGCTTGGAAAATGACCTCCAAGGTGCTTAGGTTGATGATGGAGGTGGTAGGCTATGAGTGGTAGCGCAATGGGGCAAGAACAATGGAGTTTTGGAGCTTGGAATAGAGAGATAGAGAGATGTGTATGTATATGCCCTAGCCAAAATGTTCAACCCTTGCAAGTGGAGAGGAGGGTCTCTTTTATAGAAGAGGAGGTCCATAGCTTCTCTAAGAAGCTTGGAGCAAAGAGGCCAAGCTTCTAAAGGAAGCTATACCAAAGGGGTCAAGCTTCCTCAAGAAGCTCCACAAGAGGTCAAGCTTCTCTTAGAAGCTAAGCAAAAGGGACCAAGCTCCTTAAAGAAGCCAAAACAAAAGGGTTAAACCTCGGAGGATGGGGCAAATGCCTCCCAGCTGGCACAGCTGGATTG
Source organism: Camellia granthamiana (assembly GCA_036172215.1). Taxonomy (NCBI): domain Eukaryota; kingdom Viridiplantae; phylum Streptophyta; class Magnoliopsida; order Ericales; family Theaceae; genus Camellia; species Camellia granthamiana. Next base: position 68,512,611 of record CM069908.1, read on the forward strand.
CACTCAAAAGGACAAAAAAAAAGAAAGCTGGCCGACCAGTTCATGTGGTCGGCCGACCACTTGCCCTGGTCGGCCGACCAGGGGTCAAAAGGTTCAAGAAGAAAAGGTGGTCGGCCTACCCATATTGGTGGTCTCCCAGGTGAATGCAACTTAGTGGTGGTATGAGAGACCAAAAATTGTGGCTCAAAAGTGAGGGAAATCAAGGAGTCAAAAGGGTCAAGATCCAAAGGTGGTCGGCCTACCCATATTAGTGGTCTCCCAGGTGAATGCAACTCAGTGGTGATATGGGAGACCAGAAATTGTGGCCCAAAGTGAGGGAGACCAGCTCTCTAACAAGAAAATCGGGCAGCGAAGAGAAAGGTGGTCTCCAAGAATAAAATGTGGTCTCCCACCCTAGTACCACCTTCCTAACAATGAAAATAGGGTCCATGCCAAAAATGAACCCACACTGATGCAAAATGAAGGTTCGGGGGTCAAAACGTGCAGCCGGAGACCCCGAAAACTGACTATTAAGCACCGGAGGTGGCGTGCAACCACAAAGGTGGTCTCCCGGGCCACAGTGTCCCTCTAGGGAGAGGGAACAAGGTGTGTGCCAAAAACCGGAGCAAACGGAGAAAGTTAAGTGGTCCTAAACCGAGGCGCACGGCCGACGGCTCACGGCCGATGGCTCCAAAAACCGAAAACTGGTCTCCAAACGGGAATAGTGGCCTACGACCACGAAACGTCGCCTACGGCCACTGAGAGATGGTCTTCGAGACCTCTCCCTCCCTTCGGGAAGAGAAAACAGAGAAAACAGGACCTGGTTCGCAAACCGAGGCAAAGCACAAAAGAGTCCCGAAGTCCGGAGGCAAGGCTCTCAGCCGAGACTCGGTGACCTTAGAACGAGCACAACATGCGTCATCACCGAGCGCTCAATCGATGATGTCTGAGTCTTAAGGTCGGTCAAAAATGGGGTGTCTACACTTCCAAGCATCCTAACTGCAAATGCAATGTCAAGTCGTGTACAAACCAGAGCATGTATTAAATTGCCTATAGCAGACGCATAGGGAATGCTAACCATTTGTTCCTTTTCCAAATCATTCTTCGGACATTGACTTAAACTGAATTTGTCACCCTTTAAAATGGGCGCTGCATTAGGAGTGCAATCACTCATCTTGAATTTTTTCAAAACTCTTTCAATGTAGGCTTTATGAGACAGTCCTAATATCCTTTTGGACCTATCTCTGTGAATCTCTATGCCAATGACATAAGAAGCTTCACCCATATCCTTCATTTCAAAATTTTGAGAAAGAAATTGTTTAGTATCATGCAACAATCCCAAATCATTACATGCAAGTAAAATGTCATCCACATATAGAACTAGAAAAATGTATTTGCTCCCACTGACCTTAAGGTATATACAGTTGTCCACAACATTCTCCGTAAAACCATATGAAGTAATAACATTGTGGAACTTTAAATACTACTGTCGGGAAGCTTGTTTTAGTCCATATATGGATTTCTTGAGCTTGCAAACTAAGTGACTATCTTTATCAGAACAAAATCCTTCAGGTTAGTTCATGTATACTTCTTCCTCAAGATCCCCATTTAAAAATTCCATTTTCATATCCATTTGATGTAGCTCTAAATCAAAATGAGCTACTAATGCCATGATAATTCGAAATGAATCCTTCTTAGAAACCGGAGAAAATGTATTATGATAATCGATGTCTTCTCTTTGAGTAAAACCTTTAGCTACGAGTCTGGCTTTATATCGTTCGACATTGCCATTGGAGTCTTTCTTGGTCTTATAGACCCATTTACAGCCAACCGCTTTAACTCCTTTAGGCAACTCGACAATTTCCCAAACTTGATTCTTAGCCATAGATTCCAACTCTTCCTTCATGGCATCATACCATAATTTAGAATCATCCCTATTCATGGCATTGGAAAATGAAATAGGATCATCTTTAGGTCCGATGTCAAAATCAAACTCCATTGAGTATACAAAATAATCACCAGAAATTGCTGACTTTCTAGCTTGTGAGGATCTCCTTAATCCTGTAGTCTCAATTGGGACTCGAGCTAAAGGCTCTATGTTGACTTGTTCTTCTTGTGGTGGAAGTTCTTGAATTTGTTGATTTTCAAGACTATCGGGTTGATCATCTTGAAAGACAACCAATTCACCTATATTCATAGGTGTTGTATCCGGATCTCGTGATTCCTTCCACTCTATCTTTCGAGGGTAACTCCCACTAGGGTCAACTTCCTCAATAAACTTAGCATTTCTGGCTTCAACAATTCTAAGTGAATTTGAAGGACAATAAAATCTGTAACCCTTGGAGTTTTCTGCATAGCCTATGAAAAAACCACTAACTGTTCTGGGGTCCAATTTCTTTAAATGTGGGTTATACACCCTCACTTCAACTGGACAACCCCAAACGTGTAAGTGTCTTAAACTTGGCTTCCATCCTTTCCATAACTCAAACGGTGTTTTGGGAACAACCTTAGATGGAACCCTGTTTAAGATATACACAACGGTTTTCAAAGCTTCACTACATAAATTTATAGACACATTAGAATAACTAAGCATGCTCCTTACCATGTCCATAAGTGTTCGGTTCCTTCTTTCAGTAACACCATTTTGTTGTGGTGTGCCAGGCATTGAATATTGTGCAATAATGCCTTCTTCCTCAAGGAACTTAGCAAATGGACCTGGTAATTGTCCCAATTCTGTGTACCTCCCATAATATTCTCCACCCCTGTTTGACCTCACAATTTTAATTTTCTTTTATGTTTATGCCTCTACCTCTGCTTTATAAACTTTAAAGGCATCAAGTGCCTTGGCCTTATCAAACAAGAGGTAGAGATACATGCATCGTGTGAAGTCATCAATAAATAAGATAAAATATCTCTGACCATTCAGACAAGGTGGAGTAAATGGTCACAAATATCAGTGTGTATGATTCCAAGAATTTCCTCACTCCTTTTGGCATCTTTACTGGTCTTGTTAGTCTGCTTTCCCTTTATGCAGTCCACACAAATACCAAAGTTGGTAAAATCAAGAGTCGGAAGGACCTCATCATTAACCAACCTCTTTATTCTCCCAATGGAGATATGTCCCAATCTCCTATGCCAAAGAATAGAGGAGGACTCATCAACAATATTATGCTTAATGCCAATATCACCATGCAAGGTTAAAAGATTTTGTTCAAAAACAGGATCCAGATTTAATTTGTACAAACCATTAATTAAAGTACCAAATTCTACAGAAACAGAGTCTTTAACCAAACTAAAATTTGCACCAACAAACTGAAATTCAAATCCAAACGATACTAGTCTAGAAACAAAAATTAAGTTTTTTGAAAAAGATGGAATGTAAAATGCGTTTTCAATATCCAAAACAAAGCCATTTTTTAAAACAAGTCTGAAAGTTCCAACAGCTTCGATGTGCGAACGCATCCCATTGCCCGAATAGATGCCTTGTTCACTTCCCGTCGGTTTCCTTAGGCTGAGGAAGCCCTGTATGGTATTAGCAATGTGAATTGTAGAACCCGAATCAATCCACCAATCATATTGATAAGTATTAACAAAATTAGATTCATAACACACGAGATATGAGATTACCTTTCTTCTCAAGCCATTTCTTATACTTGGGGCAATCTTTCTTCATATGACCCTTTTTCTTGCAGAAGAAGCATGCACCCTTATTGCCATGATTTTTAAACGACACTTTACCAAGCTTCTTTCATTTCTGATCACCTTTGCCCTTTTGCCATTGCCCTCTTTTATGTGTTGCTAAATGAGCACTTTCTACTGTTCAATGCTTCAATCTCTCATCCTCTTGAACACACATGGTCAAAAGTTCATTGATAGACCATTTTTCCTTCTGTGTGTTGTAAGAAATTTGGAATGCTCCATATTCCACAGGAAGAGAATTGAGTATGAAATTGACAAGGAATGACTCAGAAATCTCAATCTCTAAGGACTTAAGACGAGCTGCAATGTCCCTCATTTCCATAATGTACTCACGCACACTCCTAGAATTGTTGTGCTTCATTCCTGATAGTTTGTTCATTAGCGTACTTGCCAATGCTTTGTCAGAACTAACAAATTGCTCTTCAATAGCCCTCATGTAGTTCTTGACCTTATCAGATGGTGGGATTAAGCCCCTAATGCTCTGGCTAATTTGTGACTTTATGAGCATTAGGCTTAAGCGATTGGATCACTCCCACTTATCATAAGCACTCTTTTCTGCAGCGGAACTCTCGTCCGTGGGTTCAGGAGGTTCATCCACACGGAGTGCCAAATCGAGGTCCATGCACCCTAATGTTAAAAGGATTTTGTCATTCCAGTTTGAAAAATTATCACCGTTCAAGAATGGAATACAAGAAGACTTATTAGATAGTACTGAAGTAGAAATCGCTGCAATTACCAAGAACATTATTAATGCTTTGAAACAATAGCTATAGTTTGAATCAACCAATGTCAAATTCAGTAACAAATCTAAACCTTCCTGTGGGTAGAGGTCACTAAACTGTATTAGATTTGCTATTACTTTATAATAAGACTAATGGGCTCCGAAGTATGTAAGGAAAAGAAAACTCATACCTGTGGGTTTAGAGTGTTCAATCCTTTTAATACCCAATCCATTATCTTATTCCAATTAAATTTCGTAAATAATTACTTTCCTGTAGGACCAAGAAATTATTTATAAAACATAATTGCAATGTAAAAATGTCAAATTAATTTTTAACTTTATGTGATCAAAATACTGTGGATCACATCTTTATGTCTTGAGATGCTGTGGCTACTCTTAAAACAGAATAAAATTTTTAAATATGGCATAATTTACTAATATGAGCAAATCCTTATAGTCGCAACAAATACATAATCTTTCAATGCACATAGGGTGTGTTTGTTTGGACGGACTGGATAAGGGGGATTGTAATTCATCGGACTGTTAGTGCCGGGATACATTGTCCCCGGACTATTTGGTTGGATTGGATTTGTATCCTATGTTTGTTTAGTCATGGGATTAGATGTCTGGATTGGACTATTTTTAGTGAATCCAATGTTTGATTAGACGGACTGAATAAATATAAATGTTCAAAAGACTATTTTACCCTTATAATTTATAATTTAACAACACTAAAAAATTCAATTTATAAGGCCATAATTTTTAATTTATTATTTCAATTAACACTAAAAAAATTTAATTTATAAGGCCATAATTTATAATTTATTATTTTTAAATAAATTTAATTTATAATTTATATTTTTTATTTAATATATAATTTTAAATTAGCAACACTAAAAAAATAATTTTATTTAATATGGAAATTTAATTTTTTAACAACACTAAAAAAATTAATTTATAAGGCCATAATTTTTAATTTATTATTTTAATTAAATGTAATTTATAATTTATAATTAAAATTTTTTATTTCATATATAATTTTAAATTAACAACACTAAAAAAATATTTTATAAATGTTCAAAAGACTATTTTACCCTTTTTCTAATTGTTTGCTAAGTAATAGTATGGAGGTAAAATAGACATTTCACACATTAGTCCCATGGGATACCAATCTCATAGAAGTAATCTCACCTCCCCCCTAGGATACAATTATCCTATGAGGGACTAATAGTCCGGAGGGACTATTAGTCCGAAGCAAAAAAATTGAACCAAACAATGGACTATTAGTCCGGTGGGACTAATAGTCCAATCCCATGACCTAATCCTTCAAAACAAACATACCCATAATGTATAATATATACAATCAGAGTAATATCACATGAAAAATTTTAAGATCAAACACATGTAATTCAACCTTATACTAGAATTTGCTTTAAAATTGGACCAAAATAAATTCCATAAGCCCAACACATAGTGTATTCATACTCTTATTTGACATGAATTTTCAATGCATAAATAATTACCTTAATGCATGTAATATAATATTACATTATTTTAGATAACATGCCAATGAATCTCAAAAATTATAAAAACTAAAAGAACATGTTATAATTCACTGTATAAGATTCAATTGAATTTGCTTACTATTTAAACATGCAACAATAATAAACAAAACATCCTTAACAGCATGTTAAAATTTCTTTATGAAAATTCTAGAAATAAATTCAAGTTTTTTATGCCTTTTTAAAATAAACCAAATAAATCCAAATAAAAGTATGAAAATTTCTAAATTTTATACAGAATCAGATTAAATATTTTGCTCTTTAATGTGTGTGTCAAAAATAATAGTTAATAATACACAAAAAGTCTCCTAAATAAAATAGATTCAGAGTAGGAGAAAATTCTAAATAAATGTAAATACCACTAGCACAAATCACGATGGACTCTACTATTGCAACAGTGCTTCCTTTTTCTTTAATAGTGATATTCAAAAGTTATGCAATATAAATTACTTATTCTGATTCTACAATGATTCTGATTGTTAAATTTTATATACAAATATCACATGTATAGAATAGGCTTGATTCGATTCACGAAATTGATAATAGTTTGATGTAAGAATTTGAAATAAAACTAAACAACATAACAGAAAGTTGGCTCTGTGTGATACCCTTGTTCCGTAGTATGCTAATTGGTCCTTAATTTGAGTATGATTATGTGTTTAGTATGACTTTGTGTACCATTGTGTGAAAATATGTGGCTTTGAATTTCTATCTGTTCACCGTAGGAATATCTGTTTGATTTTTCCGCTTCGGAAATTAAATTGAAGGCCTTATCGGCCACAGAACCCGAAATTGATTTCGCCATTGTGATTGGCATAATTTTTAGAGCCTATGGTGAAATTTAATTAAAAATTGATTTGGGTCAGATTAAATTGATTAAATTAATGAATTAGTGCCCAGTTACTCTATATTATTATATTGTGACTTAGTGGGGCACTATACACTCAAAATACCTCTTTGTTATTCTTCTTGGCTAAGTTAAACACAAGAATTAGAGAATGGGAGGTCGGCTAGAGAGAGGGAAAAGAGGAGAGTTGGGTGTTTGGCTCAAATTTGTGAAGATTGGAGGATTGAATTCAAGAATTACCTATAGATTGGGCTTCTAGATAAGAAATTGATTCTTGAATTCATGAGTTTAATGTGTAATCTTGTGTATTCAAAGTTCATTAATGGTAAAGAGCATGTGTTGAGTTGGCTTTGTTGAATTAGAAGACAATATGTGCATGCATGTAAGAAATTGTTTGAATTTGCATGTTTGAGCTTGAAATACATGATGCATGTAGAGTTTTTGGTGAAAGCTCATGTTATAATCACCATTTGTATCATCTAAGTTGTGAATGGGAGCAATAAATCACATGCATGTACAATTTATGAAGGTAGAATCTTTGAATGCATGAATGTGTATAATGGAATTGAGTTTGGTGTCAATATGAGCCGTGCATGTGTTTAACCCTTGAAATTGAGCTCCAAGATGATGCGTTTTGGTGTCTATACCATGTTAGTACAAGTATATGTGGAATTGGAGCTATAAAATGCATGAATTGTTGGTTGAAAATCGAATTGGAGCTCAAGAACACAATCTGGGAAAACCCAGAATTTTGATGTCTGCTCGAGCGGTGGAACTGCCGCTCGAGCGGGAAATACGTGCTCCCAGCACTTTTTGCAGACTTGAATGTCCGCTCGAGCAGAAAAGTTCACGCTCGAACGGGGAACTTCTTAGATATGCCTTCCGCTCGAGCGCCCTATTTCACGCTCGAGCGTATTTCTGGCATAACCAGCACTTTTGCAAGCCTTAAGGGTCCGCTCGAGCGGGGACCCTGTTTTCTGAAATTCTGAAATTGCATTCTGTGTTCTGTTTTCCATTCCCTTTCACTTCTAAGCACTCTTAGGCATGTGTTAAGCATTGTAAATGAGTTAAATAGATAAGAATAAAGCCTAAAGAGGAATATGTGAATTAAGAAATGGATTGAATTGTTAGTGACCCTTTTGTGTTCATGGAATGTGTAGGGTCGAGCTCCAGGGCACATCCACAAGCCGATCACTGTGAGTAATATCTTAACAAGATATTTGGAATATGTTGTTGTCCAATTGCTTATGTAAGTTTTGTAAGTTCATTAATTTGAATGGCGGACAACGATCGACATAATTGATTGGGCCAAAGGCCGATTGACATGAATGATTAGGCCGAAGGCCGATTGACATGAATGATTGGGCCGAAGTCCGATTGACATGAATGATTGGGCCGAAGGCTGATTGACATGAATGATTGGGCCGAAGGCCGATTGACATGAATGATTGAGCCGAAGGTCGATTGACATGAATGATTGGGCCAAAGGCCGATTGATATGATTGATTGGGCCAAAGGCCGATTGATGGGAATGATTGGGCCGAAGGCCGATTGACATGAACGATTAGGCCGAAAGCCGATTGACATGAACGATTGGGCCGAAGGCCGATTAATGTGAATGACTGGGCCGAAGGCCGATTGACATAATTGATTGGGTCGAAGGCCGATTGACATAAATGATTGGGCCGAAGGCTGATTGACATAAATGATGGGGCCAAAGGCCGTTTGCTGTAACTATTTCAATAATTGCTTATTTATCTTTCTTAATTGATATTATTCACTGGGCATTCGCTCACGCTCATTCATGTATATGTAGGTGAGCCAAGGGACGTCCAAAACCAGCCCCGGTGAATTGTGAGAAACAATCAGAGTTTTGAAGAGTCAACCCCAAACATCTCACGCATGAGACAGTTTTCGCCCTTTTGTCCTCTGTTTATGGTTTTGTTTTGTTGGCAAAATCATCAGATCACTCTTGTATATAAGTCTTGGGTCTGACTGACTTAAATCTGTATGATCCTATATGTATAGTGTTTTGTGATAGTAAATATTCTGATGTGAGTTATTAACATATAAATGTTTGGAATGTTATGGTGTGCACTTAAGCACAGCTCTATGGACAAAGTTTTAAATTGCTTCCGTTTGGCCCCTTTTACTCTGATGAGTTTTGTCTTATTTGGATTGAGGCCGAAGGTAATCTCATGATTACTGGCCGGTTATGGCCTTAACCCATAGGGGCGGGTTCGGGTCGTGACACTCTGATACCAATTGTGAGAATTAAATTAAATTTTAATTCAGAAAGAAGAATACGTCCTGCCATGATGTTCAAGCCTTTGAATCTTTATCCTTGAATGATCAAATCTTGAATGTATAAAGAAGCCCACTCACAGAACACTTTTACAAAACCATATGGGAAAAGTGAAAGGGACAGAGTTTCAAGCCTATTCTATGCACAAAACAACATATGTGTTTGATGGCTATCACAGGCATTTATATAGATAGGCTTGGAGCCATATCCAAGTGTAACTCCTTATAACTTCCCACCATCAGGGAAATTGTAAAGTCCCATGAAACCACCATATGGGATATTAAACAGACATCAGTTACCCATTAACCATTAAACTAATTAATTAGTCATTAAACTAATTAATTAGTCATTAAACCAATTAAATATATATAATAAATATATATAATATAAATAAATAAAACAAACATGTGGCATATGGGCCACTTTATGGATATTCTTACAATATCCACTCTATAAATAGTACCCTAGCTAGAATTGAAGTATTCCAATTTCCAAACGAACAAACATTTTTAGTAATTTCTTTTCTTAATTAGAAAATGGCGAAGTTGTCTTGTGGCTATTTCTTGTTCTTTGTTCTTATTTTATCAGGTTTGTGCATTAGTCTTAACAAACTTTCATGCAATTTTTGTTCTTTGATAGTGTGTTAGTTGTTCAAAATTTCAAGCTAGCTAGACCACACTATATCAGATTTTTTTAGACATATCAAATACATAAAATAAGAACATCAAAATAAATTCTCCTTATCCCCTCTATACTACACGATGAGATGAGAGTCATTGCATTGCATCGTGTATAGAAAGGGAGTTCAATATTGGAAGGAGAAATTTCAAAGAAGATTTGGTGTTCATAAAGTAGAAGAGATTACATACCTACTACTTATCTCAAACCATACTACTTCTGCTTCCAATATGGTTTGAGAGAAATAGTAGGTATGTAATCTCTTCTACTTTTTGTGGAGAGACATATTGGGATGACTCCAACTAGTTATGAGGAAAAAAAAAATCAAATTAGATTAATGTTACAAACCAAAAGGAAGCAACAAAATTTAAAGGTAAAAAAAAAAAAAATACAAACCGGCAATGAATTTACAAGAGGTAGGCAAATTAATTATTTATCATATTTCATGTAATAATATAAAACACGAACACACCTGAGTTTATTTTTTTTTCTCCCTCCAAATTTCTCGATTAGAATGACGTAGAAGTGTCATTATAATTAGTAGTTGATTTCAAAATTTCAAGTCCCAATGCAATTTTGTATATAAATGTTTATATTTTTGGGGTTTTTCTTTTCTTAAGGAAAATATTATCTCCTTATAGAATTATATACCAAAAGATGTGATAATTACCTTTTTGTAATTTTAATTGACACTTTGTTTTAAAATAACAATTCTCATTGCATCCACCTCATTCTACATAAAAATTATGTATATTTTTTTGACTTTTGTAAATTGTTTATCTTTCCATCTTTTGCAGTTGGATGGACAATGGCTCAAACAGATGATAAGACCTGCAATGAACTATTAAGCATTTATGGATGCATTAAAGTAACTTGTAATCAACAGTGCACCAAATTGCACCCTACTGGTAAAGGTTTTTGCTCTCCCCATCCTACTGGTGGTGGTGCTTCTTGTGTTTGTTCTTACAAATGCGCTTAATTAAACTCTATCTTTCTCAAAATGTCATATTTTCAAGAGAAAATGTATCGTGTACAATCCCATGCTGAGAGGCTAAATACATTGATAATAAAGAGTTTGTATCCCTAATATATATTTTAATTGTTTGTTGTTTTATTATTTTTGTACAATCGAATAAAAAGAACAAAATTAGGCTAGTGTCTTGGGGAGACTCTCATGACCCATCACGCAATGCTTTACACCTTAAAATTTTCTTTCCACACTTTAAACGTAAAATAAAATGTCTACTAAAATAAAATTTGTTTAAAAAAATTATTACTACCACATCATTTTATTTGAGAATTCAATATAATAAATTCTATAAGAAATTATCATGAAAATGATGGGAAATTACTATGAAGTACAGATATGGATACGGGGATACGGATATTGATACGGGATACAATAATACAGATATGATGATACGTCAAAATCTGAAAAAGTAAGATACAGATACGGTAGAGATATGTTTGTAAAAAAATTTACTTTTATAATTTTAATAATGTGATATGCATGAAAATAAAATTTAAAGCAATATATATATTACACTTGATGTTAATTTTAATTTTTAATTTTTTAAAAGTGGGATCACCTCATTAGTAACCTAACCAACAAAAAATAAAAATAAAAAAAATCTTTGGTACATGCACTCCTATTAGAATAATGCCAATTTTTCCATTGCTACTTTACCAACTATATGTCATTTCGAGTATCTAATACTTCAAAATTAATAAAAAATTAATTAAGAAATATTCAAAACTTTTAAGAAATATCCGATACGTATTCGCGAATATCCGAGAAGTATCAGTATCCAATATGTATCTGATATGGATACGTCTCTTTTTTTGAAATATTTGTGTTTCATAAGAAAATTATTTAAAATTATCATTGTACAAAGACCATTGAAAGGTCAATTAATTATCCCATGGAAAAAAAGAGAAAAAAAAAATGTATATCATTGTGGAGGTTGCTTACAATAATAAGTGCAAATACAAGTGGTGCCTTTACATTTTCCCAAGCCATATGGTTCCTTAGAACAATCCTGAGAGCACTTCTGCAACTCACATTTGCTTGAGTCAATCAGCTTATGACATGTGTCCTCGGGGAAGTCTAATGGCATGAGCATCATGAACTGCAATGGTTTTACAAGAGTTAGCTATTAAAGGAAATATACAACTAATGATTACAAAGATCACATGTTCTAACTATGTGGAATGTTTTTTCTCCTTCCCATTTGTTTGGGTTTCTTTCCAAAATAAAAATGAAAAATATTACATCTTATACGTAAAATAATAATTCTAAGAACAAAGAATCATACAAAAAAGATACATGAATGAACAGGATTTTATATACAGAGAGAGAAAGAGAGGTACTCTTCAAATCAAACAATGGTTTATCATAAAAGTTGAAAAATTATAAGGACAAACAAATCCATTGGTAAGAGGTTGTGAGAGAACCTGAGGAAATAAGCAATAAGAAGAGGATGAGGAATGCATAGAATATCTTCATCTATCAACTCCAATTTTGTGTTCCAAACTTGAAGTCCTTCAATATATGCACAAGTAGTAGAGATTCTTGAAGGAAGATAAATATAAAATATTAAAAGAATTATATACTATGATTGTAAAATTAATGAAATTATGATCCTCATATATTCATATGGTTTAATCATTCCAGTGTAAATAAAGAAATACATTGTTAAAAATAAATTAAAATATAAGCAAAAAGAGGATTAAAGTTCTTTTGAATAAGAAAAGTAAACAAGTCTCTTTATTGCCTCAGCATATATTCATTTCTTTCAGCCTCACTACTAGAAAAATGACTATTTGCGTCTAATTTTTTGCGACTGATTAGTTAACCGTCGCAAAAAAAATTACTTTTTTATATTAAAATCTCATTTTACTTGACCCAAACAAAAAAACAAAAACGTAAAACGTGAATCTCTCTTTCCTAATTTCCCAAATCTGAACTCTCTCTTTCTTCGCTCTCACTCTCTCAAAATCTGTCTCGCTCGACTCTTTCTTTTGAATCTCCACTCTCTCTCACTCTCTCTCACTGTCTCTCTTGCTCGACAGTGAAGATTTGAAGATTTGATTTCAAAATTTGAAGATTTGAAGATGCTGTTAATGAAGATTTGAAGCCAAAGATTTGAAGATTCATAATCGGTAAGCCTAAACACTTCTCTTTGTCTTTCTCTGTAACGTTTGACACATCTTCATCGATTCATCTTCATCGCTCGAATCTTACTCTCTGTAATGACACATCTTCATCGCTTAATTTGTAATATGCAAATTGAACATGAATTACTCTTTGTAATGGTTGATTAATCTGTAATCTTCATCTTCATCGATTACTTTTTGTAATGGTTGATTAATCTGTAATGTTGGAAAGTTGATTGAATAATAATAGAATAAATCTCTGTCTCTGAAGGTTAATTGAATAATAGTAATGTTGGAAGGTTGTTCCCAGATTTCCAAGTTCAGTTCAACAAAGGTAAATTGCATTTGCACTGGTAAGCCAGTTGACAGGGATAAAACTAATCTGTAAACGGTACACACACAAGGACAAACACTTGAGTCTTTTTGATCGTTAGGGTTCAAAATTCACATTAGTAATATCGAAAGTATAATCGAAAGTATGCATTCAAATCTGTTTGTAGTCGAATTTTTACTTAAGTAGCTATGATATTACTTAAAGTTACATGGAATCTGGCTGGTAACTCAATTAGCAGCAGCTAAAGTTGTTGCCACCGCTTTGAGAATCTGTTATGTTTCATGCTTATATATTGCAATATACAATTGCAAATAAAATGCATGTTTTTGTGTACTTTTTTTAAGAGTTTTGAACTCTTTGAGTTGAGTTGAAATTTCAGATCTAAGAAGCAATAGAATAAAATCTTAGTTTACCTGAAAGTGTACCAAAGATAATCAGATGCATCTTTTGTGGTGTTCATTTGCTCTAATAATGCCTTTGACTTCAATGAGGTTTCCTCAAATTTGGGGACAACTTCTTTGAATGTTTCCCATCTTTCAGCTGAATCAAACTTGATTAGTGATACTGTTGATCAGACCATGATTCAAGGTGATTGGTGATTGGTGATTTACGAGAACTATTTGGATCATGCAGTTGAGATCAGAGGGAAAAGAGTATATTGTACAAGAAGGGGATGTGATGCTGTTTCGTTTCAATGTCTGATCAGAACATTGGGGAATGCTGGAACTTGTTATTTTGCCCAATCATGTTAAGCTGTATTTTGAGATGCATAGCCCAATTCATTTGAAGGTCATGGAGATTTTCAGAAGTGGAGATCGTCTTAAATTTGATAGCCAGTGCTTACTTCATTGAGTTTACATAATCTCAAATTGTTTTAAAGTGAAGAGTCATAAGTTTTGCTTGTAGAGAACTTAATTGGTTCATTTATCTTGTCAGTTATATTATATATTATAAATTTTTTACAAGAAAAAGGGAAGAATCCAGGCGATGTGAACTCTGTGATTTTAGTATCTCTCATTGTTGTATCTCTCATTGTTGTATCAATTTTTTCGTTTTAATTCTTAAATTACCTTAAATGCATTTTGCAGAAGGTTATTTTGATGTGGAGGTGCGTAGAGCCTCTTATTCTACTGTTCCTAGTCTTCATTTCCTTGTTATTGACTCACCAATTTTTATCATCTAATCTGTTCGAATCCGCTCACCTTTTTAAACTGCCCAAGTTGATTTGAATGAGTTGGAGAGTTTGAGTCGGTGCAAGTTGATAAGTAGACAGTTTTTGGATATCTTAATATACATTCTCCAGATGGAATGTTGCTAATATATTGCTTAGTGTTGGTACTATGAACGCCTATTTCTGAAATGTTTACCAGTTCTGAGCATTACTAAATAAAGACCTTTTTTAAAAAAAAAGGACTCCTAGACATGCTGTTGTTGATGAAGGTACCAGAAAACAGGGTGCTTCAAAGCTCTCCTTTGTGCATTTGACTTTGTTCACATGTTTGATAGTTTTATTTGATGGATTTAATCACACCTCTGTAGTGAAAGTGATCTTTAATGTGAGTGTTCGAAACGACCTTCATTTTATGAGAAAATTATGATCCATCATTTTCTGTACTGCTTGTTGATATTAGGCATATGAGCTTTTAAAGGAAGGTGTAGATCTTCAAGCTTTTTATAGATACTTTCAGTTTATGTTCTTCACATAATTATTAAGAGAAAGTAATTGTTTTATCTATGATAATTGTTGATGGTGCAATTGATTATTGAAAATGATCACTCTGTTATTGGGGTTTGTACTTTTGGGTAAGGAAGTTGATGGAAAATTTGTGATGGAAAAAGGTCTTCACATCCTTTCTTTGACTCAGTTAACGGTCCTCCGCCGGACTTGTTGACAGTAATTTGGAAGCTCCTTACTGAAACACTTCATTGCTTGAATTGTTCAAATTAGTTCTCTCTGCAAAATTGTTGAATATGCTGTTCATTTCATGGCTGCTACATGTTCTTTGAATATCAATCAGACATGTTCTATTTAGGAAAGAAAAAATTCTAGATCTAATATTTTTTTAACTCTCGTTTCTGTCATTACAGGTCAAGCCCAAACCTAACTCAGCTGGCGTATAAGGACTTCTGAGAGACTTAATGTTGACAGTTATTTCATTGATTTAAGGTTAGACAACGACCTCAATGCCTTCATTTCAGACAATTCCTTTGTATTTTTGTAGCAGTGTAGACTGGGTTGAATTGAAAATGTGACCTCACATTAGCCAATGCATGATCTAGATAAGAGTTTATACACCAGTTAAGGGGGCCAAAAAATCCATTCCATAGGTTGCACTGTTTTATATTCTGCAAATAAAGGCAAAAAAATAAAATAAAATAAATTTTAAGAAGTGGGGATTCAACACAAGGGTGGCTTACAACCAACCAACAAAAGAAAAAGATTGGCTCTTAGATGTATCTCTATCCTATATACATTTAGTTACGCAACCCACCTTGTAGCTGAGATGCCACTTGTATGGGTAGGCCAAATGAAGAGAGGAGTCAGCAATAGGTTTAGAAAAGGAATTTATGTCTTCTGCTCTTTTATAAAAGGAATTTATGTCTTCTGCTCTTTTGTCTTGAGAATAGATACTCTCATTTAGGATATATGCCATAATCTGTAAGTTATTGCATTAAGCATGTGAAAGCGTAGTTCATAATGGTAAATGACATCCATGCTTTCATTTTATCTTTTTAAAATTTCTCTTTCATTTGTAATTTGAATTTCCCGTCATTTACCCTATGTAAGTGACTTGTTCTGATAAGTTTACCATGTAATAGTAGACTGCATAGTGAAAGTGACCAATGGTATTTAGGGCAGGTAGGTTGTGTTTCTCGTATTCAGTCAATTTCTCCACTTTCATTCTGCAATGTTAATTCTACTTTTGATTGGTCTGTTGAACTAACATTCCGTTTTTTTTTTTTTTTTTTTGGGGGGGGGGGTAGCTTCCCTGCACTGTCGTGTGAATTTGCTGCTGTTGACGTGAGTGATATCTTGGGAACAGTAAGTTTCAATGACTCATTTCACTGCAATTTATTACTCCTTGAAGAGTAAATTCAAGCATCGAATGTAATCATGTGAGTGATTCTACAAAAATTGGTTGTGCTTCTTATTTAACCAAAGAGAATGAGATTTTGCAACCTCAACTTTATATTTTTATCATGGAGTTAATTTTCTTTCTAATATCAACAGAGGGAATGAGGTGAGATTTTTGTGGAATCTTTACTAGTATCTGTTCGGGAGGTTATTACGTTTATTTGAGTTTGCATAAATAAACATATGCTCATAAAAAATATATATAATTTTTGTTCCTACACATTCACATTGACTTCGGCTCAGAAGATTGCATTAGAAGAGCTTGATAGTTTTTCTTCCAACCAAAAAGTTGATAGGATCTATGTTCAGGGATGCTTCCGCTGCCAGTTTGCTTAAATTTCAAATTTTGGTTGTCCTTTTTCAGAATATTGAAGCTATTTTCATACCAATGTTGTTTTTTGGACATGAAGGTAATAAAATCCTTGCTCTTCTAAATTAGAGTGGGTTGGGTTGGGTTGGGTGTGGTGTTGCCACTAAAGCACAATTTAGTCCCTGCAGATTAGCCAATAGGATATTAGTTCTAATATTGTGTGTTGTAATTATTGTTCGAGTGTGGGTTGAGTGAAGTTAGCCCGTTCATTATGTTTTAGTTAGTTTCTTGCATCCTATACATAGGCTGGGTTTCTTGCATCCTTACAATTTTTGCAAGTAAATAAGCTTACTCTGCTGCATTTAAATTATTTTCTTTTGTCCGTACATTGATCATTGACATGGAGAATGGCTGCAGGGACTATTTTTCTGGGCGGATTGCAGCTGGTCTCAGGTGCTGAATGCCTTGATAGCAATCTATAAATATTCTGTTTGTTATAGTGTCCACTACGGAGCCAGTTTTTTTGAGCCTACCCTTGCAGGTTGTGCAAGGGAATACATATATTTTTGCTACGGCTCTGTCGCTGCCGTTGACTGTGTTCATGGTCTGCATAATCCAATTATGAGGCCCCTAAACAGGTTTTGGTTTAGTGAGCTGCCCCAAATCCTTGATTACATATGGTCTTATTGAGGGAAGAAATGGAAAATAATGTGTTTGTGCCTCTTCTTTTAGGGATATTTGTTTACCTCTTTGGACATATCTGTATGATTTATGGATAGGTTTTTTTTTTTTTAAAGAGAATTTTATTGAGGGAAGCAATGAAAAATAACGCATGAATGTTGAGATTTTTGCAAATATGTCTTTACGTTTATTGTATATAATATTTGAATATATATATGTTTTTTTTTTTTTTTTTTTTTTTTAGCGACGGTAAGAAGATGGTCGCTAATACATTGTAGGCCTTTTTTAATCTCTTTTGCGACGGCAAAATATCAGTCGCTATAAGTAGGTTAGACGGTCGCAAATAGTTTGCGACTGTTATTTTGCGGTCGCAAAAAGTATTTGCCATCCCCACATTCGCGACCCTCATTTGCCGTCGCATGGGCCGTCGCAAAAAGTCTTTTGCGACTGTTTTTTATTATTTGCGACGGCTTGTAGCGGTCGCAAAAAGTACTTTTTTTAGTAGTGCCTACTCCACCTTAATGCCTCCTTCAAAATTGTAATTTTCATTAATCCTATGTATTGTGATTTTTATGGTTGGAACTTGGAAGGCATGTTGCAATTTTTATAAGAGCAATGCTACTACGTATACAAAATTTGTACACAAAAAAAAAAAAAAAAATACATTAAACATTTAATGTATGATGATTCATATTTGAAAAATCTAGAAACCTCATAGATGTTGATTTGTGATTATGTATCAATTTTAAGCAGAATATAATAATTCCAATCAAACAATCAAGATAAAGAGACACAACGATTTTACGTGGAAAAACCACAATTGGACACCTCCAACTGTGATCAAAAAATCACGGGCAATTGCCACAAGAACAATCCACTAAGAAGATTTAAAGGAATTACACAGGTATACTCTCAATTATCTAGCGAATCCACAACGCCTAATTGAACCAACCTCTATGTGCCTCTTCCAACCCATCTTCACCACAGAATTGTCTTTCTGATGAGCCACTCCAGAATCCACCGAAGCTTCAGGCTCGAATTCTTCAGAATCCACCGAAGAACAACTATTGTGTATAACAAACAAACTTTTGATGTACTCTCTTTAAACCATGAGTTGAATACTCAATAAAACATCAAAGAAAACTAAGAAAATATCTCCAGATATAAACCTTAAGATCCAAAAAGAAGATCTGGAGAAAAAATTAATGAGTAGTCTAGTTTTAGGATAAAACCAACTACTTATAGAAAATCCAAAGTAATCTTGTTTTTGGAAGAAAACCAACTTCTTAAAGAACTCCAAAATAATCCTAGTTTTGGAAGAAAATCAACTTCTTAGAGAAATCCAAAGTAATCCTAGTTTGACCCAACATGTGAATTTAAAAAATTACAACCTTGGGTTTGATCCATGGAATTTGACAACACAGAGTCCTAACAATATTCATTAAAGATGTATGTTCCATCATATAAGAATTTAATCTGAATCACACATTATTTTTCTAGGTATGTTTCGGTGTAGTGACTGTGTAGGTGTCCACGCACCCACTCTCCTGTTGGTATGTGTTTATGTGTATGTGTTACTATCTTTTCTATAAATAAAAAGGAAAAAGAAAAGACAAAAAGTACAACAACACATTCATCCTAATGGAGTGGAGTGTGGACCTTACTGCAACAATTATGTACCCTTTTTTCATAGAACATTTATGTGTTTATAATTGTTGCTTAACATGCAGAAAGCGAGCGAATCGTATAATTAGTGTATTTTTATAAAGTGTTTTTGGTTGCACAACCCAAAATCCTCTTAAAACACCACTTGTAGTTTGTAGAGAGAGTAGAGAGAAGAATACATAATACGTTGATCAAAATCCTTTGTTTGTAAATGGATTTCATCGTTTATCCCATAATTGGACTTTCAATTATGATAGAGATCCCCACGTATATATGACCCTTACAATTTTCACTCTCATCTCAATCACTCATAATGTGGGGTCTGCACATATATGAGTGGATCCCCCACACACATATCAAGGATCAAGATTAAAGTGGGAGTCATGGAACCCAAAAAAAGGGTCCCAAATATTCATGATTGGACTTTTTGAATCTAAGCCCAAATGACCAAAGGTGCCACTGGCCGCTATTTGACACCCATGGTGTCTATTGGCTTGGTTGGGCATGAGTTGTAGACCTTGTCAGCATTGATTGGGCCTCATGAAGTCAAACTTAGCCCAAACCTTGTTGAAGATTAATAAAGAATAATAGCACTTCGGCCCTTATAATTTTAGCATCGATAGTACTATATACACCAATTAGTATATTAACTAGTGTACTAATATTAGTTATGATATTATTATCGACTTTACACATTATACAAATTACAAATATTAAAAATATCTTAAATTATGCCACATCATCAATTGGTACACTAGTGAGTACACTAATTTGTGCATATAATATTATTCTTTTTACCAAAGTTGAACTTTGCCCTTGTAAAATTGTTGTGTTTGGTTATGTATGTCAAACACATTTCCACCCACTAATTTGAGTGTGGTGTTTGTTTTGAACTTTCAAATTATAATTGTACACTCACTTTTGAAAATTCCTTTCCAAGTGAAAAAATTTGGCTAATCCAGTCGTCCTCCCGAACGTCCCCCGGACGTCCAGCCGGTTAGCTAGAATAGTGTTCGATTTTTTTTTTTTTGGCATTTGTTATTTTTATATTGTAAATAAAAAATATTTTCGAATTTTTTTAAATTTTTATATGAGTTTTAAATAGAATTTTGGATTGTATGTTTGGTTATGAGTTGTAAGTTTTTGAATCAAATAACTTTTTTATTTCAAAAACTCAAAACTCCTTCCAAAACTCAATTCAAAACTTTTTTCAAAACTTATAACCAAATAAATTTTTCACACTCAAATCATAATTCTAAAACTCACAAACATAAAATACAACTTTATTCTCAAATCATATTTAGAAAACTCTACCAAACGCTATCTAAAAGTTTCAATTTGCACTTTACACTTTCTTTTTTTTTTTTTAACTGTATTCCTCAATAATTTTTAAAAATAAAAACACAAACTATAATTTTTCAAATATAATTTTTATAAAATTATTACAAAGTAGTAGCCCTTTTAATTTTATGGACAAATTACAACTTTAACATCCCATCAAAAAAAATAAATAAATACCACTTTAACAAATAGGGGTGTTTGAGAAGCAACTTTTTTGGTTTTTTTTTTTTTGGGGGGGGGGGGGGGGGCTAAAATATCACTAAAATATAAAATAGGCTAAAATGTTAAAAAGACAAAATATCACATCAAACTTATAATCATTTCACTTTTTATCTCACAAACATCACATTTAACTACAAAAAAAAAATCTAACTATCTTTCTAAACATAAAAATTTTAACCTCTAAAAATAATTAAAAATTAAAATAACCTATTAAAATAACAACTTCTCAAACACCCACCCAAGTATAAAGTGCCATTAATCCAGTAAAGAAAGGTAAATATTGATGAAGGTTTTGAAAAGTTAAAAAAAGTTCACATCTTACACAGCAAGTGGATAGACACACAACTAAACTATAAAAATCAACCACAAAAAATATAAGCAGAATAATCTATTAAAATTGTAACTTTTTATGATAGACTGTACCATTTAATATGTATGATGAAGATTATTTTATGTGATTGATTTTGTTATTAGTTCTTTTTTGATGGATTGTAACTTATATATGACACAAATTCGAGTCATTCTAAAAAATAATTGAAGATTTGCTTGATCGTTAATTTCAGAACCCTTAAATTAGTCAAAAGCACATGCAAGTTAGTCCAGACATTTAGTTTTTTCTTTTTAAAAAAAAAGGAAAATAACTTATATGTGAGATAAGTCAAACATGGGGAATTCCTATGGCCTTCACTCCCATATTTTTTGGCATGCATTTCTAAGTATGTGCTCAATCGTGGACTCTAGTACCCAAATCTTCAACTTTTCAATTTTCCAGACGGTGCCCATCTCAAATTGGACGGCTATAAAGCAACCATAATTTCTTCAAATAATGAAGAAAAATTGGGAAGGGTAGGTCACCTTCCATCCATCTTCCATCCTGGAGATCTCATATTTTCCATTTCTCTTTGATGATTCTAAACAGTAGTTTTAACAAGAATATGCAGAACAAAAATGTGTTTGATTTGGTATGATATTATTTTAAAAATTATGGGATACATTTCAAATACTTTTGGAAATGATACTTAAAAGGAAATTCTGAAGTATCTAAGGAAAAAATTGGGAAGAAATTATACTAATAACTATTTGGAAAAACATTATGGTGTGACCCAATGGTCTGATAGCCACATCTTTAGGTGTGGTGAGTGAGATATCAGGGATTCGAACTGATGGAGTAGCGTCAAACCCTTAACGCTATTAGAGATTTAGAAAGAAAATGAAAAAAAAATAAATAAATAAACTTATATTTCATTCACATTTATCTCACATTTTTACTTTTCATTTTTTAATTTTTATTAACATTCATGATTTAAACATAATGGCGGTGTTTGGAAACTTGGTTTGCGGTTTTTTTTTTTTTTTTTTTTTTTCCACTACAAGACAAATGTTTTACAAAACAAAAATAAATAAATAAATCCAAACAAAATATCACATAAAACCCCATAATCATTTTACTTTTTCTCTCACAAACATCACATCATAAAAAACCCAACTATCTTTCCAAACACAAAAAAAAAAAATTCTCCAATAATATCCTACAACTAAAAAAACTTATAAAAAAACTCACTTCTCAAACACTCACAATATAACACTACTATTTGAGAACTCTGGGAAAACTATGCCCTTTTACTTCTTATGAGTCATTCATTGGGAAAATCATCCATTGCTCTAAAAAAACTAGTCTATGTGGTACTTCAATTTAATAGTTATAGTTTAGATAACGGTGGTGTTACATGTATTAGTGTACTAACTAGTGTATCAACATTAATTATTACTTTATTATTGACTCTATTCATTAATAATATTATAAATATTAAAAACTTTTTAAATTATATCACATCATCAATTAATACACAAATTAATATATCAATTGGTGTATATAGCATTATTCTTTAGATAATAGAGTTCATTATTTTTCTAGTTTGGTTTAGTAATTGAATTTTTAACAGTTAAAAAAACTTCACTTTAAGGTCTTATATATTATATAAGATGGACCTGGAAAAAAAATTTAATGACAAAAAATAAAATAAAAAAAGTAAAAATTTTAGACACAAATTTTTTTTAAAAAAATTAGGAAAAAATTATGAAGCAGTGATAATTTATCATTTATTTATAATCATTTTTTAAAATTATCATTGAAATAACATTCAGTAATGATTTAGAGCTCTAAATAATGATCTCTAAATCCACCACTAGTGAGGTGGAAAATGAAAAAAAAAAAAGGGGAAAATTATTTATAAGTCCTATTTGAGAAACTGATGCTACATATGGTCCTACTAAAAAACTTATGTTCCCATAAATCCTGTAGGAAGTTTGTTGACACATTTATCCTCAATATTAGTTGTTAATATCATAAATAATAGTAAAATCATATATAGGAAATTGATATAAACATAACGTAACGTGACACCTACATAAACGTAATGTGACACCTATACGTAACGTGACATCTACATAAACGTAACATGACATATCTACATAAACGTAACGTAACGTGACACCTACATAAACGTAATGTGACATATCTACATAAACGTAACGTAACGTGACACCTACATAAACGTAACGTAACACCTATGATCTATGGTAACATTCAATTTCCTATATTGAAAATTGATTTTATTTATTTTTTTGGGTTTTTTTTATTTTTTTTTTCAGAGATTTTTTCTGCCACGTCAATTTATAGTGATTTTTTTTTTTTTTTATAGCTTTTTGGCTAAAATCCATGATTCCCAAACAAGGCATCAATATGGTCATGGATCTAATCAGATGCTATTGTGGGAAACTGGGAGTGTAGCGTTTTTCAGTTACATGCCTGCATATGGATTACTTGAGAAAAATATATTGCATTTTCTCTTAATTAGATGTGCTGTCTTTGAAAAGCTGCATCACGTTATCTTTCAGTGGGAAAGTAGACACGCACTCAGTAGCCTAAGAAATATATTCAACTACCGAAATATGGTAGGTGCAATTGAAGGATATCCATGCAATATTTTTGTATTAATCATCCATTTCCTTCTTCCCCCAACAGGAAAAGGGACAGCCATTGCCGAAGTTCGGTGAGTGGGATGTGAATGACCCCGCATCAGCTGAGGGATTTACTGTGATCTTTAATAAGGCTAGGGATGAGAAAAAGACGGGTGGCAAACCTGATTACCAGCATAAATCAACATTTTCACATTTAATTTAAAAAAATAAAAACTCATTAAGTTTGCGAAACGTAACGTGACACGTTATGTTATGTTTATGTAAGTGTCACGTTACGTTTATATAGGTGTCACGTTACGTTACGTTTATGTAGGTGTCACGTTACGTTCATATTGGTGTCACGTTACATTACGTTTATATAGGTGTCACGTTACGTTACGTATATATAGGTGTCACGTTACGTTACGTTTATATAAGTGTCACGTCACGTTACGTTTATGTAGGATCTTATGGAATACATACTTATCAAAATAGGACTTGAGACTCTATAAGAAATTACACAGGACTTAGCCTAACATAAGTGCCTGAAAAAGGACTTATAAATAAGTCTCAAAAAAAAAAAAAAACAAGGCACAACACACACTGTGACAGTGGGTATCACATTATTAGTGATAGCACTAATTAGGAGTTGTTTAAGATGATCTAAATAAATACATTTTTTGACTTTTTATAAAATATGAGTTGGGTTTGAAGTGATGTGTTAGAGAGGTAATATGACTTAAATAAGATGATATGACTTAAATAAGATAATGACTTTTTAATTTTTTGATTTTTTTTTTAACATACCAAATCAGCCCTTAGTGGTCCCAAGCATTATTGAATAAAATTTTTCCCTTTTTAATTTTTACCCAACGTAAAAAGGCGAGATAAAAAAAAGTTGGAATTTTTAAATTGGTGTGTACCAATCACCTAATAAATTTTCTCTCCATCTATTTGGACACATTCCCAAAGATCCTTTTTCTCTCGTGGACCCCAGCACCCAAATCTTCATCTGACATTTTCAATTTCCACGTGGTGCCATCTAGTCCTTTCGCCTCACATCGAACGGCTATAAAGCAACCATAATTTCTTCAATATACAAGAGAATGGGTAGGTTTTTTGAAAATATAGTTATAATTAAATTTTTAATTAAAAATTGATTAAGAATTAATTTTTATGAAAAAGAAAAATGAGTTATAATTTGAGAAGTAAATTATATCTTACTTTTCAAAAGAGGGCTCCATCTTCGAGGTTTGGGATTTGCTTGCCCTTTTTAAGACATTAAAGTCGTCGGATTTGTGGATGCTGAACAAACCACAGCAGCCTTCTGGCCGGGGGGGGGGGGGAGGAATTTCGTGGAGGCCTTTTTAAGTATATTTTAATAATTTTAATTATTTATATTATAAAATTTATTGAATAAATTATTTATATAAAAAATTAAATTAATTAAAATTTTATAATTTCATGCTAATTATTTTTAAAAAATTATAAAGATGAAGTTAACCATTTATTTTTTAAAAAATAAATATGCTCTTGTTATAGAGTTATAAATGTGCAATCAGTCTGATTTTTTACATAGATAATCTAATCAACGAATCTTATAATATGAACTGTTCATTTTATTAAAAAAAGACTCGGGAAAGACCTCCACCGGAACACCACAGGAAGCTGCTGAGAGTTGCTCACAGCAACATCCCTAATTCCGGAATAAGTTTATGTGCACAGAAATCAAATACAAAATGAGACACAATCCTCTTATAAAGGATAAGACGAACATGTGTGGAATCCACATTTTGAACCTACTCCTTTGAGAGGATTGTGTTTCATTTTATATTTCTAATATTACTGCTCTCATAGACTCTGAATTTGAGTTGTGTTTTTATTTTTCTCATTTAAAAAACAATAATAATTAAAAAAACACTGATGGTTTTTATATCATTTCTTTTGATTAAAATGATTTGGCAACACGAGTTTCTTGTGTTTTTCCAAATTAAAAAAAGAATGAAATAAAAAAAAAATAAATAAATACAAATATTTGGTAACAGAAGGACAAGGTAGCAATTTTTTTTAATTAATTGGCCAGAGATTATTTTTATATTTTTATAAGTCCAACGATCAATGCCAACAACTAATACGAAAAAGAACTCATACTAACAGGAACTCATAAGAAACCTTCATTTGACAATAATACGGAAAAATACTCAACAATGGAAGTCCACAGTATGCAATATTTCTCCATACTAGAAACCTTCATTTGTCCTCTTCTCTATTTTATAAGCTTTTTCTGAACTCTAAACTCAACCTATTTGACAATATATATGTCTTACTATAATCATTAAATAATATTTGACTATAAAATTTAATAGATGTTGGGTATACCTCCTTATTGGAATTTGAGATCCAATTGGTTTTGGAAAAAAAATTTTAAGTTGACTTGGTTTAGGTATAATATATTTTAATATATTATATCTAATTTGTAGAGAGCCAATCCAATTTGGTTACAGCTAGGATTTTGATAAAATAAACCCTAAAATTAACAATATATAAATATTGTTTTGTCTTTCTCGGCAGAGAGCAGCAACATCTTGGTGATCAAATTTCGGTGAGAGTGCTTTGTATATCACTCAATTTTGTGAGTTTCAATTGGTGTTGTTTGTTGCTCTAGATTTGACTTGGTCAAACAAGAATTGGTGCCTTGGTTTGTTACTCTGCTTTCAAGCGGCTGGTTCGGTGGTTGAGGTTGATTTGGTTCGTTATTTTGGGTCTTCTTCAACTTTGTTCTGAAGACTTTTGTTCATCTATTTGGTGAGGTCTTTCCTCTTATTTATTTGTGATTATTTGGAATTCACCTAAGGGTGGTTTGTGAGACCATTCCTGTCTCGTTTGTAATAGTTTGGAAACTTATTTGGTTGATAATGGAATCGGATTTCAATCCCGTGGACGTACCTCACATTGAGGGAACTACGTAAAATTCTTGTGTTGCTTTTGATTTAATTTTTCCGCATTAGTTTTTATTCCCATTGATTGATTTACTTGTGGGGAATCACATATTTTCCCTAACAACTGGTATCAGAGCTTACGGTTTATTTGGATTTATTTATTTGTGTAAATCAATTGAGGGGAATGCGGGTCGTATGTCTAGCTTCAATGGAAGCAATTGGGTAACTTGGAAAACTAAAATGAAGGACTTATTATTTTGTAAAGATTTGTATGGACCCATTGAGGGTGATAGTGGCAAACTCGAGGGTATAAAAGATGATGAATGGAATAGGCTTAATCGAAAAGCCGTTGGTGTTATCCGTCAATGGATTGATGACAGTGTGTTTCATCATGTTGCTACTGAAACTTCAGCACATGATTTATGGAAAAAATTAGAAGGCCTTTATGATAGGAAATCAGCCACAAATAAAGCTTTTCTATTTCGTAAGTTGGTTAATTTAAAATATAAAGAGGGCAGCCCTATTCCGGAACATCTGAATGAAATAAAGAGTATTGTTAACCAACTTGCTTCTATGAAAATTATTTTTGATGATGAGTTGCAGGCTTTGATGCTACTTAGTTCTTTACCCGAAATTTGGGAGACTTTGGTTGTGACAGTTAGTAATTCAGCGCTCGATGGAGTTGTCACAATGGACCAAGTCACTAGTAGCTTGTTGAATGAAGAAACTAGAAGAAAATCAGCGGGTTCCTCTCATTCGGAAGCATTCGTTATGAGAGGCCGAAGCAAAACAAGGGGGAGGAGTAAGACTCCTCATGGTCGTGATCAAAGCCGTGACAAATCAAAAGATGATTTTTTTTCAAAGAAAGACATTGAGTGTTACTATTGCCATGAGAAAGGGCATATGAAACAGGGAATGTCGAAAGCTCAAGAACAAGGAGAAAAGGCGTGACAAAAGTGTGGATAAGAAGCAAGAAGACACAACAGCAGTTCCTACCGATGATCTCATGGTCGTTTGTGAAGATGATTGTATCAATTTTGTGGGCCAAGAGAGCAATTGGGTGATTGATTCCGGTGCTTCTTTTCATGTGACTTCTCGAGTTGATTTCTTCATTACCTACACTGAAGGAGATTATGGTTCTGTTCGAATGGGTAATGAAGGTTTGTCCAAGATTATTAGCATGGGTGATGTTTGCTTGGAAACAAATTTGGGCTGCAAGTTGTTGCTTAAAGATGTGAGGCATGTTCTCGATATTTGCCTTAATTTGATCTCTACTGGGAAGCTAGATGATGAAGGCTTCAACAATAAATTTGGTGATGGAATATGGAAGCTCACAAAGGGTTTTTTGGTGGTGGCTAAGTGCAAGAAGACTCATACACTTTATTCGATGCAAGGAAAAATTTGTAAAGGTGTTGTCAATGCACTTGAAGATGATACTTCTACCGAATTGTGGCACAAGCGGCTTGGCCATATAAGTGAAAAGGGGTTAAGTTTTGTTCAAGAAAGAGCTTCTACCCGGTTTGAAAGGTACACATCTTAAAACTTGTGTTCATTGTTTGGCGGGTAAACAACATAGAGTTTCTTTTCATAAAAATGTTATCTCTAGAAAAGAAAATGTTTTGGAGTTGATTCATTCGGATGTTTGTGGTCCTTTAAAAGTTAGAACACATAGTGGTGCACTTTATTTTGTTACTTTCATTGATGATTATTCAAGGAAAGTTTGGGTTTTTCTACTAAAAACTAAAGATCAAGTTCTAGAAGTATTTAAGCATTTTCAGGCCATGGTCGAAAAAGAAACAGGGCAGAAATTGAAGTGCATCTGATCAGACAATGGTGGTGAATACATTTGGCCATTTGATGAGTATTGTCGCAGCCAAGGTATTCGGCATCAAAAGACAGTTAAGAAGACTCCTCAACAAAATGGAGTTGCCGAGAGGATGAACCGCACCATTGTGGAAAGAACAAGGTGTTTGCTTTCACAAGCTAAATTGCCAAGATCCTTTTGGGGTGAGGCAATAAAGACAGCGGTTGACGTAATCAATTTGTCTCCTTCCTATTCTTTGAATGGTGATGTTTCAGAAAGAGTTTAGACCGGTAGATTTGTCTTATGAGCACTTGAGAGTGTTTGGTTGCTGAGCTTTTGTTCACATTCCAAAAGATGAGAGGTCCAAGCTTGATAGCAAGTCAAGACAATGTATTTTTCTTGGCTATGGGCGTGATGAATTCGGGTATAGATTGTGGGATCCGGTCAACAAGAAAATCATTCGAAGCCGTGATGTTGTGTTTCTTGAAGACCAAACAATTGAAGACTTTGGCAAAGGTGATCAACCGGAGCCAAAAACTAGTGATCTCATTGACATAGATCCATCTCCTTCATCTTCAGTTGATGATGAAAATAGGGGAGATGTGCAGCCACCTATTGAAGATGTAGAGGATGATGCTAATCCTAATGAAGTTGAGCCAGAAATTGAGGAAGAGCATCCAACTCAAGAACCGCCACCACAACTGGAGTTAAGGAAATCTACAAGGGACCGACAACCTTCAAGAAAGTATCCTCCCAGTAAATTTGTGTTGATTTCTGATCAAGGGGAGCCTGAGAGCTACCAAGAAGCAATTGAGCATGCAAAGAAAGGTGATTGGAAAAAGGCCATGGACGAGGAGATGAATTCCTTGCTTGAAAACCAGACTTATGATTTAGTGAAGTTGCCTAAAGGGAGGAAAATTCTGAAAAATAAGTGGGTTTTCAAATTGAAGAATGATGGCAAGAATCTAAGGTACAAAGCACGTCTTGTTATGAAAGGCTTTGGGCTGACTTTGACGAGATTTTCTCACCGGTTGTAAAGATGTCTTCTATTCGGGTTGTACTTGGCATGGCTGCAAGTATGAACCTTGAAGTTGAGCAACTTGATGTGAAGACCGCATTTCTTCATGGTGATCTTGAAGAAGAAATTATATGGAGCAACCGGAAGGTTTTGTAGAAAAAGGGAAAGAGAAATTTGTTTGCAAATTGAAGAAAAGTTTGTATGGTCTCAAGCAAGCTCCGCGGCAATGGTACAAAAAATTTGACTTTTTTATGATCAATAATGGTTTTTCTAAAACCACTTCGGACCATTGTGTGTTTGTAAAAAATTTCCCGGATGGCAAATTTATTATTCTTTTACTTTATGTTGATAACATGTTAATTGTGACGCCCTCAAAATAATACATAAAACCCATCATTTATACATGCAGTGATATAAGAAAATCAACACCTTTCCATTCATCAGAGTAGTTCTTACAGCAGTATTACATGTTAACAACAAAAGCAAATGCCCGATGGGCTTACAGCTTTCCAAGTCAACACTTGGTTACACAAAAGAAGAGTACTAACTCTATACAAAATAAGCCCTTGGCTTGATATACACGTAATACAAACAAAATAATCAAAAGAGTCTTCAACTCCCATATCCATCCAAGCTAAGTCCTTGGAGGTGGCATGCTACCTGTACCTGAAAATAATGTCCCATATAGGGTGAGCCAACGCCCAGTAGAGATATGCTAAATACAGTATGAGCAATAATTAAGACATTAGCAATTGATAAATGTTTAGTTCTCATAAATCAATTCATAACCCATTTCCATTACATGACCACAATGTCCATGTTTCATTTCACTTTCCATTTCTTACCAAATTCACAATTCACAATTCACAACAACGGCTCAGAACCTGGCCAACAACTTATATGAGACGGTCACTCATATTAAATGCTTCCCATTTTACATTAGATAAGCATATAAGCTATATCGGTACTTCGATAGATGAACATATAAGCTATATCAACATTTCAATAGATAAGCATACAAGCTGTATCTACACTTCAACAGATAAGCATATGAGCTATATCAACACTTCCACAGATAAGCATAAGAGCTATATCAACATTTCAATAGATAAGCATACAAGCTGTATCCACACTTCAACAGATAAGCATATGAGCTATATCAACACTTCCATAGATAAGCATAAGAGCTATATCAACACATTTACTGATAAGCATATGAGCTGTATCAGCAGAGTCCATCCCCTATCTCCTCTCACACGATATCCAGTTTAGAGGTCCATCCCCCATCTTCTCCTAAACCGTGGAGTACATCCCCTATCTCCTCCCGTACACACACCGTATATACACATAGGTCATATACACAATCAATTAATATATAACGTTAATGTATTCTATCAACTGTCATACTTTATGACACATCCAATTGATTAGTTTTAGTTTGCCTAATCATCATGCATTGTCTACAACAATCACAACTACCCTTCACTGGTAGTCCAAGCAATTATTTCTAAACAGATAATAAAAGCTTCAACAGATAAAATATCAATGTTTTGAAAGGTGAGCGATTAATAAATCCAACTCCATCATTCTACTACATAATGAGTCAATTTCATTATTCCCAACTCAATTCCATATAATCACAATTTTTCCAAATTAATTATACCAATTAATTTATACAACAAATTAGGGTTTTCTACCCCATTTCCCAATATCAACCCAATGGTTCAAATATCAACAACCAACAACAATATCATCATTTTGAAACCCAAAATACGCATTTTAGAATCAAAATAACAAAATCCTCTTTTAACATTTTCAAACCCTAATTTCCCAAAATCAACCATTTAACAAAATGCCAAAAAATTTAGGTCAAAACCCATTGTAATGAGTAGGAATCCCTACCTCAAAAGATGACACCCAATGAAGATGAAGAGAACGAAAGTGCTCCAAATTCCAAATTTCTCGGATCAAAAGATAACCCTTGACAATCAACCCAACTTTTGTAAAGACCAAAGGTGAGGAAACAACTCCTACTAGATCAATACCTAGAGAGAAGGCAAGGTTTTAGAGAGAGAAGGTCTCTAATGGCGATTTGGAAAAGTAAGAGAGAGAAATGGAGTTGAAAAAGTGATACAAAAAGTCGGATCTCGATTTTATATAAGAGTCGCCCCGCTCGAGCATGGAAACCCCCGCTCGAGCGTCACTCACAGACTCCCGCTCGAGCGTCCAAACCGCCGCTCGAGCGTCGAATACACACTCCCAGAACTTTTGCAGAACCAGGTCCCCGCTCGAGCGTCCAAATCCCCGCTCGAGCGTCACACACAAACTCCCGCTCGAGCGTCCAAACGCCCGCTTGAGCGTCCAACACTGCAGAGGAAATACTGGGAGATGGAAAATCACGCTCGAGCGTCAAAACACCCGCTCGAGCGGAGAAACAACAACGAAAGGCCCGCTCGAGCGTCAAAAGCTCCGCTCGAGCGTGAAGGCAAAAATCTGGGCAACTACTTTTGGTTTCTAAGCTCAACCAACCTGTTTCGAACCTGCCCAACACAACCCAAGACTCAAATACAAAGAGTAAAGGATGAAAACAAGATATACACAACAACCAACCCCACGGAACCTAAGTCCGGATACAACAGTTAAAGAAAAGGGAAACCGGGATCGCTATAACCTCCCCTCCTTAAAGAATTTCGTCCCCGAAATTTAAATACAAGTTTTCCAAAAACAAGTTTTTCTCCATTTCCAACAATATTACAATATAATATTAAACAATTCGACCCATTACCGGTCAACCTCATCTCTTTTCAAGAGGCAATTCACATCATATAACAACTTGCATTATCAACATGCATTCCTTTGAAATTTACCAATTTCAACTCATTTTCCACCATTACATAACACATGCAACATTAATTTCATGCTTGCATTTCCACAATATATTTAACATACACAATGTTAACATAACTTCCATAAACCAAAACATTCACAATGTTTTACAACTTAAGACATATGTAATGCTCTTGAAGTGCAATAACGTTACAAAATTTCATTACATGATTACACATCAACAAACATGTCCGGATACTTCTCACGGACTTCCAACTCATGTTCCCAAGTGGCTTCCTCCACTCTGTGATGCTTCCACAAAACCTTTACCAAGGGAATGGTCTTGCTTCGCAAGACTTGATCCCACCTATCCAAGACCCGAACCGGTCTTTCCTTATACGAGGCATCCTAATCTACCTCCAAATCGGTCCAATCCAACAAATGGGATGGGTCCGGTTCGTACTTCCGAAGCATACTAACATGAAACACGTCATGCACCCTGGACAACTGTAGTGGCAAAGCCAAACGATAAACAACTTCCCCAATCCTTTCAAGGATCTCAAAGGGACCAATAAACTGAGGGGATAACTTCCCACTCTTCCCAAACCTCATCAAGCCTCGCCTCGGTGATATCTTCAAGAAAACATGATCACCTACCTCAAACGCCAAAGGCCTCCTCCTACGGTCGGCATAACTCTTTTGGCGTCTTTGGGCTGTAACAAGCCTCCTTCGGATAAGCTCAACTTTCTTCGTCATCTCTCTAACCAACTCCGGGCCCAACAAGGGTGCATCACCCACCTCAGCCCAACAAACTGGAGACCTACACGGTCGGCCATACAAGGCCTCAAACGGTGACATACCGATACTAGATTGAAAGCTATTGTTGTAGGCAAACTCCACCAATGGCAAGTGCCTCTCCCACGTCCCACTAAAGTCAAGGACGCAACCTCGAAGCATATCCTCAAGGATCTGAATAGTACGCTCGGACTGCCCGTCAGTCTGAGGATGATAAGCCGTACTAAAGGTCAACTTAGTGCCCAAGGCACTCTGCAAACTCTGCCACAACCTAGCAGTAAAACGAGGATCTCTATCTGAGACGATCGTCACTGGGACCCTGTGCAATCTCACTCTGTCCCGAATATACAAGTCGGCAAGGTGATTTACCGAATCTCTCATGCGTATAGGGATAAAGTGCGCCGACTTAGTCAACCGGTCCACAACCACCCAAATAACATCACTACCCCGCTGAGTCCTCGGAAGGCCTACAACGTAGTCCATAGTGACATGCTCCCACTTCCACTCGGCAATAGGCAAGGGTTGCAACAAACCCACTGGCCTCTCATGCTTGGCCTTCACTTGTTGACAAGTAAGGCACTTAGACACGAAAACTGCTACATCTCTCTTTATTCCCCGCTACCAAAACTGGCGACCCAAATCCCGATACATCTTAGTGCCTCCCGAATGCACCGCAAGGCGTGAATGATGAAACTCTCGGAGTACCTCCTCTCGGCAAGTCTCCGGCACAAACAAACTGTCACGCCCCAAACCCGCCCCTAAAAGTTTGGGCATGACCCATTCGAAAACAGACACTAATCCTGTTATACTTATCATACGGGGCCTGAACGGAAGCATTCAATAATAAAAACAAATACATAGAAAAACATCCATTGAGCTATTCCTAACGTGCCAGGATCTCACATCACACTAAGTGAATATTATACAGAAAATTTACACACATATGCCTTGACTTAACCCCACAGATAACAAAAATATTAATGAAGGAGGAATTATATACAATCAACCATAAATAGACGTCCAAAGCATAAATCAAAACTCCTCAAAACTTTACAAAATGCACGGCTTCAGGTGGTGCCTGGACGCATCAAAGATGACAAGAGAGACACAAGCATTAAAGGTTAGGACTGAACTCCCAGATGGTTACCTACAGAAATAGACAGACAAAATACAGAATGAGCGAACTCAGTGAATAATAGTACATAAACAATGTAATAACTAACCTGAATAATCAAACATATAACTGCAGACATATATGATTAACTACATTCCATAATTATTTCCAAAAGTCATGGGTCCAACTTCTATAACAGAATGGCTTAAAGCCCAGTATATACAGAACAGCCATAGGCCTACAGATACAGAACGTCCATGGGTCCAGAAATAACAGAAATAGCAGAAACACAACAATAGCAGAAATGACAGAATAACAGAAATAACAGAACTAACAGAGATAACAGAATTAACAGAACTAACAGAACTAACAGAAATAACAGAAATACAGAACTAACAGAAATACAGAACGCATAAAGCGTAGTAACAGAACGCGTAAAGCGTGGGTAACAGAACACATAAAGCGTGGTAACAGAGGGTAACAGAACGCATATAGCGTGGTCACAGAAGGTAACATAACGCATATAGCGTGGTCACAGAAGGTAACAGAACGCATATAGCGTGGTAACAGAAGGTAACAGAACGCATATAGCGTGGTCACAGAAGGTAACATAACGCATATAGCGTGGTAACAGAAGGTAACAGAACGCATATAGCGTGGTAACAGAAGGTAACAGAACGCATATAGCGCGGTCACAGAAGGTAACAGAACGCATATAGCGTGGTCACAGAAGGTAACAGAACGCATATAGCGTGGTAACACAAGGTAACAGAACGCATATAGCGTGGTCACAGAAGGTAACAGAACGCATATAGCGTGGTCACAGAAGGTAACAGAAATAACAGATGTATGGACTCAAGAGGTGGCTCGTACGGATTTCAGAGGTGGCTCCCACCAAAGTGTAGCACTTCGTTCCGTACAGCACTTTGTTCCATACCAGAAAACATCAGAACAGATTAATACAGATAAACATATTCTTCCCATTCATCATAATAAACAGATATATTATAAGTTTAACAGAACATTGCTGACATTTGTTAGCAAATGGTGAACATATTTCACAGATTGAATACTTTCAGAAATACGTAGGTACCATAGTTCTATACCATAAATCAATAGATCTCAGGATACATAAGCATCATTGTTCCATTTGTTCACCGTGAATTATTAAAGTTAATCTACGGATAACAGAATGTTACTAATGTCCTTTAACGGTAAATTAAACACAAGACTATATCGATTATAGCACATTACCGATAACCATTAATCGTGGGCGGAATACAGAATAGTTTCAGAGTCATTTCAATGGATGCCAAATCCTTCTATGTTCACACCAATTCTCAAATACAACCATGTTAGCATAATCGCCATGGAAAAACAGAATGTGAATAATAACAATAATTATCAACGGTAATTGATGTACATCTATGGTACTATTACTCACAGTGTTTAGATGCTGGGTCCATCCCTGTAGCTAACCCTACACAATTCAATTCAACAACATTTAACACAACTCAACATAATCAACATAACCCCACATAATTATCACTATCCAATATAATTCACACTATTTAACATTATTCAACTCAATGCCACCGAATATAATTCAACATATTTCAAATTAAGGTGCTAAGGCTCATTTCCACATTCCATAGCCAAGTTTACATCATCCACATTATCAACAAATATTTCTCCCAATTTCCTTTCTCTTTAACACATGATTTACAATGCTCTTAACAAAGCTCATTCGTAAATTTTTAACATTATTTCAAGTATCACCAAATTCCAATTAAACTTGTATATACATAATTCAATACCTCAATTTCATTATTCCACTTTCAATTTGGGCCAAATCTTTGGTTATCATCATTAACCAACCTAGGGTTTCAAGGAAAATGAGGGTTTTTAACAAAAATATCAAACTTCTTAAATCATTACCTTTAATTCCAATTTTCCATTGATTAAACACCTAGGACTCATAATCCATCATTTAAACCCATCAATTTAACTTCCAACATCATCAAACCATAAAACCCCAAATCTCATACTATACACTACATGCTCCAAATATGGAAATTCTTGTATTTAGATAGTCAAATACTACAAATCTATCCATCCATGTAAGTAATGA
The DNA here is from genome assembly GCA_036172215.1 of Camellia granthamiana. NCBI lineage: Eukaryota > Viridiplantae > Streptophyta > Magnoliopsida > Ericales > Theaceae > Camellia > Camellia granthamiana. Next base: position 68,548,835 of record CM069908.1, read on the forward strand.
AGAGGGCTAGAACCCCTACCTCAAGAACCAAGCAAGAAAACCAAGCTTTGAGAAGAATCCTTCGCAATCTCGAATTCCAATCGGTTGAAAATGTTTATCTCCTCTTGTTCTTCATCCTTGATACAAGAATCATGGTGGGTTGTTGATCAAAGTAGAGGAAATCAAGGTTTTGGAGCTAGGGTTTTCGGACTAAGGCAAAGAGGAAGGAAGAGGGAAGAAGAAACATGTAAGAAATGATCCAAAATCCCATTTTTAAAGCTGCTGTCCCGTAATTACCGCTCGAGCGGACTGATTTCCGCTCGAGCGGACCTGCCCTCAGCACAGATTTCGAAACTTTGAACAGGTATAACTCTCCCATCCGGACTCCGTTTTAGGTCGTTCTTGTGTCCAAATTGAAGCCCCGGAAATAAGCTTTCTAATGGTTCTAACCTCATATCCAAATTCCAAGTGTGGAAAAAGAAAAAGGCAAAAGAGTGGTGGCTGTTCGTAAAATAACTATCCGAATTAAATTCTTTGGTCCAATCTTACTTCACCATCATATTACCACCTCAACCAAAATCCCAAAATAAAATAAAGGCATTCCAAATACACTAATAAGATGTCCAAAACGAACCCATGCCTCAGAAATACAACTCAACCTAGAGGCCCGCTCGAGCGCCCAACCTTGCGCTCGAGCGTGCAGACCAACAAAGCCTTCCGCTCGAGCGTAAACTCTTCCGCTCGAGCGGAGAATCACAACTCCCAGAATCTCAGGCCGTCTGTAAAATTGCTGGAAACCCCAAAAGTCCGCTCGAGCGTTAACTCTTCCGCTTGAGCGGAGGGAAAAGTTCTGGGTCGTCACACAAACGGTCTTGGTATCTCACACTCAGGTCAGGATACACCGTCAAACCCTTCTCAACCTTCCCACTGGAGATCTTCTCTCGGAGGGATACTACTTCAAGGTCACCTCTCTGTGCCTCTAACACTCGAGTCACAAGGGTAGGCTGTGCAACAATAGAAAACAAGGCCGCAGCCTCAACAGATTCGCCCAGTAGCAAATCAAACTCGCCAAGTGCCTCCAACATCTCCCACTCTCGGATGGCTATACAAGTTACATCACCTATGGATTTCCTGCTAAGGGCATCGGCCACAACATTGGCCTTCCCCGGATGATAGTGCAACTCGAAGTCGTAATCCTCAATAAACTCCATCCACCTCCTCTGCCTCAAGTTCAAGTCTTTCTGTGTAAACAGATATTTCAGACTCTTGTGATCCGAGAACACCTCGAATCTCTCACCATAAAGGTAGTGCCTCCAGATTTTCAAGGCAAAGATCACTGCTGCTAACTCTAGGTCATGCGTAGGGTAATTCTTCTCGTGTATTTTCAACTGACGTGAGCCATAGGCCACCACTTTCCCCTCTTGCATCAACACACAACCCAAACCCTCTCGTGAGGCATCACAGTAAACCGCATAACCCAAACCTCTCTCCAGAATAATCAATACCGGAGCGGTGGTCAATCTAACCTTCAACTCTTGGAACGACTTTTCACAAGTCTCACTCCACACAAACTTGACCCTTTTCCGTGTCAATCTAGTCAACGGCGAAGCTAGCCTGGAGAAATCTTTCACAAACTGATGGTAGTACCCAGCTAACCCTAGAAAACTGCGGATTTCAAACACACTCTTAGGCTGCGCCCAATCTTGCACTGCCTCTACCTTGGATGTATCAACAGACACCCCTTCCCCAGATACTACATGGCCTAAGAATTTGACTTCCCCTAGCCAAAACTCACACTTCCCAAACTTGGCATACAGTTTATGGGCTCTAAGTAATTCAAGCATCACTCTCAAGTGTTCCTCGTGCTCCTCCTCAGAAGGCGAATAGATAAGAATGTCGTCCACGAAAACGACTACAAAACGATCCAAGAATTCCCGAAAGATTCGGTTCATTAAGTCCATAAAGACTGTCGGTGCATTGGTAAGCCCAAATGGCATCACCAGAAACTCATAGTGGCCATACCACGTACGGAATGCCGTCTTCGAAATATCCTCCTCTCTAACCCTCAACTGGTGGTAACCCGATCTCAAGTCTATCTTAGAGAAACAACGGGAACCCTTCAACTAGTCAAACAAATCATCTATACGGGGCATAGGGTACTTATTCTTAACCGTAGCCCGATTCAACTTCCGGTAGTCAATACACAGTCTCAAGGCACCATCTTTCTTTTTAGCAAAGAGGGCCGGTACTCCCCACGGTGAAACACTAGGGTGAACAAATCCCTTATCTAGCAATTCCTGGGGCTGAATCTTCAACTCACTCAACTCGGCTGGGGCAAAATGATAAGGTGCCATAGAAATCGGCGGCGTGCCGAGCAATAGATTAATAGAGAACTCTATCTCTCGGTGAGGTGGCAAACTAACGAGATCCTTGGGAAAAACATCCGAATACTCACAAACCACCCTTGGCAATACAATCTGGGTCTCATCACACTCACCACTCATAAAGCTAGCAAGTAGACCACTAAGCTCACTCCGCCCTCGCAGATCATACACCGGTGGCAACACACTACCAACCCGATCCCCCAAGAAATGGAAACACTCCCCGCTCAAGGTACATACAATGACCCTCTGGCAGTAACAATCAATAACTGCTCGGTAAGACGATAGCCAGTCCATACCCAAAATAACATCAAAACCCTTCATGGGCATAACTACAAAAGGGAACGGAAGCCGATGATCGGCGAACCTCTATATCGCAACCTCTACATTCGTGCTTCAAAATCAATTCAATCCCAATAGGCGATACAACACATATAGGAGATGCTAATAGTGCCAACTCCAACTCCAACACAGATACAAATGCAGCAGACACAAAAGAATGAGATGGACCCGTATCAATCAATACACTAGCAACCGAGTTGCAAAACAGAAAGGTACCTCTCACAACTGATGGAACCGGTACCAGGTCCTGCGCGGTAACAGCATACACGCGCCCTGTAGGCCCCTGATCCACCTGCTCACCTCTAGGAGCAAAAGACTGATGCACAGACTGGGATGACGAAGCTTCCGGATTGGCCCTTGAGGCCTGCACAGACTAAGCTGGCTGATAACTCTGCGTCTGCCTAGAACTAGATGCTCCTGAAGTGGCACTCAACTGTGGGCAAAACCTTATCAGGTGCCCAGGTTGACCACACTGATAACAAGACAAAGGCTGGCCCCTGCCCTGACTCTGGCCCTGAGGTCTAGCTGAAGAAGAAGCAGCTCGCTGACCCCCTCCCTTCTACGGGCAAACTGAAGACTTGTGACCCAGCTGGCAACATGTAAAGCAAGTCAAACCTCCCTGATTACCTCTCCCGGAACCTGCACTCGGCACTGGGAAGGTCGATCTAGCCAAACCACCCTGAGACTGCTGAGGGTTAGAACCCCTCTGTCTCTTGCCATCACCCTGACCATCTTGACTCCTCTTGGAACCTCTCTACCCCTCCTCCTCCTCCTACATCATAATCTCCATATGAGCTGCAGCATCCACCAAACGTCTATACTCTCGGATAAAAGACCCTCCAACCCTCAACTTGAGCCCACGCCTCAACTTCCGCTCAAACTCAAAGCAACGGCGTTCCTCAGACGCCACAAGTTCAGGTGCAAACCTGGACAAACTGGTAAATGTAGCCTCAAACTCGGCCACTGACAAGCCCTGCTGTTTAAGCTGGCAAAACTGTTTCCTCAGCTTCTCCCTAGCCGCCGAAAATAAGAATTTCTCGTGGAAGGCATCCACAAAAGCCCCCTACGTACCACCAACACGGCCCTTCTCATACTTCCACCATTGACCCACATCTCCCTTAAGCTGGAAAGATGCCAAGGTCACCTTCAATGCTCTGTCCTCGATGCCAAGCATCTCGAACGTCTTACTCATCTGCTCCAACCACTCATCAGCCTTAAGTGGCTCTTTCGGATCCCCAATAAATTCGTCCGGATTAGACCGAAAGAACTCCCTCTTCAAGAAAGAAGGTCCTGCCTCAACAACCGGATTCTCAGCTCTGAGAATACCCAAAGCTCCTGCTATCTCTTGGGCCAAGGCGCTCATAGCCTGCTGACCCGCTGGCTCGGCCACATTGGCCTGACCAACTCCCTCCTGCACTGCCGGAACGTCATCCGGTAAAGGTATTTCCAGCCTCCTAGGCCTACCACGCCTACCTCCTCGTCCTCGTCCTGACATCCTATTAAAGGTAACAAAGACGTTAGCACATTCATAAATGTGCCGAAACTAAACACTCGTGTCCTAATGCATGGACAATTGTAATTCACTCCACGTAAGCACATAAACACATAAGCACTTACGAATTTCATTCCCGGATAATGATAGTCCCGAGGCGTTACTAGAGTTCCGGTTAGAAATAGCATTGATCAAGTGCTTTTCCAACAAGACTTACAGAAACCCAAGGATCTAATCAATATCCTAGAAATCAAATCCCATACCCAAGTAGTCACATAAGCATGTTATCACATAAGCATAAAACATTACACCTAAGTCTCTAACAAGCGAGACAAACCCATTGTGATACTAATCACTTCCCACGTACCCAAAGTATTCGAACCCGGTAGGCTCTGATACCAAGTTGTGACGCCCTCAAAATAATACATAAAACCCATCATTTATACATGCAGTGATATAAGAAAATCAACACCTTTCCATTCATCAGAGTAGTTCTTACAACAATATTACATGTTAACAACAAAAGCAAATGCCCGATGGGCTTACAGCTTTCCAAGTCAACACTTGGTTACACAAAAGAAGAGTACTAACTCTATACAAAATAAGCCCTTGGCTTGATATACATGTAATACAAACAAAATAATCAAAAGAGTCTTCAACTCCCATATCCATCCAAGCTAAGTCCTTGGAGGTGGCATGCTACCTGTACCTGAAAATAATGTCCCATATAGGGTGAGCCATTGCCCAGTAGAGATATGCTAAACACAGTATGAGCAATAACTAAGACATTAGCAATTGATAAATGTTTAGTTCTCATAAATCAATTCATAACCCATGTCCATTACATGACAACAATGTCCATGTTTCATTTCACTTTCCATTTCTTACCAAATTCACAATTCACAATTCACAACAACGGCTCAGAACCTAGCCAACAACTTATATGAGACGGTCACTCATATTAAATGCTTCCCATTTTACATTATATAAGCATATAAGCTATATCGGTACTTCGATAGATGAGCATATAAGCTATATCAACATTTCAATAGATAAGCACACAAGCTGTATCCACACTTCAACAGATAAGCATATGAGCTATATCAACACTTCCATAGATAAGCATAAGAGCTATATCAACACATTAACTGATAAGCATATGAGCTGTATTAGCGGAGTCCATCCCCTATCTCCTCCCAAACGATATCTGGTTTAGAGGTCCATCCCCCATCTTCCCCTAAACCGTGGAGTACATCCCCTATCTCCTCCCGTACATACACCATATATACACATAGGTCATATACACAATCAATCAATATATAACGTTAATGTATTCTATCAACCGTCATACTCTATGACACATCCAATTGATTAGTTTTAGTTTGCCTAATCATCATGCATTGTCTACAACAATCACAACTACCCTCCACCAGTAGTCCAAGCAATTATTTCTAAACAGATAATAAAAGCTCCAACAGATAAAATATCAATGTTTTCAAAGGTGAGCGATTAATAAATCCAACTCCATCATTCTACTACATAATGAGTCAATTTCATTATTCCCAACTCAATTCCATATAATCACAATTTTTCCAAATTAATTATACCAATTAATTTATACAACAAATTAGGGTTTTCTATCCCATTTCCCAATATCAACCCAATGGTTCAAATATCAACAACCAACAACAATATCATCATTTTGAAACCCAAAATACGCATTTTAGAATCAAAATAACAAAATCCTCTTTTAACAGTTTCAAACCCTAACTTCCCAAAATCAACCATTTATCAAAATGCCAAAAAATCTACGTCAAAACCCATAGTAGTGAGTAGGAATCCCTACCACAAAAGATGACACCCAATGAAGAAGATGAAGAAAACGAAAGTGCTCCAAATTCCAAATTTCTCGAATCGAAAGATAGCCCTCGACGATCAACCCAACTTTTGTAAAGACCAAAGGTGAGGAAACAACTCCAACTAGATCAATACCTAGAGAGAAGGCAAGGTTTTAGAGAGAGAAGGTCTCTAATGGTGGTTTGGAAAAGTAAGAGAGAGAAATGGAGTTGAAAAAGTGATTCAAAAAGTCGGATCTCGATTTTATATAAGAGTCGCCCTGCTCGAGCGTGGAAACCCCCGCTCGAGCGTCACTTACAGACTCCCGCTCGAGCGTCCAAACCGCCACTTGAGCGTCAAATACACACTCCCAGAACTTTTGCAGAACCAGGTCCCCCGCTCGAGCGTCCAAATCCCCGCTCGAGCGTTACACACAAACTCCCACTCGAGCATCCAAACGCCTGCTCGAGTGTCCAACACTGCGGAGGAAATACTGGGAGATGGAAAATCACGCTCGAGCGTCAAAACACCTGCTCGAGCCGAGAAACAACAACGAAAGGCCTGCTCGAGCGTCAAAAGCTCCGCTCGAGCGTGAAGGCAAAAATCTGGGCAACTACTTTTGGTTTCTAAGCTCGACCAACCTGTTTCAAACCTGCTCAACACAACCCAAGACTCAAATACAAAGAGTAAAGAATGAAAACAAGATATACACAACAACCAACCCCACGGAACCTAAGTCCGGATACAACAGTTAAAGAAAAGAGAAACCGGGATCGCTATAACGTGGGTCAAGATTCTAACATGATTAACAAGTTGAAGTTAGAGTTGAGTAAATCTTTTGCTATGAAAGATTTAGGACCGGCAAAGCAAATACTTAATATGAAAATTGTTCGTGATCGCAAAAAGTGGCTGATTTGGTTATCTCAAGAAAGCTACATTAAGAAAGTTCTTGAGAGGTTCAACATGAATAAAGCAAAGCCGATTGGTTGTCCACTTGCAGGTCATTTCAAACTTAGTTAGAATCAATGTCGTACAAGTGAGAAAGATAAAGAAGAAATGTTGAAAATTCCTTATGCTTCAGCAGTTGGTTCTTTGATGTACGCCATGGTTTGTACAAGGCCGGATATTGCTCACGCCGTTGGTGTGGTGAGTCATTTTCTCTCTAATCCAGGTAAAGAACATTGGGCAGCGGTAAAATGGATTCTAAGGTATCTTCGAGGGACTTCGAAGATATGTTTGTGTTTTGGGGATGGTAAACCGATGCTTGATGGGTTCACAGATTCTGACATGGCCGGTGATATTGATTCTAGGAAATCTACTTCGGGGTATTTGATGAATTTTGCAGGGGGAGCTGTGGCATGGAAATCTAAATTACAAAAATGTGTTGCTCTCTCAACTACCGAAGCTGAATTTATTGCCATTACAAAAGCTTGCAAAGAAGAGTTATGGTTGAAGAAATTTTTGCAAGAGTTTGGTTTAAAGCAAGAAAAGTATGTGCTTTATTGTAATAGTCAAAGTGCTATTCACTTGAGTAAAAATTCTATTTTTCATTCGAGATCGAAACACATTGATGTGAGATACCATTTGATTCGTGATGTGTTAGATTCGAAGTTGTTGCAACTCGAAAAGATTCACACAGATGATAATATTTCAAATATGTTGACAAAGACTTTGTCGAGGACAAATATTTGAAGTGTCGAACTTTGGCGGGTATGGTTGATATCTCCACCTAAGTCGGTAGGGAGAGAATTGTTGGGTATACCTCCTTATTGGAGTTTGAGACCCAATTGGTTTTGGAAAAAGAATTTTAATTTGGCTTGGTTTAGGTATAATATATTTTAATATATTATATCTAATTTGTGGAGACCCAATCCAATTTGGTTACAGCTAGGGTTTTGATAAAACAAACCCTAGAATTAACAATATATAAATATTGTTTTGTCTTTCTCGGCAGAGAGCAACAGCATCTTGGTGATCAAATTTCGGAGAGAGTGCTTTGTATATCACTTAATTTTGTGAGTTTCAATTGGTGTTGTTTGTTGCTCTAGATTTGACTTGGTCAAACAAGAATTGGTGCCTTGTTTTGTTACTCTGCTTTCAAGCGGCTGGTTCGGTGGTCGAGGTTGATTTGGTTCATTATTTTGGGTCTTCTTCAATTTTGTTCTGAAGACTTTTGTTTATTTATTTGGTGAGGTCTTTCGTCTTATTTATTTGTGATTATTTGGAATTCACCTAAGGGTGGTTTGTGAGACCATTCGTGTCTCGTTTGTAATAGTTTGGAAACTTATTTAGTTGATAGTGGAATCGGATTTCGTTCCCATGGACGTACCTCACATTGAGGGAACCACGTAAAATTCTTGTGTTGCTTTTGATTTAATTTTTCCGATTTAGTTTTTATTCCCATTGATTGATTTACTTGTGGGGAATCACATATTTTTCCTAACAAGAATACATGTTGTATTGAAGCCTTTTAGTTTTCACTTATTTGCAACTTAGCATACAATTTGAAAATACATGCTTTAGCAATTGTATTCTAAAGTTAGGGTGAAAAAACTAACTATTTACACTATATAAGTAGAACATAAAGAAAGAGACGCATATATGAACATGAAACAATGCACCTAGATAATTAAACCTCATTAGTATAACCCAAAGGAAGTAGATTACTAAAACAATGCTAGTAAAGACGACAATACAATTAAAGATCATGAGAACATATAAGAAAGTAAACGTAATAGAGAGCTAAAAAAGAATAAAAAAATTCACCAAACACAACCATCATAAGTAGAAGAAACAACCAAGCTATCATAAAAAGTTAGGATTTATATAGTAAATAACCAAGGCTTAATGGCACCAAGTTGTTGATGCGAAAGAAAGAAATACATCATAATATACCATGATTTATATAGTCAATTTGAAATGGTTAGAAGAAAGGTGAATTAAATGAATGAGAATTATTTATTAAGTAAAACAGAACTAGTAGAAATAAAATAAAATAAAAAGGTTGTGGTGCAGCCACAAGTCACAAGCAGTGCATTAAAAACAACACCAAAACCCAACCTCAAACCATCCCTAAATCAGCACTAAAACCAGTATCAATCCATTCCCAAATCAGCACCGAAACTAGCCTCAATCTATCTCGAACACAATAGCAAACACACCCCCAACCCAGTCTTAAATCCAGTTTGAATCCATCACAAAGGTGCTTCGATTCACAATATTTACTACATTTTCAACTTAGTTTAATACCTTTCAAAAGTATTGTATCACAATGTTATATAATCTAAAAAGAATGCTATATATAATTTTATTTTTTCATTCCTAAGCACAAAGTAATGAGATTCATTTTTATAAATGCATAAGAGACAGACTCACTTGTGTCTTGAAGTGAAAAGATGTAAAAAAGTATGATTAATTACATGGAATAGTTTTCATTAAAGCATCTCAAGTTTGATGGCTAACATTGATTTTTGGCATACACTTTAACTTTCATAAACTTCCTTAATTCATTAACCTAACTTCACAATCCACATAACTTATCTCAATTCCTAAGTGGCAAATAAACAAGTGTAGAAATTTGAGCATAAAACCATACGATATTTAAGTAAAGAAAATTGAGCATAAAAACATATCAATATCTTAAAATGAAATTAGATATTGTTATGTGGTTAGTGCACTTGCAAACCAAAAGTGGCTGAAATAATGTAAACGAAATTATCGCACTAATAAAGTTATAAGTAAAATGATGCCTCACTTTCAAATTAAAAGTGCCCAACAACAAATTGATATTGTTATGTGGTTAGAACACTTGCAAACTATTCAATACCTTAAAACAGTGGGGTGCATGATCATATTAAGAAATGTATAAAGTTAAAAAAAAAAATCAAAAAAAAAAAACACTGTATATTAATTTACACCATGCTCAAATAGTTAGGTCCACACAAAAACAAAGCTATGGAACAATTTCTACCAGTATAGTCCCACTAATGAAGCTTAGTGGAGATAGAAAATTAAAACTGAAAATGCAATACAACGTCTGATGAAGTGCTAATAACTTCTAAATGATTGAATGAAACAAGAAAGAAATAAAAACATAGCAAGAATTCTATAGTGGATTAAGGCCATAAGAAATAAAATAGACATTGGTCGTGGTAAATTCATCAATCATCAACCATCTTTTTTTTAATATTATTTTGCATTACAATTCTTGTTTATGAAGAAATCAAGCAGTAATACAACCAAGATGGTAATACTTCAACTACAAATGCATCGATATTCTTATATGATCTCCCACCTTCATCAACAGCCCCTTTTGCCAAAATTTTCCATTTGATTGTATTTCGACTATGTCTTCTCACCAATTTTAACCCAATAAGAAACATGATACATTAAAATTAAAACAATTTGAGAGTGAACAATCAGTCAAAAACCAACACTTGGCTAATACTCCATCTATAGATATGAAGTTAAACAGACACGATTTCACTGTTTGTACCAAATCAGTAACTTTTTCTGTAATAAGAGATAATAAACATCTATTCTATTATTTGGAATGGTTAGAAGAACCCAAAACCAGCCTCAAATCACATTTTCAACTTAGTTTAATACCACAAAATTCTTTGAGAAATAATCATAAATGGGAAGCAAATAAATTATCTACTATTGTAGTCATAGTATCAAAATTGAAACTTGAATGAGCAAGGCTAGGAAATATTAGTCAAGAGAAAGAATTTCAAGGCTTAAAAGTAGATGCAAGAGAAGCTAAAAATGATCCCATCAACAAATTTTCCTTTGTCTTGATTTGAATTTTCTCTAATATAACCATGTCATACAAAGTGCATTTCCTTATTTATTATAGGAGCTTATGACTCGTGTGACATAAAAATGACCTACAGAGAATACAGACATGCCTAGAGAATTCAATTTTCTAACAAAGAGGACTACCAATCAAATAGCTCCACAGAACAGAACTCATGTCACCTTGTTTTTTTACTTATTTTTTTATTTTTTTAAATCTCCCTAGTAAGAGAATCTAAAGATTAACTCCACCCCAACCTACATCAAGCAATATCAAATAAAAGAAACACTTTGCTTTATACATTTTGTAGCTACCACACATATAACTGATGACTAAAAAATTAGAATGGAGGAGTGATAACGTATTGAATGGCTAACTTAAAAAATTGCAGGTGTGCATAAAAAATTCTTATTGTCAAACACCTCAATGCTTTGAAACAATGGATTAGGGCTTTGAATACATACACAATTAGCCATACAGGCAAATACATTCATAATCAATGGATTAGGGCTTTGAAACTAATGAAAGAGAAATGAAAAAGAGGGGGAAATATATCAAAAAATCAAACCCATAATTAGGACAGCAAACCCATAGAACTTTAGAAATCAAACCACAACAGCCAAACCTATTTTAGAAATCAACAAAAAATTAACTTGAATCAAGCATATAAAACCCTAGAGCAACAGTCAGAAAGGGGAAAATAAAGGAAGGAAGAGAGAGAGAGAGAGAGAGAGAGAGAGAGAGAGAGAGCAAACCTGTGATCTACAGTGGTGGTCATTTGCGGCGATGGTGGTAGCAGTAGCGATATGCGACATACAGGAAGCAACGGTGGTCTACGATGAGGTGAAGTGGGGTAGGGTTTGGTGGTGAAGAGTATCTGTGTGAGAGAGAGAGAACAATCTGTTTTGTCTGAACAAAACAGGCGTGGGCGCCAATATTAAATGATTTCCCTCTAAAAGTTTTACACCTTTAGCGACGAAATTGGTTTTTTGTCGGCAAATCTCAATAATAGGCGACTAAAGTTTTTTGTAGCCAAAGATTAATCAATGATGACTGAAATATTAGTCGATAAAGGTATTAATTTGGCGACTAATTTTTTTATTTGGTCAAAAAAAATAAACATACGATGACTAATTTTTTTTAGTCACGAAAACTTAATATTTGCTGGCGAAATTGTTTGTTGCCAAAGAGTAACTATAAAAAAATAACTGTTTGGCTACTAAATTTCCTTGTCAGCAAAAAATATTATACGTCAACTAAAAAAAAAATTGAATAGCCTAAAATCTAGACTAACAGTGACTAATATTTTTTAGTCACCTATTATGGAATATTTAGCGATTAAATTTTGTTTTAATTGCCAATAAGTAATATATCTCGACTAAAAATATTTAGTAGCTAGACCCTAAACTAACGCCGACTAATATATTGTTTAGTTCCCAACAGTGACACTTTTGGTGACTAAATTCTTTTAGTCGCCAAAAGTGTAATTTATTGTAGTGGTTGCACATAGTTTTTTGTGTTGTTAATTGCGAGTTGAGGCCTCTACCTTTTTCTTAAGTGCATCTGTGAGAGAAAGAGGTAGAAAGGATGAGTACCTTTCTAAGGTGTTATTGTTCTATTTTGGCTCTGTTGCACAAAATAGATTTTCCCTCTGATCTTTCATTCAGCCGGCCAAGAAATAATCCAACCAGCAAATCTTTCATCCAGTTGATTAACCTTGCTCCACACAGAACAAAGCAAAACAATGCAACTTCTGGAGGGTGATTTCCTAGGTTCTTGAGGCTGTTGTTTGTAATTTATTTACTTTTATCTTATATTTTGTTAGATTCAACTTTATTTGGCTGAATCAATTCATTCATTATTGTAATAACTTCCAACCCCACATCTTCAATTTATTCATTGTTGTAATAATTTCCAACCCCACTGATCAGTCATTTTTCAATAAAAAATAAAGAACTAAACAAAACACTAATTTAGTAAAATAGTAGATTATCCATGTATTGTACCACGAGGACTTTGGATTGAGTTTTATCAATTTAATTGGTAATTTCTAATTTAATTTGAAGAAAGGAGGATGATTGACTTTTGCTAATGAGAATTTAAATTAGAACTAAAGTAATTGCGCAACTAAAGAGGGTTGTTCGAATATGGATATAGACTTAGGATTTCGAATTCACTACTAATCGCACATCATGTCATTAAAATATCTAGGTCTAGTAAATCAAGCGCCTGGATAATAATGATGTATTGTAGCTACAAACCCCAATATCATCGCCAAGAGGATGAGTATATTCAAAACGTAGACACGAATCATCTTCGGTCAACACGAATCATCTGCACTAAACTAGGATTATGACACGACTTGTCTCCCCTAAGCATGACTTATCTCATGATTTGTATATACAAGAAAATAAAACAGTTCTATGATCATGCATTCTCGATCACAAAAATCGAATATATAAATTGAATGAAAAGATTGTTTGAATAAAAGATTTAAAAACAATCATATAACAATTATCCAATTCCAAAGAAAAATTAGAATTAAAATACAAAATTCTCAATCCTAAGAAGAAAGCTTAGTTGCTTATGGAGAGGTTGAATACTTCGAAGGTTGAAGAAAACACGATGGATTGATGATTGTCATTCTTCTCTAGCTTCTAGCCGTCTTTTCTAGGGTTTTAGATCTCTGAACAAGTGCCCCAAAACCTCTTTTTATCACTTCCAGCCAATTCTAAGTCAAAAGTGCACGCACACAAAATGAGGAAAATCCGCTTGTGCATTTTAAATATGCCACTCGTACGGATCAACTTAGAGGCGAAACTTGATTCAAGGAAATCAACTCATGCAGATTGTGAATTCCACTCGAGTGAATCTACTCTGTGTTGTGGATTTTCACTTTTTTTTGCAATCTTTTCGTATCCGGAGTGATATTAACCTAAAAAGGGAGAAAACACTTTATTGTATCAAATATCATAATCTAGAAGACTAAAAACATAAGTTAGGGAGACTTAAAGTGTAACATTTCACCTCAGATCATACCCCACGTGTAACGCCCTGCCAAAATCATAGGAAACAATTCACAACCGCAATAGCAAAATGCCAAACCGAACTTATTCCAATGTACATATCTTAGAGCGAACTTAGTTCAAGAAGCAAGATGGCATTACATCAAAATGGGCCTCAAGGGCATACAAGAAATAAAAGAAAATAATAATATAAAATCTTAATACAAAACAGGGAGTCTTGATGACAAAACATCTCTAAGTCTTAATCCCAGAGGTCGACAAGTTCTACTCCAAGCTTCATTGTGGTGGTACTTCACTATTTCCTGAAAATAACATAGGGTTGAGCTATATGTCCAGTAGGAACACATTTAACCAAGTATTTAATTACTTGAATAAGAATATGGTATCCTCGCAACAAAACATTACAAAATAAATTTGTTCTCGTATGTAATCTTTATCAATCTAATTGATACCTGACAAACAACAGCAACAATTACATTTCATGTCTTCATGCACAACAATTAAACAATCACATCCATAGAAAGCATGCCATGAGTTCCTTATAAGAGTCCAATTCAAAACACCATTTGTCTTTTGTTTTAAAACCACCCTCACATTTGTCGACTATTATACAGCAGGGAGTGGGCACCTAAAGAAAACCATCCATTTTTCTACTTTTGCCTACTACAATACGGCAGAACGTTGTGGACACCCAAAAATATTTTTTTCCCCACATTCGTCCAGTGATAAGCCTAGACAAGGCATTTAGGCACCTTTAACCTTCTCTGTACGGATACCAACACAACACCACATATTCAAAACCGACTCTTACTCGGACTCATGCACAATTCACAATTCTATCATACCAACAAGCATCCAACAACACAAGAGATGGAACACCACATAACATTCACAGAAAAATAACATCCCAGCCACAATTCCTTTACCATATCAACATGCACGTCTTTCATCTCTTCACTATTCGTAATGTTCCATGAATTAAAGAAAATTCTATTCAAATTAGTGTTTTCTACCCAAATTGAAAAGTTAGGGTTTCACCAAATTTGGGGGGTTTTCTCATTTATCATAGATATGGGTTTTAATAGCATTTCTATACCTATTTTGTAAAAATATTTAAGAAATTTCAAACAATATCAAGCAAAATGGTTCATTCATGTGAATATGGGTTTAATCCAACAAGATCTTAAAACTAACTCATAAGTCACAACAATGCCATGAAATCTCTTCAAAATAAAGAAATACTAGGGTAAAAGTATCCCTACCTCAACAATCTAGCAAAATAGCAAAGCTTCTATGATAATCTTTCGCTAACTCAAAATCCAATCGGCAGACAATGATAATCTCCAAGTGTGCTTCACTCTTAGCAAGAGATTTTGGTTGGATCTTAAGTGAATGAGAGGTATTCTAAGGTAGAAACTTAGGGTTTCTTAGAGATAGGAAGAGGGAAAGGAAGATAGAAAGGAAAAAGTGAGAGATTTATCTAGAATCGTCCTTTTTAAGTTGCTGATATCGTGCAGTCCGTTTGAGCGCCACTTTTCACGCTCGAGCGTAAGACACAAACTTGGAGGCCCACTCGAGCGACGAATACCTCGTTTGAGCGTAAAATGACAAGTCCCAGAAGTGAAACAACTGGGAACCAACATTCTCTGCTTGAGCACAGCTTTCTACGCTCGAGCGTCCTGCCTGTAAACTCACAAGATACTGAGAGTTAAAAATTTTCACTCGAGCATAACATTCTCCGCTCGAGCGGACCTAGAAACAAAAGTGTTACACGACAACTTACACTTTACTAGTCCTCAAGTAAAGAAAAAACAAAGCAAAATCTATCTACGAAACTTTCGTAGGGATCACGTTTGCATTTAGCATATGCTACAAGCCTTTTAAACCACAAGGTGACCCAAGTAGATGAGTGAAGTCTCATGAGGGTTTCCAAAGATGGTACCCATAAACATCACACTTGATCGAAGGAATTGAAACTCACCACAGGTTCATACTCAAATACTCAACACCACCCCCTTTTTATCAAAATTAGCCTCTCTCACTTATAATAAATTTTAAGCAAGCAAGTCAGATGCATCTTCAAACTATTCATGAACACATAAATATGCCCACAAACAGCATTGAATCACAATCAAATGGAATGTATCACATGTTGCTTTCTTGTGAAGTGAGATTCGGTGTGGAGTGAAAGGCAACATCTTTTACTCATGTACTAACTCCCAATAACCAAATGTCTTGAATCTTTGAAATTAAACATGGGTCCAATTTTTTCTTTTTTTTGAATATGAATGGATCTTTTAAGATTTCTGATTAACCCATGTAATAAGTGTTAGGCTAGTGACTCCTAATGTAGACGGACTTAGGACACTAGGTGTAGAGACGCCCCAACAGACTACTATGTAATGTTTAGGTCCCTTAAGCTTTCTAATTAACCCAAGTAGCAAGTGTTAGGCCCGTGATTCCCAATCCAAACAAACTCAGGGCACTAGGTGTAGAGACACCCTAACAGGCTTAATAACTTGAGTTAAAAGGCTACGAACCAAAGCTAGTCAATTTTTTATTTTTTATTTTTTTGAATGAGCCCATGCTAATCTCTCAAAACCCAATTCATCATAAGTAGTGGAAGCAACATATAATAAAAAATGTCAACTTTAATTGTCACAACCAAATGTGAGCATGTAAGTGCACAAAGTGACAAGTGATACCAACAATCCTCATGCAATGATGCTAAAATGATATCATATTTCATAAGTCAAGAATAATCCAAAAATATCTAACTCACGTGCCCTCAACCCAAGACATAAGCAAACTAGAATGGTTAACGTGATAAAGAGCGTAGCACAACCATATTCACATACAAACTCTATATCGAGCATAAATCCCATTAATCAAGCTTAAGTGTAATAACTAGGCAACAAGTCAACCACCCCCCTAACTAAATGTGGTAATGCCCTCACTGGCAAATACAAAGAATTTAAGAAACCAAATAAAAAAATATGAGAGGGAAAGAATAGCACCAAAGCAGTTTGCAGTGAAAAAATAAGAGGTAAGAGAAACACCTCCAACAATATAGTACAATGACCTGCAATGGATGACCTGATATGCCAAGACATAGAAAAAAAGATATATACAAAAATATACGAGGTCCATAGTTAGGAGAGTTAGGCATACACACACAAATATATATATATAGATACAAGCCTGATAGAAAATAAAGAGAAAAAAAAAAAGGAAAAGGTCCATAATGTGGAGAATAGTGATAACAATAGAGCTTGAAAAAAAGGAAAAAAAGGAAACAAAGAGTAGCATAGTGTCACTGAGGTGACGGTAGCGATGGTGGGTGGTACTTGGCTAAAAGAAAGCGCATAAGATCCTTCATATCAATGAAGGACTGCTGCATATAGGCCTGAGAGGCCTCATAATGCTACTGAGAGAGGTCCCAATAAGCATAGAAATTGGTTTGAAAGGTATCAACAAATTATTAAAGGCGAATGTGCTCATGATGAAAGGCCTCATGATCAGCACAAATCATAAAGATGAGTGTAAGTGGATCAACAAGACCGGGGATAGCAGGGCCAAGGGCAGGACCGGTCATGGGAACATCATCACCCATACCCATAGGGTCAACATAGGCTACGAGAGGCTGCATCTGAAGAGCCCAAAAATCGAACTCAAAATGATTAAGAGCCCAAATAAAAGCACCGCGGTGCTCCTCCTTATACCCCAATGGAAATGATGTTCTGTCGGAAGAGGACATCAATCAACCAGAGCCGGGGTGGCAAATCGTGGCGGCAAACAAAAGTATGACTAGTATCATCTGCACGGTCTGGAAAGCCAATCCGTATGAGATAAGGCACTGGCAATGTATCATCATAGTCATAGAATGGAGAGTTGCGGGGACACATGCGGTAGCACCCAAGGATAATGGCAAGGTCCTCAAGATAGATAATGAGGGTGATGCTGTCGACTGTGGTCCTTAAACAATCACAAAAATTGGGATCCGTAAACATATTTTGATAGAACATCTGGACAAGTTTGGTGTAGGTGGGGTGTGACACCCCAACGAATGCCACGTACTACAATTATATCATCATTCATCTTTGAAAACCTCAGGTCAAAATAACTATTCCATATCACACGACACCCTAATTTAATTGCCTTCTAATGTTCTAGAAATAAAAATATGAATTATTAGGATAACAATTTAGGATATGAATACATTAGCTAGAAAACTTAGGAAGATTGGTGTTTGATAGAGAACCTTAAGGAACCTAGAAGAATTTGAAAATGTCCAATAGATTTAGTAAACATTGAAAAGTTAAGGAATTCACCTTGATGTTGAATATTGAACACTTAGATGATTTAGGAAACCTTAAGTGTGACAACCGAGTTATGCATCCATTCATGTTAAGAAATTCTCCTATTTCATTTGCATTATGCATGTGATATGTTTGCAATAGAAAATTTTAGAATTTGTTGAGTGTGAGTAGGAAATCTAAGTAGCTTTGAAGAACTTGACTATGAAACCTTAAGATAGGAAACTTGGCAAGTATTGAAAAGTTAAGGAAATTATCTGAATTGGAGAATTGAATCCCTAGATGATCTAAAATACCTTAAGTGATGAGCTTAATGATGTTGATCTAATGAATAGAACCTAATGAACACTTAGTCAAAAATTAAGTAGGATTAGCAAAAGTTAAACAAGATTAGCCTAAGCCTAAGTAAGGTTAATTAGACTAAATAAGATTAGGATTTAAACATGGTTAATTAGAACTAAGCCAAGTTAATTAGGCTAACAAAGTAATTAAGGAACTAACCTAATATATTCCTACAAATACTAGAAAGTTTGAGAATGATGGAGGAAACTTAAAGAGCTTGGAGCTCTTGGAGCTAAGGAAGAACAAGGAGAAAAAGGAGAAAGGAAAGAAATTCAAAGAAAAATTTGAAATCAAGCCTAGAAATCCAAGAAAAATCATAAGAATGTAGGAAATTCAATACTCTACCTAGTATTGCTAACTTAATCTAGTTACAAATTCATTTGGACTAAGATTTAAAAAAATTTAAAATGAAGAAACACAAGAAAGTTTAGAAACTAGAAAAGAGTTTGAAGATTTGATAGAAAAAAACATGTTTTGAATTGTTTTTATCTTAGATTTGAGATATTTAAGTGTCATTCTATAAACCTACACCATTTGTTTGTACCTGAGAACCTTAAAACTTTGTTTAAAGAATTGGAAAAGAGGAATTAAAGAAGAGTTTAGAAAAGGCTTGAATCAAATCTGCCAATCTTCTTGAGCCTAGATCCTAATCTTAGCTGAAGAATGAAAAAGTGTTGGTCAAACCTGCCAACTATCTTGATCCTAGATCTTAATCTCGGCGAAATAATGAAAAAGTGTTGGTTGAACCTGCCAACTGTCTTGAGCCTAGATCCTTATCTCGGCTGAAGAATGAAAAAGTGTTGGTCAAACCTGCTAACCTTTTTGAGCCTAGATCCTTCTCTCAGCTAAAGAATGAGAAAAATGTTGGTCAAACCTGCCAAATTTCTTGAGCCTAGATCCTAATCTCGGTTGAAGAATGAAAAAGTGTTAGTCAAACTTGCCAACCTTCTTGAGCCTAGATCCTTATCTTGCTTCAAGAATGAAAAAGTGTTGGTCGAACCTGCCAACCTTCTTGAGCTTAGATTCTAATCTCAACTGAAGAATGAAAAAGTGTTGGTCAAACCTGCCAACTTTCTTGAGCCTAGATCCTAATCTCGGATGAAGAATTAAAAAGTATTAGTCAAACCTGCCAACCGTCTTGAGCCTAGATCCTTATCTCGGCTGAAGAACGAAAAAGTGTTTGTCAAACCTACCAATTGTCTTGAGCCTAGATCCTTATCTCGGCTGAAGAATGAAAAAGTGTTGGTCAAACCTGCCGACCTTCTTGAGCCTAGATCCTAATCTTGGCTGAAGAATGAAAAAGTGTTGGTCAAACCTGCCAACCTTCGTAATTGTCCCCTAGTCAGGCAATAAGTACAAACAATTTTTTCAAACAGAGGAAAGAAATTTTTACAGGAAAAAATGCCTACTTGTTTTATTAAATGCCATAAAGAAAAATTACAAGTGCTTACGAAAGAGCTAAAAATAAAATACTTTGAGATCGGCCGTGTTCCATGGCCTTGGAATAGCTCGGCCGTCCATATCTTCTAGGTGATATGCCCTTTTTCCTACCAAACCAATCACTGTGTACGGTCCTTCCCAATTAGGTCTTAATTTGCCATCTTTAGGTACCAAAGTGTTTCTCATAACTTTGTATAGTACCCATCCATGATCACCCTTAATACTAATATATACATATATATATGTATATGTATATAATATTTGTAATTCATATAATAGTAATTGGGTTGAATCGAGCTGAATTTAAATGACTATTTTAAAGTCTCAGCTATTTAATTTAAATTTTTTTTTTTGGTAAACGATAAGATGTTAGTGGTCAGTAAATTAAATTACAATAAAAAAAATCACAATCGTTTCATTCACTCGAATCCTAAACCTTTAACATTCTCATTGTTCAGCTATATAAATCACTAAGCCAATGGCCTTGGTTTCAAGTCTTACCCATTTAATAAAATGAGTCTAAAAAACCTTAATCCAACTTTAACTTATGGCATAAAATGTAAATCTACCCTTAACAAAGGGGTGATTCTATTTGTATCTAAATAGTAACTCAATATGTCTAACTAAAATTTTGGGAAATTCTATTTCCACACACCAAATTATGTCTGTATACATCTTTTCTCAATCTACACATTTAGTAATTTGATTTTTATTTCTTTATCTCAGTCCACACACTTCACATTCCAAATATACCCTCACATTCTCTGTACACATACTCTTCTTCCATTCTTTCTCACTCCAAAAACCTAAACCCTAACTATACCAGCTACCGACGACGGCGGCAGCGACGACATCAACAACCGCCACTTCCTAGCCTCTGAGCCAATAGAACATATGTACATTCAGATGTTGGTGCCTTTTTCAGATCCACACCCTAACAGATAAAATGCACCCAATTTAGATTTGTAGTAAGAAGAAAATGAAGTAATTCAAATAGCAGGTGCCACATATACAAAACTTATAGTTATCAATAGCACCTTATACACATACATTTGGCCTAGAAATAGGTGCAGCTACCCTATTGGACTTGATCTGATGCAATGCTTCTTTGACAACTTTACTTCCACCAATAAATTTTGGATGTGAAGTGTTTATATAGTCCATCTAGAATGCAGAATTAGATAAATTGCAATGGTATACAAATCGTGATCATTCTAGAAAAATATAGAAATGTGCATTTACAAATTCATAAACATTGAGAATTTAAATATTTAGAAACACATGTACAGAGGATGAGTTTAAATATTTAGATGCACGGTCACAACTCTAAGGAAGAGGTTTGGGCATGGGAGGCGATGGCCGGCGGTGGCTGGCGGTGGCAGTGGCTAGTGAGATGGTGGTAGGTGAGATGTGTATGGAGAAATTGTGAGATGTGTGGGTGAGATGGTGGTGGGTGAGTTGGTAATTTTGCTAAAGGATAAAATTGTGATTCTGAAAAAATTCATTAAGTGTGTGGAGTAAGGAAACTTGGTGTGTGGAAATAGAATTTCCCTAAAATTTTCTATTATACCTTAATATAAATTTACTAACAAAGACAATACATATTAAATATTAAAATAAAATATTATTTTTTTATGATACAGATTAATCACTTATACGTATTTTTCATATTCAAGTCTCTTTATTTTTTCTCCCTAAGTTTTAATTGTTTCATTTTCATCTTCTTCTTCACTCCAAAATTTCAATTCACCTCACCAACACTCACCATTATCATTAAAATTATTGCTTCTTATTGTATTATTATTTGTAAATAGAAAAAAGTTTGAATAAAATTAATTAGGAGTAACCCATATGAGTTTATGAAGTGAGACACCGTAAAACACTCAATTTCAGCCTCTTTTGACAAGAGGTTAAAAGCAATTTTTTTTATTTTTAACTTCTTTTAGATCATATCACCTTTTTTTATTTTTTTTACAAATTTTTTTAAAAAATTTAAAAAAAAATAAAAAATTAACTTTTTAATCTAGTTCCCAAAACAACCTTCACTATTGGTTGGTGATGTTGATGTTTTCATTACAACAAATTACACTTTTGATGACTAAATTTTTAGTTGCCAAAAACTTTTACCAACTAAAATGTTTGGTCACTATCAAGAAAGGTAATTGGCAACTAAAACTGGTTTAGTTGCCGAAATCCTCCATTGGCGAGTCGCCAAAAGCTTTCAAATAAATTTAATATTGCATTTTCAGCGACTAAATTTTTTTGTCGCCAAAAACTTCAATTATTTAGCTACTAAAAATTTTAGTCGCTAAAATATTTTTTCGGTTCATCTTATTTCTTTTTAGCTACTAAATTTTTTAGTCGCTTAAAGTCTAATTTTTTTAGCTACTAAATGTTTTAGATGCCAAAACTTTTTTTCACTACTAAAAGTTTTAGTTGCCTAAAGTCTAATTTTGTTTTTTAGCTAGTAAACTTTTAGTCGCCTAAATTCTATTTTTTTTTTTAGCTACTAAATATTTAGTCACCAATTTTTCTTTTATTTTGTTTTATTATTATTTTAGCTACTAAAATGTTAGTTGCCTAAAGTTACAAGTTTTGATAGCTACTAAATATTTAGTCATCAAAAGATTTGTTTTCATTTTAATTTTTTTAGCTACCAATTGTTTGGTTGCAAAAAACATCATTTTATGTTTTTCTTTAATGAATTTGTCTACAACCTGTATGTATTCGTGCAACATGTACCATGTATATAAACAAAACAATACATTTATTATCAATCATTCGACAATTTACATCCATTTCACTTCCATCCATCCGAAAATGAATAACTTTTAATGTCAAATTCCATACAAACCAAGTATATTCCAACCTACAATAATAATTCCATACAAAACAGAGAATCATACGAAAACCATGTCCTCCGTACACAAAAAAAAATATATTCACTACCATGCCAAATAGCCATTTGGCATTGTACAAATTAGCATGGTAATCTGTACCACGATAAACGTAATCTATACATAGCATGCCAAAAGTAATATTGTGGGGGCCGAATATTTGGAGTCATAAAGAGGCCGAATAGTTGAACTTGGAGAGTCGAAGTATATATAGCACTCGGCCCCGTCTCGCACGTTCAAATCCTACCCTATTTGGCCAAATAGCCGGATGAGCAAGAGGCTGAGTGAAAAGCGGTTTGCTACAAAAAAAGCCGAATGGCGAATTGAAAGTGGGCCCAATCCCGAGGTCCAAGAAAGAAAAGATATAAATAGAAGAATATCAGCCAAAAAGAGGTATGTGAGAATCAATATGCTTAACTTAAAATACAAGTAATCCAGAGAGAGTAGAGATTAACTTGTCCGTCGGAGTCCTAATTCCGGCACCCCCGACCGGAGTGTTCATTTCTTTTCAGGTGACAATCTGAGGATCGCGAGCGTTCCCCAGGATCTGAAGAGTATTTCCAAACCACTTCCCCACAATTGGTGTCGTCTGTGGGAATACTCAAATACATCCATGGCGGGCGTAACGGAAGACCCTCCAATAGTCACTGACGAAACCACACAGAGAGACGACCTCACTCCAACAAACATGCTTGGACCAGAGACTATCGCCGCAAGACGCGCCTTGAACTTCGCCTCACCCTCGACTTTAGCGCATGAGACAATGCAAGCGATCATGGAACAAGAAAAGAAAAACAAACAGAGGTTGGAGAACATGATTGCTAAGAACGAACGTCTCCGTCAGGATTTGGCCTTGGAAGTGGCAAAGTCCAAACAAGCTGTACGCCAAGATCCGGAACGACCTCTGAGGGCAGGTGGTCGACGGCCTCAAGCCCGACAACAAGACACTGATAGCGACTCCGACTTATTATCCCCAGAGCCCAAGAAGAAGGGGTGACCCGAAACTACCAGTTCCTCTGAAGAAAGTCCACGTATAAGGCATAAGCGAAGAAGAAACAGTTCAGACGAAGAAGACCAGCACGATCCCCTTATACGACAGATTGCAAGGGCAGTGCTACCTAAGAAATTCAAAGCACCGTCATTCACCTTGTACGACGGTAAATCAGACCCCACTGATCATATCCGCCATTACAAGCAAGCCGTGATGCTGTATGCAGACGACGAGGCTCTCATGTGCAGAATATTTTCGAGCAGTCTGGGACCACTGGCTGTCAGGTGGTATTATAAACTGGAGCCAGCTTCGATCAAGAGCTTCCACTAACTCCAAAAATCCTTCAGGGCAAGGTTTATCACTAATGAGGTCCAGCCAAAGCAAGCCGATTCCCTTTGAGCAATGCAAATTCAACCGGGGGAAACCCTTCATGCATATTCGGCGCGGTATTGGGAGTGCTTTAATCTGGCAGATGATGCTTGCAATGACTCCATGGCCATTACCGCCTTCAAGATGGGGTTGCATCCCGACAGTGCCCTCCGCAGCTCTTTGACCAGACGGTCCCCCAAAACAGTCTAGTCATTGATGAAGAAAGTTGAAGAATACTGTAAAGTGGAAGATGATGTCTTGCGGGTTAAAGTCGAAAGTGTGACCAACAAGACGGCTCCTTCTGAAATTACTCAGCCATTAAATTTTGTACCACCTCAGAGCCCTGAACCATGGCATCGGGCTAAACGAGATAAGACACGGGATTCTCGCCGATCAAACGACCAATGCCCCTACCGAGCAAATGAATAATTGCAAGTCGATAGCAGGCGCACAAGGCGCGTCGACAAAAAATATACGGAGTTGTCAGAGCCAATCAGCGCGGTCATGTCCAAAATCCAACATCTTCCATTCTTCAAATGGGCGTCGAAAATAGTGGGACCTCCCGACACACGAAGATGGGATAGGCGGTGCGAGTATCACAAGGATCATGGCCATGATACTAAGAGTTGTTATGCATTGAAGGATCACCAGGAAGAATTGGTACAAGATGATCGGATACAATAGTACGTCCGAAAAGGCAACTCAACCAAAGCAATAACTTTAAGAAAAGATTCACCTCTACTCAGCGTGATCCACATGATATACAGCCTGCCAATGTCATCCGCGGTGCATATGATTCAGTCGAATCCCAACCCTCAAAATCAACTCACTCCGGCTAAACGGCCCCATGAAGCTGTGAGCATTGCTTTTGATGATTCAGATTTGGCCGGAGTGACACTTCCCTACATTGATCCCTTGGTAATCGAGTTCCATGTAAACCGATTCACCGTTGAGCGCGTACTCAATGACCCAGGAAGTACATCGGAAGTTATGTATTACAAGACATTCACCAAACTCGGCTTCTCCGAATCGGATCTCTCTCCGACTCTTTATCCACTATTTGGTTTCAACACCAATCCAGAATACCCGTTGGGAAAAATCACACTACCCATTCGAGCGGGCTCCCGAACAGTGGATGTGGAGTTCTTAGTCGTCAAACTGCCATCGCCGTATAATCTCATCATGGGGCGAACTTGGTTGTGTACTATGCAAGTCGTGCCAAGCACCTATCATTAGCTGCTACACTTCCTGACAGAATACGGCATTGAGCAAATCCATGGCTCCCAGAAGTCGGCACAAGTATGCTATCTCCTTGCCGGAAAGATGCCAAAGGAGTTGCAAGTGAATTCCATCGAGGTGCCGGATCGAGAGAGCCTCGACGACGTTGGGTGGCTCCCAAGTGAAAAGGCCACGGAAGCCCTAGATCGAGTTAAAATCAACAGAAACCCAGACAGGTTCTTCATGGTTGGCGCCTCCCTAAATCAAGCCGACAGATAGCAGCTAATTTCCTTCCTGCTCAGCAACCTTGATGTCTTTGCGTGGACTCCATACGAGATGCCGGGTATAGATCCGTCTGTTTCACAGCACCGTTTGAATGTTGACCATAAATGCAAGCAGATCATTCAGAAAAGCCGGCAGTCAACCCCAAAACATACAACCGCCGTTGTTGAAGAGGTCGACAGGTTGCTTGACGTCGGGGCAATTAGGGAAGTGACCTACCCTACATGGCTCTCTAATACTGTGGTTGTGAAGAAGAAAAATGGGGCTTGGTGAGTGTGCGTTGATTTCACGGACCTAAACAAAGCCTGTCCCAAGGATTGTTTTCCCCTACCCAGAATTGACCAGCTTGTAGATGCGACAACATGCCATCAGCGTATGAGCTTCCTTAATGCTTATAGAGGCTACCATCAAATTGCCATGCATCCGGAGGACCAAGACAAAACTGCATTCCTCACCCCAAGAGGAACCTACTGCTATAAGGTTATGCCTTTTGGGCTGAAGAATGCGGGGGCAACTTACCAAAGACTGGTCACTGCCATGTTCAAGGAGCAACTCGGCCACACTATGGAAATGTACATTGATGACATGGTGGTCAAGTTCAAAGAAGGGAAAACTCATCTAGCTGATTTGGAGGAGACATTCAACATTCTACGCAAATACAAAATGAAGCTGAACGCTTCCAAATGTGCATTTGGGATTAGCTCTGGCAAATTCTTGGGTTACATTGTCAACCATCGTGGAATCAAACCAACCCGAGGCAAATCACAGCAATCTTGGAGCTTGGCTCCCCTCGTTCAGTAAAAAAGGTTCAAAAGTTGATGGGGATGGCCGCCGCGCTCAACAGGTTCATTAGTCGGTCTACAGATCGCTGTCGACAATTCTTCCATCCACTACGGCAGGGCAAGGCTTTTGAATGGTCCGCTGAGTGCGGAGCTGCTTTCAACAGCCTCAAAACCTATCTCCGATCAGTTTCACTCTTGACAACACCATCGGCTGGCGACCCGTTCATTTTGTATCTGGCAGTTTCTGACCGGGCCGTCAGCGCCGTACTGATAAAGGAAGAACTGGGGGAGCAGCAGCCAGTGTATTATGTGAGCAAGGCAATGGTTGACGCGGAAACACGCTACCTTCCGTTGGGAAAAACTCATCCTAGCCCTAGTCATGGCGGCAAGAAAATAGATGCATTACTTCCAAGGGCATAGCATCGAGGTGCTAACAGATTATCCCCTCCGATCAGTACTACGTAGTGCAGAAGCATCAGGACATGTTTCAAAGTGGGCTCTTGAATTCGGCCAGTACGATATTCAGTTTCTACCTAGAACCTCAATCAAGGGACAGATGCTTGCCAACTTTGTTGCCGAATTCACTGGGGGTCTTGCCGACTTCAAGTCTGATGAAATTCGACCGAAGCCGAACTGGAGAATTTATGTTGGGGACATTTAGCAGTTGTAATGTGATGGATCATCCAATCAGCGGGGCAGTGGAGCCGGAGTAGTAATCATGGCTCCCGACGGCGCAATAATTGAGCAGGCCGTCAAGCTCGGCTTTGAAGCTTCAAATAACGAAGTCGAATACGAAGCCCTTCTAACCGGTTTACGGAATGCACATCTTCTGGGTGCTCAGCGTTTGCTTGTATTTTGCGATTCAAAACTGGTGATCAATCAGCTAAAGGAGAAGTACACGGCAAGAAACGACCGTATGGCGGCTTACATAAAAATGGCTAACTCCTTGCTGGCAAAATTTGACCATCATGAATTGAATCAAATAACACATGATCAGAACACACATGCAGATGCCCTGGCTTGCCTAGCCTCCGCCATTAACTCAGAGATTAAACGGACTATCGAAGTAGGTTTCATCCCGGAGCCGAGCATTGGCCCTTCGGAGAAAATCCAGGTCAATGTCATAGAATCTGGACCGAGTTGGATGGATCCCACTGCTGCATTCCTGTCTTCCGAACAACTCCCAGAGGACAAGAAAGAAACGCACAAGCTGCGAAACAAAGCCTTGCGATACTACTTGGATCCGCAAGGAAAGCTTTATAAAAAATCCATTTCTTGTCCATATTTGGAATGCGTGCATCTGGACAAGTTGAAGAGCTTCTGACTGAAATACATGAAGACAGTTTTGGCGCCCATTCTGGCGGGCGCTCTTTGGCTCATCGAGCCGTGACACAGGGATATTACTGGCTGACAATGAGAGCCGATGCCGAATGTTACGTGAAAAAGTGTAAACAGTGCCAGAAGTTCTCTCCCTTGATCCACCTGTTTGCTGAAAAGCTAAGCTCCATAACCAGTCCTTGGCCGTTCGCCCAATTGGGACTTGACATCGTCGGACCATTGTCAAGGGCCGCAGGGAACAAACGATACCTGATTGTCACGACAGATTACTTCATAAAATGGGTCGAAGCGGAGGCATTAATGCACATTCGAGATGATGATGTTAAGCGCTTTGTATAGAGAAATATCATTACACGATTCGGCATTCCAAGAGCACTTATCTCAGACAACGGCACCCAATTTGATTGCGGCGTCTACCAAGATCTGTGCAGCAAATATGGTATCCGCCCTTACTTTTCCACGCCGGCTTACCCACAAAGCAATGGTCAAGCTGAAGCCTTTAACAAATCCATCTTGGATGGCATCAAGAAAGGCTGGAGAAAGCTAAAGGAAAATGGGTAGAAGAATTGCCGAGTGTGTTGTGGGCTTATCGAAATATGCCAAGGCGATCCATTAGGGAAACTCCGTTTGCTTTATGCTTTGGAACCTAGGTGATTATACCCCTGGAGATCGACCTTCCCACCTTGAAGTTGAAATTTTTTGACATGGGCCAAAACGACATGATGCTGGCCTTGGATTTGACTCTGATTGAAGAACGAAGAGACTGTGCCCTTGCGTCCATGGCACGGTACCGGCAGTAACTTGCTAAGTCGTATAATTAACATGTTTAGCTGCGCCGCTACACACCAGGAGAGTTGGTCCTGAAGAAAGTACTCCCAACTGCTAGAAAATCGGCTGATGAAAAATTGGGTCCAAACTGGAACGGCCCATATCAGGTCGATTCGATCGCTAGAGTAGGGGCATATCGGCTCAAAGACATGTCTGGAAGGAGCTTGCCACGGCCTTGGAATTCAGCGCACTTGTGTAAATTTTATCATTAAACCCGACTTGTAGGGAATGATACTAGTTTTGAATGGTGCACCATGTACATATTTCACTCTTGCAATGCAAAGTCTTCCATTTCCTTATCGCGCAATTCAGTTCAAAAGTCTCCGGATTCGGAGCTCCATCGGCGCATGACACTTTTGGGCCGATTAAGCCTCCGGATTTGGAGCGCCCTTCGTGGATATCATAATCGGCCAAATTAAGTCTCCGGATTCGGAGCCCCATCGGTGAATGACACCTTTGGACCGATTAAAGCCTCCGGATTCGGAGCGCCCTTCGTGGATATCACAATCGGCCAAATTAAGTCTTTGGATTCGGAGCCCCATCGGTGCATGACACCTTTGGGCCGATTAAACCTCCGGATTCGGATCGCCCTTCGTGGATATCACGATTGGCCAAATTAAGTCTCCGGATTCGGAGCCCCATTGGTGCATGACACCTTTGGGCCGAATACGACTCCAGATTTGGAGCGCCTTTCGTGGATATCACGATTGGCTAAATAAAGCCTCCGAATCCGGAGCCCCAGTCGTGCATAACACGTTTGGGCCGATTAAGACTCCAGATTCGGAGCGCCCTTCACGACGAAGGTTAAGGCATATATAGATATTCAAAGTGGAATGTTTTGTTAAGCTGAGCTGGCAAAAACCGTTTACACTTTAAAAGCATACAAACATTGAAAATGAAATGCCTGAATGAGTTGGGCCGGTGCAACCGCATAAACAAAATTAAAATATGCAAACATTCGAAACAAGATGCCCAATCAAGCATGTAAACATTCAAAATCAAACACAAACATTTAAAATAAAATATTTTATTAAATTATCCAATAGATACATAGCTGACGCCCAATTTGTGTTAGAACGTTTACAATATATGTTTAGTTCTTTTCGGCATCGCCCTCGTCATCGCTCTTCTCAATTTCGAAAGCGTCAAAAGGAAAGTCGTGACGATGATATAATAGCGACGCCGATTCAACTCCTGCTTCTTGGAGTGCCTCTGAGGCTTGGAGAGCCTTAATCCACCCGTGCCTAAAGCCCCAATTCTCGCATCGGCACACCTCCTCTGTGAGTTTCTTCTTGGTCTTGTCTATCCCG
This sequence comes from Camellia granthamiana, assembly GCA_036172215.1. Taxonomy (NCBI): domain Eukaryota; kingdom Viridiplantae; phylum Streptophyta; class Magnoliopsida; order Ericales; family Theaceae; genus Camellia; species Camellia granthamiana. The sequence goes on from CM069908.1 coordinate 68,578,802, forward strand.
ACTCTTCGACCGTCATGGAAGCCTTTTTCATAACCCACGATCCTTGCATTTTCCACGGCAAACATGCTTGCTGTATCCCGATCGGCTATCGCATGACTTAACAGCCATTGGGTTACTCTCTCCTCCACGACCGGGTTAGATTGACCTACCGTATGCGGCTCGGTAGTTTGAGCCTTCCTAAGTTCCCTAAGCTCACGCTCGGCCTTTTCCGCGGGAGCCTCCAAGTTCCGAATTCGTTCGTTCTTTTTCTCTATTTCTCGCCGCACAGCGCGCAGGCGCATGCCGACTTCATAAGCGGTATACAGCCCTTTCACCGCCCCGTGGATGCCCTCTCGAAATACTTCAAAATCCTGTCGACCAACCATCGACTGCTGGACTTCTGGTGGAAAAATCTGTCGAGCAAACTCGACCGCTACACCTGGGTCGTTAACAATGGAGTCTGCCTCCGTCATCGGTTTATTCCCCACAATAACCGCAAAACTTAACGGTCGCGGCGTCGCATCGGCCTTATTTTTCGGTTGCGGCCGTGGGGAGCTTCCCCGTTGCTATTTTTCCTTTCGGGGTGATCTACTTTGACGACTTGGAGGCTGACGTTTTTCCCGTTCTTTGGACGTCCTACCTCCCGCACGGGTGGGTTCGCTGCTGCAATTCATTGCAGTGTCAAGCTCAGCTAATGTTCGCGTTTCTCCTCTGCTGTTGAAGAACAGTCTATTTGACATTCGCACTTATCTAACCTTACGCAACAAATTGTTTTAAATTGAGTTTGAACACAATAAGTAGAGTCACTGGCGCGAAGAGTCCATCTCATTTATTTCTAATGCTTACAGCGTCCCCGAGGCGATTTCATTAACGCTAAACTCCAAAAGACTGATGTTGTTCGATGTGCACCGCAACCAGGCCATAAACTATTAGCATTCGGCTTTTTGGAGTTCATGCATTAGCTGGGGCAAGGGCAGATTTATTAATCTGATTGGCCAAGCATCTAAGCCCGATGCCAATCGATGTGTGCCACAACCACTCCATGAACTATTAGCATTCGACTTTTTAGAGTTCATGCATTGGCCGAGGCAAGGGTAGATTTATTAATCTGATCGGCCAAGCATCTATGCCTGATGCCGATCGATGTGTGCCACAACCACTCCATGAACTATTAGCATTCGACTTTTTGGAGTTCATGCATTGGCTGGGGCAAGGGCAGATTTATTAATCTGATCAGCCAACATATAAGCCCGATGCCGATCATTGTGTGCCATAGCCACTCCATAAACTATTGGTATTCGGCTTTTTGGAGTTCATGCATTGGCTAGGGCAAAGGCAGATTTAGTAATCTGATCGGCTATTCAACGAGGATAAATTAAAATTGCCTAGTTATCTAATCAGCAAGTATACATGAATGTTTTATCCAAAATAGCAAAAAACAATACCATTCATCAATAACAAAATTTAGCACAAATAATAGCAAAGTACAAAGGAAATTTTCATTAGTAAATTGGGCACAAATTGTAGCCATTTTACATATGAAAACTACTAAACAAAAAGCTACAAGTTCGCATGAAAATGCCTAGCAAAAAACTATGACTGTAGCAATACATGAAAACTACTAAATGAAAAGCTGTAAGAATACATTCAAAATCCTAAAACAAAAACAAGTGTCACCCAAATTAATCCTCGGAGTCAGACTCTAGCGGCTCAACATCCACTTGTTCGTATGGAATCGGCATAGCCAATGTCACATCAGTAGCAGCAAGGGCTTTGAGCCAGCCATGTTTGAATCCCCAATTTTCAAATTTGGGGACTTCTTCCACATAGTTGGCGAGAGCAACACTTTGTCCGGCCTCGAACGCCTTGGAAGCCTCCAAGTCGGCTACTTCCTTCGCCTCTTGGGCTAACTTGAGCACATCTTCGCTCATGTCTACCCTCTTCTCGGCTACCAATCTTAGCCGATCCGTATTTCTCGCCCTCTCCATCTCGGCCTCGGCCCTGGCGCTTTCCATTTTCGCCCTCGCTGCCTCGAAATCAGCGCTGCTCCTTTGGCCCTCTACCTCCGTTTGTAAATGGCCAAGTCGTTCGACGATGTCATGCTGGCGACGACCTATCTCGGCTATTCTTCCGACCGTCTGCGAAAAGGGAAATTAAAACCAAAATAATATTTGTGTAAAAGGGAAAAACAAGGTCAAGGTATATACTAGGAGAGCCGATTGAGCGGCTAGTGCTATTGCCAGTAGATCCGGTTCCGCCCGAAAAGCCGCCTTGTCAGTCGGCAATGAGACAGACGTAGCCATGCTAAGTGCAACGGTTGGGTCTTTAATTGCTGAAGCATCAGAGGAGATCGGCATGTTTTTTATCTTCAGTTGAATGACAAAAGGCACAATCACATTCGATTCCTCTAAACGAGGCTGTTTGTCGGCACGATTTTCTTCTGAGCCGGCCTCGAACTCAGCAGGACGCCTCTCTGCCCTTTGCTCAGCTTCTTGATCGGCCTGCACAACCACCTCGGACTCGGCACTTCGGTTTTTTGCTGTTTCTTCCTCAATAAAAGACAAGGAGGGCTGAGATTCGGCAACAGGCAGGGAGGGCTGAGATTCGGCGGCAGGTGGCACTTTAGATCGAATGGCCTCTGCTCTTCCCCGCACGACCATCCTTTCCGCGTTTTTCTTTTTGGCAAGTTGTGTGAGGCTTAACCCAGCCATGTCTTCAGGGTATGCGCCGGGAAGGTCCTCTAAACCGTTAAAAACATCGTCAAATAGAAGGTCCCCTCGGCCTGAAGTGGACGGAGGGTCGGCTGAATTGAGATCGGCTTCCTCAAAGGCCAACTTCAAAGCCTTGTCTACTTCCGCTTCAGACTGACCTGACTCGGCGACCTCAGCTACTTCCGCCCTCTCCGAATCGGACCCCTCGAAACCAACTTGCCGCAAGTTTTTGAAGTCGGTCAAAATAAGAGCGGTAAGAAACTCTTCACCCTCCGGAATTGGGATGTTTTCTGCCGCCGAGAAGGTCGTATATGTCGGCTCATAGTGAAGTAGAATGTGGACCGCCCTTCCCTATTTTTGAAGTCTTGGACGACCGAAATATTTGAGCGCGACTTTGATTTTTGAAAGAATGGCGTCGTCGGTTGAAGTCATGACTTTCTTCAAATCGTTTCCTGCACAATCAAAACCATGAGGTCTCAAAAATGAAGCTTTATAAATATAACAAAAAATAAACACAAGAAGCTATACGGCCACCTGGTTCGCCCCTCCGTCTAGGAATAGGATCGAGGCGATCCTCGCCTTCGCTGAATTCCCAGTTACCTTGGACAACGACCATAACATCATCGATTCGCTTCCCAGAACTGGAAAGCATAGTCACTAATTGATGGTCGGTGTCCTTGGCCCTAAGGAAATAACGTCTATGCCGACCAGAAGACTTGGCCAAGGCATAACAATGCCGAATAGCAGGAATGCCGAGGTTAATCCTAAGGCGACGGTTTAACTCTATAATCCCATTACGATTCTAAAAAAGTTGACATTAGGCTGGGAAGGGATTAGACCCCAATGGCAAAGCACGGCCCTAAGGAATGGGTGAAGGGGGAAACGGACTCCACCCTCTACGATTGATAGGAGAAGGAAGATGATCGTGGTTTCATCAGCCCTCTCCATATCGAGGGTGCTATCTGTTACTCACGAGTGACATACAAACGTCATCAGGAATGGATAAATGGCGTCGGAAGCCAGAAATTTGATCTGAGGAAAGGAGATCTTTCAAATGTTTTTCCATTTCCTTCAGCCTAAAGGAATATACTAAACCAAAAACAAACCAGGAAAAAGGATTCAAGGCAGAGAGGGAGAGAACTTACAAAAGATGAAGAGAATAGTGAAGGAAAGGAAGTTGCAGAGGTAATTCGGAAGGCAGTCCAGCGACGAGCACCTAAAAATGTGTATGTATTTGAAAAGACGTCAAAATTTTAAATCACAAAATAGAAGTGTATGAAGGGGCGGGAAGTTGAAATGATAACCGAGAGGCGTGTGCTCAAACATCTGCGTTGGAATGAGGTCAGCCGCCGAATTTCGGCTCTGACTTTTCGAGTTCGAAACCAAACACTCCAGCCAATTGTTGTTAGTGGAGTGCTTGGGGGGAAATTGTGGGGGCCAAATATTGGGAGTCGTAAAGAGGACGAATAGTTGAACTTGGAGAGTCGAAGTATATATAGCACTCGGCCCTGTCTCACACGTTTAAATCCTACCCTATTCGGCCAAATAGCCAGATGAGCAAAGGGCTGAGTGAAAAGCGGTTTGCTACAAAAGAAGCCGAATGACGAATTGAAAGTGGGCCCAATCCTGAGGTCCAAGAAAGAAAAGATATAAATAGAAGAACATCAGCCAGAAAGAGGTATGTGAGAATCAATATGCTTAACTTAAAATACAAGTAATCCAGAGATAGTAGAGACTAACTTGTCCGTCGGAGTGCTAATTCTGGCACCCCCGACTGGATTGTTCATTTCTTTTCAAGTGACAATCTGAGGATCGCGAGCGTCCCCCAGGATCTGAAGAGTATTTCCAAACCACTTCCCCACAATTATATACCAAGCCAAAAATAATTTGTACGATTAATACTAATCCACACAAAAGTAGAGGACGACAAAATAGGCTAATTATACAAAAATATAAATTGTCTTCCGTACACAAAAATGAAATATCCACAAATCCAGGCCAAAAGCCATCTACAAAAAAATAAAATAAAAATTGCACCATTAATACCAGAAATGCATGTACAACTTGATACTCTAAGGCAAAAACATTAAAGGTTATGGTGTGTAAATTAAACTGTTCATCTTCTTCATGCTAAAATGAAGATATATATATATACTTTTTAAATTGAACATATTTTTTTTAGAAAACACATTGAAATTGTTTTTAAAATATTAAAAAAAATATTCACAGAAAAATAAAACTGATATATAAAGGTTAAGTGTTTCTGAACTTGAGTGTACATGATTAAATGGGGGGTGTAAACAATTTGTTTTCAGGTGTAAATAGAAGCACCCTACACATAATAAAAACAAAGCAGAAATAAAAATTCTAAAGAGATGAGAACAGTAAGGTCCGGTCTCATAGTACCTACACAATTTTGTTAGACTTTGCCTTGACATTTAAAGCATGCCCATCTCTGCGAAAAACACTAAACTTAGTCATTGTATTGATTAGATTAAGTAGTTAAGAAAACAACATGCTAACCCTTAAAGATGCTATTCAGAAAGATAAGATCACACAGATCTTATTCAATAGGAGGCCAATTTATTTATTTTTGAGTTTAGTATAACTTAATTGTAGCTAGGGTTGTCAATATTATATCTTCACCAATACATGCAAAGAAGCTTCATCAGAATGTTTTACAACTTTGATGGATCTCAAATGTAGTAGAGCAGAAGAAGAGATGAGTTATCACTGAGTATCGCATCTTCCCAACCCGAATGATATAGTGGTTACTGTTATGCCATGGCACTTATAAACAACGCCTAATTCTTTTTTCTTTTTATTTTTTTAAAATTTTTATGAGGCTATCTCAAACTTTAACTAAACAATGAAACTATGGATCAATCATACAAATGAGATGTAGACTCAATAAAAAAGAACTATCAACAAAAACAAATCTTAATCTATGAAGTGTCATCATCCAATACATTTCTAAATACAATATTTAAACAGAAGATTTCTTCAAAATTAAGACCCCATTAACATGTGCCATAAAAAATTCTTATTATAGCGATCTCGGGTTTTACCCCTTGTGTACAGTGATCTGGACTTGTTTCTGTGGATGTTAGTAGTTGCTTATATTCCATTTTCATCCTTTTGCACTTTGTATTTGAGTTATTGGATGTGTTGGGCAGGTTTGTTACAGGTTGGTTGAACTTAGAAACCAAAAGTAGTTGCCCAGATTTTTGCCTTCACGCTCGAGCGAAGCTTTTGACGCTCGAGCGGGCCCTTCGTTGTTGCTTCTCCGCTCGAGCGGGTGTTTTGACGCTCGAGCGTGATTTTCCATCTCCCAGTATTTCCTCTACAGTGTTGGACGCTCGAGCAGGAGTTTTGACGCTCGAGCGTGAGTTTGTGTGTGATGCTCGAGCGGGGAGTTTTACGCTCGAGCAGGGACCTGGTTTAGCAAAAGTTCTGGGAGTGTGTATTCACCACTCGAGCGGGAGTCTGTGAGTGACGCTCGAGTGTGGTTTTCCACGCTCGAGCGGGGCGATTTTTATATTAACTTCGGGATTCTATTTTTGAATCACTTTTCAACATCCTTTCTCTCTCTTACTTTTCCGAAAAAGCCATTGGAGAGCACCTCACTCTAAAACCTAACTTCTCTCTTAGGATTGATCTAGCTAGAGTGTTTTCCTAACCTCTGGCCTTTACAAAAAAGTTATTGATCGTCGAGGGCTATCTTTTGATCCAAGAATCTCGAGATTTGGAGCATTTCCGTTTTCTTCATCTTCTTCGTTGGGTGTCAACTTTTGAGGTAGGGATTCCTACTCACTACTATGGGTTTTGACCTAGATTTTTGGGCATTTTGTTAAATGGTTGATATTTGGGAAGTTAGGGTTTGAAAATGTTGAAAGGGGTTTTTTTTTGTTATTTTGATTCTAAAATGTGTATTTTGGGTTTCAAAATAATGATATTGTTGTTGGTTGTTGATTTATGGACCATTGGGTTGTTATTGGAAAAAGGGGTAGAAAACCCTAAGTTGTTGTATAAATTAATTGGAATAATTAATTCGGAAAAATTGTTGTTGTTTGGAATTGAGTTGGAAATAATGAAATTAGCTCATTATATTGTGAAATGGTGGACTTGGACTTATTAATCGCTCACTTTTGGAAACATTGATATTTTATCTGTTGGAGCTTTTATTATCTGTTTAGAAATAATTGCTTAGGCTACCGGTGGAGGGTAGTTTTGATTGTTGTAGACAATGCATGATGATTAGGCAAATTAAAACTAATCAACTGGATGTGTCATTGGGTATGACGGTTGAAAGAATACATTAACTGTATGTATTGATTGATTATGTATATGACCTATGTGTATATACGTTGTGTGTGTGGGAGGAGATAGGGGATGTACTCCACGGTTTATGGGAAGATAAGGGATGAACCTCTAAACCGGATGTCGTTTGGGAGGAGATAGGGGATGGAATCCGCTGATACAGCTCATATGCTTGTCAGTTAATGTGTTGATATAGCTCATATGCTTATCTGTTGAAGTGTGGATGCAGCTTGTATGCTTATCTGTTGAGATGTTGATATAGCTAGTATGCATATCTAATGTAAAATGGGAAACGTTTACTATGAGTCACTGTCTCATGTAAGTTGTTGGTCAGGTTCTGAGCCGTTGTTGTGAATTGTGAATTTGATAAGAAATGGAAAATGGAATGAAGCATGGACATAGTGGTCATGTAATGGAAATGAGATATGAATTGATTTATGGGAATTAAACATTTATCAATTGCTAATGTCTTAGTTACTACTCATACTGTGTTTAGCATATCTCTACTGAGCGTTGGCTCACCCTATATGGGACATTATTTTCAGGTACAGGTAGCATGCCACCTCCAAGGACATAGCTTGGATGATGATGAGAGTTGAAGACTCTTTTTGTTTGTTTTGTTTGTATTACATGTATATCAAGCCAAGGGCTTCTTTTGTATAGAGTTAGTTCTCTTCTTTTGTGTAACCAAGTGTTGACTTGGAAAGCTGTAAGCCCGTAGGGCATTTGCTTTTGTTCTTTACATGTAATACTGTTGTATAGAAATGGTTGATTTCTCTTTTGTCAATGCATGTCTAAAGTGATGGGTTTTATGTATTATTTTGAGGGTGTTACACTTATTGTCAACCACCTCAATGCTTTCAAACAATGGATTAAGGCTTTGAATACATACACAATCAAGGAGTAGCCATACATGTAAATACATACACAATCAATGGATTAGAGTTTTGAAACTAATGAAAGAGAAAGGGAAAATAGGGGGAAATGTATCAAACGACTAAAATCAAATCCATATTTAGGACATCAAGCCCATTGAACTTTAGAAATCAAACCACAACAACCAAACCCATTTCACAAATCAACACGAAATTAAACTGAATCAAGCATACAAAACCCTAAAGCAACAGTCAAAAAGGGAGAATAGAGGAAGTGAGAGAGAGAGAGAGAGGGAGAGAACTTATGATCTGCGGTGGTGGCGGTGTGCGACGTACAGTGAGTAATGGTGGTTTGTGGTGAGGTGAGATGGGGTGAACTTTGGTGGTGAAAGAGAATCTGTGTGAGGAGAGAGAGAACAATCTGTTTTGTCTAAACAAAGAACGCAAATATCAAATAATTTCCCTCTAAAATTTTCACACATTTGGCTACGAAATTGGTTTTTTTGTCGGCAAATGTTAATAATTGGAGACTAAAAATTTTTTGTTGCCAAAGCTTAATCAACGGCAACTAAAATATTAGTCGCCAAAAGTATTAATTTGGCCACTAACTTTTTTTTGGTCTGAACAAATGAATATACCACAACTAATTTTTTTTTAGTCACCAAAACTTAGGGGTTGTTTGGGATGATCTAAATAAGTGTACTTTTTCACTTTTTATGAAATATGGGTTGGGTTGGGTTTAAAGTGATGTGATAGAGAGGTGATGTAACTTAAATAAGATGATGTGACTTAAATAGGATAGTGACTTTTTGATTTTTTGGCTTTTTTAAGTTATGACAAACAAGACCTTAATATTTGCCGACAAAATTGTTTGGTTGCCAAAGAGTAACCATAAAATATGACTATTATTTGGCGACTAAATTTTATTTTGTCGGCAAAAAATATTATACGAAGACTAAAAAAAAATTTAGCGACTAATATTTTTTTAGTCGCCTATTATGGAATATTTTGCGACTAAATTTTTTTTAGTCGCCAATAACTAATACATCTCAACTAAAAAAATTTAATAGCTATATCCTAAACCAACGGTGACTAATACATTTTTTAGTCGCCAAAAATGTCACTTTTAACGACTAAATTGCTTTTAGTCACTAAAATTTGATTGCCAAAAGTGTAAATTGTTGTAGTGCAAATTGTTTAAAAATCTCTCAAACTTCCAAATATAACTAGTCTTGAATAATCTTATTAAAATGACTATTGTAGTAGCTAATTAGTTAGAGTTAGTAAAATATTATGATCCTAGCGATAATAGCCAACAAATGTATTTTAAAGAGCCATTAGACCATATCCAATGGTTACTCAAAATTGTCATCAAATTTGAATTTGATAAAAATAACTTCAAAACCTGCTATAACAGTTTCATCAAATACGTATAAAATTCAGGATTTCATTTTTCTTTCATCAAACTAAGGACCAATGTGCCTTTCATAAAATCACTATTCATTGCCATTGCATTTTCACTACCGGATGTCCTCCTAGATGACCACCTCAAGGCAAAAATTTGTGAAAAAATTACACTGGCCAATCGATCGGCCGGTCATCGGCCCGATCAACTAGTGATTTGATGAAACTCCAAAATCCTCCATTGGAGCACTTGATATAAATGGTAACTTTTACTCAAATTTTTACACAAATTTAATAAAAAAATTAATGCACCTTTAGAAATGCTCTTAGAGATGCTTTCATAAGAGTAATACATATTTTTATACTAGTTATAAGTAATAGAATCATGATGAAAATAATATGAGAGAATGGTAGATGCACAATAGATAGAATGAAAATGTATATTCTCTAGCATAATTTGTATATGGAATTTCCATTAAAATGATATAATAGGGATATTTTTATAATTAAATATAATTTAATTAATAAAGGAAAATAATACTCTTGAATAATTTGTATCTGAAATTTTCATTAAAATGGCATAATGGTGATATTTTTCTAATTAAATAAAATTTTAATAGACACTCTTTAAAATGGCGTGTCCCAATGTAACTACATTATTTTATATGTATTTTTTCCATTTATATATCATACTTATTTAATAATATTTGCTATTTCATAAAAAATACACATATTGAATGGAATGCTTGGTTTTTTGGCTTTTTTGGGCTAAAATTCACAAAAAAGACAAAATAGGCTAAAATCTATACTATATATTAAGCAAAAGGGAGTTTTTAACCCCCAAGGCCTATGGGAGTTTCAATATCTCAATCTGAATTTTCTAAATTTTTTATTAAAAAAAAACTCAACATTTATTGATTTGGTTAAAATCCCCTGATCAGCATTTATTAACTTTTTTCAATCCACATGTCTTTCCATATGTTTACATTTATTGATACAATCCCCTTATCAGTATTTAAAATCCCCTCGTACAAATAATTATAGATACAATCCGTGTATAGTTACTGTTATAGCGATCCCGGTTTTCCCTTCATTGTTTAATTGTATTCCGAACTCGGTTCCGTGGATGTGCTGTTGTTTTTTTCCCGTTTCCGTCCTTTACTCTTTGTATATGAGTCTTGGGTCATGTTGGGCAGGTTTGAAACAGGTTGGTTGTGTTTGGAAACCAAGGGTTGATGTCCATTTAATTCCAACTAGTGTCTATTAAATTTTCATAATTGTTCATTCAATTCCAATTAGTGATCCATTCATATTCCATTAGTGGGATTTTATGACAAACTTGTTCATTCATATTTCTAACTAGTGTTCATTTAATTCTAGTTAGTGTTCATTTAATTTTAATTAGTGTTCATTTAATTCTAACTTGTCCTTTCATTTTCCAATTAATGGGCTTTTATAACAACCTTTCAATATCACTTGTTCATCTCCCTTTTGATTTCAAAACCCTAGAACCATCTTCTCTCTCTCCCTACACACCTTCTCTCTAGGTTTTCATCTCCCTCTAGTGTAAATCTATACTAAGTCCTTTGTAAGAAAGGTAGAGTGGGTTGAGGGCTTCATTTTAATCTGAAAGCTTGGCGATTTGGAGCACTTTGGTTTTTGGCCTTCATCTTCTCCATTTGGTCTCTCCATTTGAGGTAGGGATTTCCTTGTTCTTTTTCAATACTCCGTCTATAGATAGACATGTGGTAGTTTTATATTGCATGAAAATCATATCCGTGTTGGATTTGTTTAAAAATCATGAGGGGAACCTAGGGTTGGTTGTTTGAGAATGGTTTTGTTATCATTGACTATGGTTTGGACTAATTAGAGAGTAAAATTAGCATGTTATTGTTGAAAGAAGAGAAAGCCCTAAATTATATTTTGATTTGGTAAAATAAAAAGGGTTTATGGTTAAACAATGTTGGTAAATTTCTATTGTTAATATGAGTTGTGTAGAAGGTGTTAATAGTTAAAGGATTAATTATGGTATTGGGGTTATTCTGAAATGAACGTATTGAATCAAGTTGGGTTATGGCTTATTATCCATGGAATTGATTTTGTAAAATGAAGAGAATGTAATTGGTTTTGTGAAAAGGGAAAAGTGTTTTTGGAATAAGTGATGGAACATGTTCACTTAAGAAAATTATGAAAGTTGATCTTGAAAATGGTAAATGAAATGTTAACTCTATGTGAGTCTCGGAAAATAAATTTGAGAATTGAACTATTGTATCATGAGTGTTGAATACACACATTTGGGGGTTTTATCCTTACCTATCGTACTAGTGTCGTTGTTGGGTTTAAGGTTTGCTATTGAGTCTATTTTATTAGGTGTACTGAATACATGCATCTAGAGGTTTTGTCCTTGGTCATCGGTGGAGGATGACATTGTTGTGTTGAATTGTGATGTATGCATTACACTTGTGTTGATTAAATATTATTGAATAGTTTATGTGTATGTTTTACACATGTTGATTATACCTTGTTGTATTGTGGTTGTTGGTGTTATACCATGCGCTGATAATCAGAGGTACCGTTACCTTCCAGCTAGCGCCTGGAGAACTGTATGCGCTGATAATCTAAGGTGCCACACCCTTCCAGCTAGCACCTGGTAAACTGGTAGTTTGTTGTGAGAAGTGTATCTTTGGCTTACTACGCACATAGCTAGTAGAGCAAGGTTTTGTTGTTATTGTTTCAGTGTATCTGGAAACATTGTGGATTGTGTTGGTTACAGTTTTGGAGAGCCGAGTTGCCTCATTGGTTTATCTTATGCATGTAGTTGAGTTGTTATCTTCCTTTTATAAAGCTATGCATGTATAGTTATGATAGAATTGGGATTAAACCGAAATGACCTTTTGTCTTTTGGAAGTGTAAAGAAAATTGAACATTTTAGAAATATGTTTTGAAAAGCCACATCTGTTGTATGTGTGGGAAATGGGATAGAGTAATGGGCTTAGTGAATCTATTTTCCTAAGTAGTTGTTAATGTTATAAAAGATTGGGAATGGAGGTTAATGAAAGGAAAAAGGAAAGATGAATCGCTTATAGCGTTGAATGAAATAATTGTTTTCGAGAAAAGTTTATATATATATTTTGTATAAACTGTCACATTATTATTCTAGTACGAGAATGAGTGTTCATGATCATAGGTATCTGTAATGTTGTTATTGTTGAGGATCATGTTGAGATCCCTACTGGACTATATGTTCATCCCACGTTGTTGAATTTTTTTCAGGTGTTTAGCAGGGTGTGCTACAAGATTTGGATCTTCTTATTTGTTGGCCACGGGGCCTCTTTGTTGTAGGCGGAATGCCATATATGTAAAAGGGTTGCACCCTTCATTTGATTATTTATTGTTGTAAGCCTGAGGGCAATTTATTTAGAATGCTCATGTTGTATTTAACTTTCATTCAAATGAGAGAATTGTTGTTCATCACTTTTAATTGAACATTTGAGTTTATTTCCGCATGTTATCTCTGAAATTGAATTAAGTTAAGGAACTTGGTAATGACTTCGAGTAATAAAAAGTGGGGCGTGACAACTGTAGTATCCTTTTCAACTTCTCTCATACACTATGGTTAGTGATAAGATTGTTAAATTATTTTTTATAAAAAATCTTAAAAAACATAATTTATATATTAAAAAAAATCTGAAACAAATATAAATATCTATAATTATCTCGTGCATAGCACGAGTGATAGGCTAGTAGTTAATAAGACAAAATGTCACATTAAACCCATAATCATTTCACTTTTTCTCTCACAAATATCACATCCAATTACAAAAAAAAATTTAACCATATTTCCAAACACAAAAATTTTAACCTACTAAAATAGCCAAAAACAAAAATAGCCTTATAAAATAACCAACTTCTCAAACGAGGCCATTAATAAAAAGATAGAGAGATAATGCTATTTAACGTCATAGAAAGAGAGAGAAATTAATATGAAATGAACATCGTGGAAGAGAAGAAAAAATTATATGGCAAATAAGAAAAATAGAAAAGTAAAAAAATGGGACTTATTGATAATTTTTTTAAAAATAAATGACAATAAATGATGTTTAGGTGCTATTTGACATCTTTTACAACAGTGTACTCTCTTTTTTTTTTTTTGATCTTTTTTAGATTATATTATTTCTTTATTTTTTTCACATCTTTTCATAAAAAGTTAATATAAATTTGGGAGAGAAATATTTATTAAGGATGATTTTTGTAGCAAATGCATGAGAGTTTTTTATGACTCCTAGTAACCTAGAGGAAGGGGTCTTTGGTATATCGATATCTATATTATATGAGTAGTGATACATCTAGTTAACATATTACTTTTATTTTGATATTTAATGAGGTGAAAGAGAGAGATAGAGGGAGGAGTATGAGTCCTTCCTTCACATTGTTAATTCCATACCATTACAAGTAGATTGTGGGTGTTTAATTAGAGCTCTCAAACATTTTTCATATTATATCTACTAGCAATGTTAAGAATAAAAGATCAAACATAAAATAAGATACAAATGTCTCACAAAGATTGGGCCCTACATGTGGATCCCACATTATGTATGAGACATATGTATCTCATTCTCACAAAGGCTGGGTCCTACATGTGGATCCCACATTATATGGGATACGTCTTGTATGAGACATATGTATCTCATTAAATATAATTTAATTAAAAAAGGAAAATAATACTCTTGAATAATTTGTATCTGAAATTTTCATTAAAATGGCATAATGGTGATATTTTTCTAATTAAATATAATTTTAATAGACACTCTTTAAAATGGCGTGTCCCAATGTAACTACATTATTTTATATGTATTTTTTTCCATTTATATATCATACTTATTTAATAATATTTGCTATTTCATAAAAAATATACATATTTAATGGAATGCTTGGTTTTTTGGCTTTTTTTGGGGCTAAAATTCACAAAAAAGACAAAATAGGCTAAAATCTATACTATATATTAAGCAAAAGGGGGTTTTTAACCCCCAAGGCCTGTGGGAGTTTCAATATCTCAGTCTGAATTTTTTTAATTTTTTATTAAAAAAAAAAACTCAACATTCATTGATTTTGTCAAAATCCCCTGATCAGCATTTATTAACTTTCTTCAATCCACATGTCTTTCCATATGCCTGCATTTATTGATACAATCCCCTGATCAGCATTTAAAATCCCCTCATACAAATAATTATAGATACAATCCGTGTATAGTTACTGCAATACCCTTTTCAACTTCTCTCATAAACTATGGTTAGTGATAAAATTGTTAAATTATTTTTTATAAAAAATCTTAAAAAACATAATTTATATATTAAAAAAAATCTGAAACAAATATAAATATCTATAATTATCCCGTACATAGCACGAGTGATAGGCTAGTAGTTAATAAGACAAAATGTCACATTAAACCCATAATCATTTCACTTTTTCTCTCACAAATATCACATCCAATTACAAAAAAAAAAAAAATTAACCATATTTCCAAACACAAAAATTTTAACCTACTAAAACAGCCAAAAACAAAAATAGCCTTATAAAATAACCAACTTCTCAAACGAGGCCATTAATAAAAAGATAGAGAGATAATGCTATTTAACGTCATAGAAAGAGAGAGAAATTAATATGAAATGAACATCGTGGAAGAGAAGAAAAAATTATATGGCAAATAAGAAAAATAGAAAAGTAAAAAAATAAGACTTATTGATAATTTTTTTAAAAATAAATGACAATAAATGATGTTTAGGTACTATTTGACATCTTTTACAAAAGTGTACTCTTTTTTTTTTCTTTTTTTTTTTAGATTATATTATTTCTTTATTTTTTCACATCTTTTCATAAAAAGTTAATATAAATTTGGGAGAGAAATATTTAGTAAGGATGATTTCAGTAGCAAATGGATGAGAGTTTTTTTATGACTCCTAGCAACCTAGAGGAAGGGGTCTTTCGTATATCGATGTCTATATTATATGAGTAGTGATACATCTACTTAATATATTACTTTTATTTTTATATTTAATGAGGGGAAAGAGAGAGATAGAGGGAGGAGTATGAGTCCTTCCTTCACATGGTTCATTCCATATCATTATGAGTAGATTGTGGGTGTTTAATTAGAGCTCCCAAACATTTTTCATATTTTATCCACTAGCAATGTTAAGAATAAAAGATCAAACATAAAATAAGATACAAATGTCTCACAAAGACTGGGTCCTACATGTGGATCCCACATTATATGCGGTCCGTCTTGTATGAGACGTATGTATCTCATTCTCACAAAGATTGGGTCCTACATGTGGATCCCACATTATATGGGGTCCGTCTTTTATGAGACATATGTATCTCATTAAATATAATTTAATTAATAAAGGAAAATAATACTCTTGAATAATTTGTATCTGAAATTTTCATTAAAATGGCATAATGGTTATATTTTTCTAATTAAATATAATTTTAATAGACACTCTTTAAAATGGCGTGTCCCAATGTAACTACATTATTTTATATGTATTTTTTCCATTTATATATCATACTTATTTAACAATATTTGCTATTTCATAAAAAATATACATATTTAATGGAATGCTTGGCTTTTTGGCTTTTCATGGGGCTAAAATTCACAAAAAAGACAAAATAAGCTAAAATCTATCCTATATATTAAGCAAAAGGGGGTTTTTAACCCCCAAGGCCTGTGGGAGTTTCAATATCTCAGTTTGAATTTTTTAAATTTTTTATTTAAAAAAAAAAACTCAACATTCATTGATTTTGTCAAAATCCCCTGATCAGCATTTATTAACTTTCTTCAATCCACATGTCTTTCCATATGCCTGCATTTATTGATACAATCCCCTGATCAGCATTTAAAATCCCCTCATACAAATAATTATAGATACAATCCGTGTATAGTTACTGCAGTACCCTTTTCAACTTCTCTCATACACTATGGTTAGTGATAAGATTGTTAAATTATTTTTATAAAAAAGCTATATATAATTTTACTTTTTCATTCCTAAGCACAAAGTAATGGGATTCATTTTTATAAATGCCTAAGAGACAGACTCACTTGTGTCTTGAAGTGAAAAGATGTAAAAAAATATGATTAATTACATGGAATAGTTTTCATTAAAGCATCTCAAGTTTGATGGCTAACATTGATTTCTGGCATACACTTAAAAAGAATGCCATATATAATTTTATTTTTTCATTTCTAGGCAAAAAGTAATGGGATTCATTTTTATAAATGCATAAGAGACAGACTCACTTGTGTCTTGAAGTGAAAAGATGTAAAAAAATATGATTAATTACATGGAATAGTTTTCATTAAAGCATCTCAAGTTTGATGGCTAACATTGATCTCTAGCATACACTTTAACTTTCATAAACTTCCTTAATTCATTAACCTAACTTCACAATCCACATAACTTATCTCAATTCCTAAGTGGCAAATAAACAAGTGTAGAAATTTGAGCATAAAACCATACGTACGATATTTAAGTAAAGAAAATTGAGCATAAAAACATATCAATACCTTAAAATGAAATTAGATATTGTTATGTGGTTAGTGTACTTGCAAACCAAAAGTGGCTGAAATAATGTAAACGAAATTATCGCACTAATAAAATTACAAGTAAAATGATACCTCACTTTCAAATCAAAAATGGCCAACAACAAATTGATATTGTTATGTGGTTAGAACACTTGCAAACTATTCAATACCTTAAAACAGTGGGGTGCATGATCATATTAAGAAATATATAAAGTAAAAAAAAAAAAATCAAAAAAAAAAAACATTGTATATTAATTTACACCATGCTCAAATAGTTAGGTCCACGCAAGAACAAAGCTATGGAACAATTTCTACCAGTATAGTCCCACTAATGAAGCCTAGTGGAGATAGAAAATTAAAACTGAAAATGCAATACAATGTCTGATGAAGTGCTAATAACTTCTATATGATTGAATGAAACAAGAAAGAAATAAAAACATAGCAAGAATTCTATAGTGGATTAAGGCCATAAGAAATAAAATAGACATTGGTCGTAGTAAATTCATCAATCATCAACCATCTTTTTTTTAATATTATTTTACATTAGAATTCTTGTTTATGAAGAAATCAAGCAATAATACAACCAAGATCGTACTAATTCAACTACAAATGCATCGATATTCTTATATGATCTCCCACCTTCATCAGCAGCCCCTTTTGCCAAAATTTTCCATTTGATTGCATTTCGACCATGTCTTCTCACCAATTTTAACCCAATAAGAAACATGATACTTTAAAATTAAAACAATTTGAGAGTGAACAATGAGTCAAAAACCAACACTTGGCTAATACTCCATCTATAGATATGAAGTTAAATAGACACGATTTCACTGTTTGTACCAAATCATTAGCTTTTTCTGTAATAAGAGATAATAAACATCTATTCTATTATTTGGAATGGTTAGAAGAACCCAAAACCAGCCTCAAATCGCATTTTCAACTTAGTTTAATACCACAAAATTCTTTGAGAAATAATCATAAATGGGAAGCAAATAAATTATCTACTATTGTAATCATAGTATCAAAATTGAAACTTGTATGAGCTAGGCTAGGAAATATTAGTCAAGAGAGAGAATTTCAAGGCTTAAAAGTAGATGCAAGAGAAGCTAAAAATGATCCCATCAACAAATTTTCCTTTGTCTTGATTTGAATTTTCTCTAATATAACCATGTCATACAAAGTGCATTTCCTTATTTATTATAGGAGCTTATGACTCGTGTAACATAAAAATGACCTACAGAGAATACAGACATGCCTAGAGAATTCAATTTTCTCTAACAAAGAGGACTACCAATCAAATAGCTCCACAGAACAGAACTCATGTCACCTTGTTTTTTAACTTTTTTTTTTTTTTTTTAAATCTCCCTTGTAAGAGAATCTAAAGATTAACTCCACCCAACCTACATCAAGCAATATCAGATAAAAGAAACACTTTGCTTTATACATTTTGTATCTACCACACATATAACTAATGACAAAAAAATTAGAATGAAGGAGTGATAACGTATTGAATGGCTAACTTAAAAAAGTGCAGGTGTGCATAAAAAATTCTTATTGTCAAACACCTCAATGCTTTGAAACAATGGGTTAGGGCTATGAATACATACACAATTAGCCATACAGGCAAATACATTCACAATCAATGGATTAGGGCTTTGAAACTAATGAAAGAGAAACAAAAAAGAGGGGGAAATATATCAAAAAATCAAACCCGTAGAACTTTAGAAATCAAACTACAACAGCCAAACCTATTTTAGAAATCAACAAAAAATTAAACTGAATCAAGCATATAAAACCCTAGAGCAACAGTCAGAAAGGGGAAAATAAAGGAAGGAAGGGAGAGAGAGAGAGAGAGCAAACCTGTGATCTGCAGTGGTGGTGATTTGCAGCAATGGTGGTAGCGGTAGCGATATGCGACATACGGGAATCGACGGTGGTCTACGGTGAGGTGAAGTGGGGTAGTATAGCGATCCGGGTATTTCCTTCCTGTAATTGTTGTATTCCGGACGTTGGTTTCGTGGAGTTGGTGGTTGTATATCTTGTTGTTATCCTTTGATTCCACTTGTGCGAGTTTTAGGATGTTTTGGGCAGGTGGGTTACAGGTTGGTTGAGCCTTGGTCTCAAATCTGATTGCCCAGGTTTTTAGTGTTACGCTCGAGCGGACCATTCTGCGCTCGAGCGGGTTTTACATCATTCCAGTATCTCGTGTCCCTGCAAAACTTCTGCAGGTGTGATTTCTACGCTCGAGCGGGTTTCCTGCACTCGAGCGGTCTGCGCTCGAGCGGGATTGTTGGCGCTCGAGCGGACAGTGCCTTTTTGGTGTAAGTTCTGGGAGATGGAAAATTGCGCTCGAGCGGACTGGTTTTCACGCTCGAGCGGTGGTGCTTTATCTCTGTGTCTTGGCGCTCGAGCGTAACTTCTTGCGCTCGAGCGGACCCAGATTTTTGTTCTTTACGCTCGAGCGTTGTGTTTTCCGCTCGAGCGGACCTGTCGTATTTCAGTCGGCTGTAAGGCATTTTTAAATCACTTTTTGCATTCTCTCTCTCTCTCTTACTTTCTAAAAAGATCTTTTGAGAGCCTTTCTCTCTAGAAACTCCCTTCTCTCTAGGGTTTGATCTAGTTAGAGTGTTTTTCTTCCCTTCGGCCTTTGTAAAAGTTGGGTTGATCGTCGGGGGCGTCGTTTTGATCCAAAAAGTTTGGTGTTTGGAGCGTTTTGATTTTGGTCTCTTCTCCATTCGAGCTCTAACCTTGAGGTAGGGATAACCTACTCCTCTCTATGAGTTTTGCCTTTAAATTTTAGTATTTTGAGATGTTGGGGTTGGTTTGGTAATTTTGTGAAGGTTTGGGGCTTTGTGTAATTTTATAAAAGTTGGGGTTTTGTTTATAATAAACCTAGATGCATGTTTGGCA
The DNA here is from genome assembly GCA_036172215.1 of Camellia granthamiana. Classification (NCBI taxonomy): domain Eukaryota; kingdom Viridiplantae; phylum Streptophyta; class Magnoliopsida; order Ericales; family Theaceae; genus Camellia; species Camellia granthamiana. The sequence goes on from CM069908.1 coordinate 68,598,580, forward strand.
TAGAGAAATGAAATTAATGTTGAAACATTGATGAAAATGGAACCTAAGGGTGGTAATGTTAATTATGGAAAATGCCCTAATTACATTGATTAATTAATTGGGATAATTAATTGTGAGAGTTGAGGAATTGAAGTGGAAATGTTGAGATTGGGAGTACGCGGGTTAAAGGGGTGTAGTTGAATTACTAATCACTCACCGAATTGAAATGTTGATTAAATATCCATTTGTGCATTTATTTTCTGTATAGAAATAACTGCTTTGGGCTATCGGTGGAGGATAGTCTTGATTGTTGTAGACAATGCATGATGATTAGGCAAATTGAAACTAATCAATGGAATGTGTCATAGAGTATGACGGTTGATAGAATACATTAACTTTATGTATTGATTGATTGTGTATAGAACCTATGTGTTTATATGCATTTTGTGTAGAGGAGGAGATGGGGGATGTACTCCGCGGTTTAGGGGAAGATGGGAGATGTACCTCTAAACCGGATAGTGTTGGGAGGAGATGGGGGATGTACTCCGTAGATACAGCTCATATGCTTGTCTAGAGAAGAGTAGATATAGCTCCTATGCTTATCTTCTGTTGTGTGATATAGTTCTTATACTTATCAGCTGAGGTGTTGATATAGCTCATATGCTTATCGGTTAATGTGATGACATAGCTAGTATGCTTATCTGTCGAGAATGGAAAATGAAAGGTAACATAGACTTGTAAGTCATGTAATTGAAGTGTAATATAAGTGGATGTATCAGTGTTGGCCATCTATCAACTGCTAATCTTTTAGTCATTGTTCATAGTTGGTTTAGTGTATTTCTACTGGGCTGTGGCTCACCCTATACGGGAACATCATTTTCAGGTACAGGTAGCATGCCACCTCCAAGGACATAGCTTGGGAGGCTAGTGGCGGGCAGACTGTTGTTGTCTTCCTTTTTGATGTATTACATGTAAATTCAAGCCAAGGGCTTAATGTGTAAATGAGTGAGCACTCTACTTTTTGTAACCAAGTGTTAACTTGGAAAGCTGTAAGCCCTTAGGGCATTTGCTTTTGTTGTTAACATGTAATACTCTTGTAATGAAACTCTGTTAATGGAAGAATGTGGATCTTTTATATATCAATGCATGTCTATATTGTTGGGTTTTATGTTGTGATTTTGAGGGCGTTACAGGTAGGGTTTGGTGGTGAAAGAGTATCTGTGTGTGAGAGAGAGAACAATCTGTTTTGTCTGAACAAAATATGGGTGAGTGCCAATATTAAATGATTTCCCTCTAAACGTTTTACACCTTTAGCGACGAAATTGGTTTTTTGTCCGCAAATCTCAATAATAGGCGACTAAAGTTTTTTTGTAGCCAAACGTTAATCAATGATGACTGAAATATTAGTCGATAAAGGCATTAATTCGGCGACTAATTTTTTTATTTGGTCAAAAAAAATAAATATACAACGACTAATTTTTTTTAGTCACGAAAACTTAATATTTGCTGGCGAAATTGTTTGTTGCCAAAGAGTAAAATATTTAGTAGCTATACCATAAACTAACGCCGACTAATATATTGTTTAGTTCCCAACAATGACACTTTTGGACTAAATTCTTTTAGTCGCCAAAAGTGTAATTTATTGTAGTGGTTGCACATAGTTTTTTGTGTTGTTAATTGCGAGTTGAGGCCTCTACCTTTTTCTTAAGTGTATCTGTGAGAGGAAGAGATAGAAAGGATGAGTACCTTTCTAAGGTGTTGTTGTTCTATTTTGGCTCTGTTGCGCAAAATAGATTTTCTCTCTGATCTTTCATTAAGCCAGCCAAGAAATAATCCGGCCAGCAAATCTTTCATCCAGTTGATTAACCTTGCTCCACGCAGAACAAAGCAAAACAATGCAACTTCTGGAGGGTGATCTCCTAGGTTCTTGAGGCTGTTGTTTGTAATTTATTTACTTTTATCTTATATTTTGTTAGATTCAACTTTATTTGGTTGAATCAATTCATTCATTGTTGTAACAACTTCCAACCCCGCATCTTCAATTTATTCATTGTTGTAATAATTTTCAACCCCACTGATCAGTCATTTTTCAATAAAAAATAAAGAACTAAACAAAACACTAATTTAGTAGAATAGTAGATTGTCCATGTATCATACCACGAGGACTTTGGGTTGAGTTGTATCAATTTAATTGGTAATTTCTAATTTAATTTGAAGAAGGAGGATGATTGACTTTTGCTAATGAGAATTTAAATTAAAACTAAAGTAATTGCGCAACTAAAGAGGGTTGTTCGAATATGGATATAGACTTAGGATTTTGAATTCACTACTAATCGCACATCATGTCATTAAAATATCTAGGTCTAGTAAATCAATGGCCTGGATAATAATGATGTATTGTAGCTACAAACCCCAATATCATCATCAAGAGGATGAGTATATTCAAAACGTAGGCATGAATCATCTTCGGTTGACACAGATCATCTGCACTAAACTAGGATTATGACACGACTTGTCTCCCCTAAGCATGACTCATCTCATGATTTGTATATACAAGAAAATAAAACAGTTCTATGATCATGCATTCTGTATATACAAGAAAATAAATTGAATGAAAGCTTAGTTGCTTATGGAGAGGTTGAACACTTCGAAGGTTGAAGAAAATGCGATGGATTAATGATTATCATTCTTCTCTAGCTTATAGCCGTCTTTTCTAGGGTTTCAGATCTCTGAACAAGTGCCCCAAAGCCTCTTTTTATCACTTCCAGCCAATTCTAAGTCAAAAGTGCGCGCACACAAAATGAGGAAAATCCGCTTGTGCAGTTTAAATATGCCACTCATACGGATCAACTTAGAGGCGAAACTTGATTCAAGGAAATCAACTCATGCAGATTGTGAATTTCACTCGAGCGAATCTACTATGTTGTGGATTTTCACTTTCTTTTGCGATCTTTTCGTCTCCGGAGTGATATTAACCTGAAAATGGAGAAAAACACTTTATTGTATCAAATATCATAATCTAAAAGACTAAAAACATAAGTTAGGGAGACTTAAAGTGTAACATTTCACCTCAGATCATACCCCACATGTAACGCCCTGCCAAAATCATAGGAAACAATTCACAACCGCAATAGCAAAATGCCAAACCGAGGCCATCTCTCCCATTGAACTGACATTCAACACTTTACAATATTCCAATGTACATATCTCAGAGCGAACTCAGTTCAAGAAGCAAGATGGCATTACATCAAAATGGGCCTCAAGGGCATACAAGAAATAAAAGAAAATAATAATATAAATTCTTAATACAAAATAGGGAGTCTTAATGGCAAAACATCTCTAAGTCTTAATCCTAGAGGTCGACAAGTTCTACTCCAAGCTTCATTGTGGTGGTACTTCACTATTTCCTGAAAATAACATAGGGTTGAGCTATATGTCCAGTAGGAACACATTTAACCAAGTATTTAATTACTTTCGCAACAAAACATTACAAAAGAAATTTGTTCTCGTATGTAATCTTTATCAATCAAATTGATACCTGACAAACAACAGCAACAATTACATTTCATGTCTTCATGCACAACAATTAAACAATCACATCCATAGAAAGCATGCCATGAGTCCCTTATAAGAGTCCAATTCAAAACACCATTTGTCTTTTGTTTTAAAACCGCCCTCACATTTGCCGACTATTATACAACACGGAGTGGGAACCTAAAGAAAACCATCCGTTTTTCTACTTTTGCCGACTACAATACGACAGAATGTTGTGGACACCCAAAAATATTTTTTTCCCCACATTCGTCCAGTGATAAGCCTAGACAAGGCATTTAGGCACCTTTAACCTTCCCTGTACAGATACCAACACAATACCACATATTCAAAACCAACTCTTACTTAGACTCATGCACAATTCACAATTCCATCGTTCTTCCAATCTATCAACAACTATCCAACAACACAAGAGATGGAACACCACATAACATTCATAGAAAAATAACATCCAAGCCACAATTCCTTTACCATATCAACATCCACGTCTTTCATCTCTTTACTATTCGTAATGTTCCATGAATTAAAGAAAATTCCATTCAAATTAGTGTTTTCTACCCAAATTGAAAAGTTAGGGTTTCACCAAATTTGGGGGTTTTTTCTCCTTCATCGTAGATATGGGTTTTAATAGCATTTCTATACATATTTTGTAAAAAAATTTAAGAAATTTCAAACAATATCAAGCAAAATGGTTCATTCATGTGAATATGGGTTCAATCCAACAAGATCTTAAAACTAACTCATAAGTCACAACAATGCCATGAAATCTCTTCAAAATAAAGAAATACTAGGGTAAAAGTATCCCTACCTCAACAATATACCAAAATAGCAAAGCTTCTATGATAATCTTTCGCTAACTCAAAATCCAATCGGTAGACAATGATAATCTCCAAGTGTGCTTCACTCTTAGCAAGAGATTTTGGTTGGATCTTAAGTGAATGAGAGGTATTCTAAGGTAGAAACTTAGGGTTTCTTAGAGATAGGAAGAGGGAAAGGAAGATAGAAAGGAAAAAGTGAGAGATTTATCTAGAATCGTCCTTTTTAAGTTGCTGATATCGTGCAATCCACTCGAGCGCCACTTCTCACGCTCGAGCGTAAGACACAAACTTGAAGGTCCACTCGAGCGACGTATATCTCGCTTGAGCGTAAAATGACAAGTCCCATAAGTTTTGCAGAGCTACAGTGAAACAACTGGGAACCAACATTCTCTGCTTGAGCACAACTTTCTATGCTCGAGCAACCTGCTTGTAAACTCACAAGATACTGAGAGTTAAAAATTTTCAGTCGAGCGTAACATTCTCCGTTCGAACAGACCTAGAAACAAAAGTGTTACACCACAACTTACACTTTACTAGTCCTCGAGTAAAGAAAAACAAAGCAAAATCTATCTACGAAACTTTTGTAGGGATCACGTTTGCATTTAGCATATGCTACAAGCCTTTTAAACCACAAGGTGACCCAAGTAGATGAGTGAAGTCTCGTGAGGGTTTCCAAAGATGGTACCCAGAAACATCACACTTGATCGAAGGAATTGAAACTCACCACAGGTTCATACTCAAATACTCAACACCACCCCCTTTTTATCAAAATTAGCCTCTCTCACTTATAATTAATTTTAAGCAAGAGAGTCAGATGGATCTTCAGACTATTCATGAGCACATAAATGTGCTAACAAATAGCATTGAATCACAATCAAATGGAATGTATCACATGTTGCTTTCTTGTGAAGTGAGATTCGGTGTGGAGTGAAAGGCAACATCTTTTACTCATGTACTAACTCCCAGTAACCAAATGTCTTGAATCTTTGAAATTAAACATGGGTCCAATTTTTTCTTTTTTTGAATATGAATGGATCTTTTAAGATTTCTGATTAACCCATGTAATAAGTGTTAGGCCAGTGACTCCTAATGCAGACGGACTTAGGACACTGTGTAGAGACACCCCAACAGACTTAATAACTCAGGTTAAAAATGCTACAGACTAAACATTTTTTTTTTCTTACTGTGCAATGTTTAGGTCCCTTAAGCTTTCTAATTAACCCATGTAGCAAGTGTTAGGCCCGTGACTCCCAATCCAGACAAACTTAGGGCACTTGGTGTAGAAACACCCAACAGGCTTAATAACTTGAGTTAAAAAGGCTATGAACCCAAGCCAGTCAATTTTTTATTTTTTATTTTTTTGAATGAACCCATGCTAATCTCTCAAAACCCAATTCATCATAAGTAGTGGAAGCAACATATAATAAAAAATGTCAACTTTAATTGTCACAACCAAATGTGAACATGTAAGTGCACAAAGTGACAAGTGATACCAACAATCCTCATGCAATGATGCTGGAATGATATTATATTTCATAAGTCAAGAATAATCCAAAAATATCTAACTCACGCGCCCTCAACCCAAGACATAAGCAAACTAGAATGGTTAACGTGATAAAGAGCGTAGCACAACCATATTCACATACAAACTCTATATCGAGCATAAATCCCATTAATCAAGCTTAAGTGTAAAAACTAGGCAACAAGTCAACCTCCTCCCTAACTAAATTCGGAAATGCTCTCACTAGAAAATACAAAGAATTTAAGAAACCAAATAAAAAAATATGAGAGGGAAAGAATGACACCAAAGCAGTTTGCAACGAAAAAATAAGAGGTAAGAGAAACACCTCCAACAATATAGTACAATGACCTGCAATGGATGACCTGATATGCCAAAACATAGAAGAAAAGATATATACAAAAATATAGAAGGTCCATAGTTAGGAGAGTTAGGCATACACACACACAAATATATATATATATATAGATGCAAACCTGATAGAAAATAAAGAAAAAAAAAAAAGAAGAAGGAAAAGGTCCATAATGTGGAGAATAGTGATAACAACAGAGCTTGAAAAAAAGGGAACAAAGAGTAGCATAGTGTCATTGAGGTGACGGTAGCGATGGTGGGTGATACTTGGCTAAAAGAAAGCGCATAAGATCCTTCATATCAACGAAGGACTGCTACATATAGGCCTGAGAGGCCTCATAATGCTACTGAGAGAGGTCCCAATAAGCATAAAAATCGGTTTAGAAGGGTATCAACAAACTATTGAATGTGAATGTGCTCATGATGAAAGGCCTCATAATTAGCACGAATCATAAAGATGAGTGCAAGTGGATCAACAAGACCGGGGCTAGCAGGGCCAGGGGCAAGATCGGTCATGGGAACATCATCACCCATACCCTCAGGGTCAACATAGGCAGCGAGAGGCTGCATCTGAAGAGCCCAAAAATCAAACTCAAAGTGATGAAAAGCCCAAATAAAAGCATTGCGGTGCTCCTCCTTATACCCCAAAGGAAATGATGTTCTACCAGAAGAGGACATCAATCAACCAGACCCGGGGTGGCAAATTGTGGCGGCGAACAAAAGTATGACTAGCATCACCTGCACGGTCTGGAAAGCCAGTCCATATGAAATAAGGCACTGGAAGTGTATCATCATAGTCATAGAATGGAGAGTTGCGGGGACATATGCGGTGGCACCCGAGGATAATGGCAAGGTCCTCAAGATAGATAATGAGGGTGATGCTATCGACTGTGGTCCTTAAACAATCACAAAAATTGGGATCCGTAAACATATTTTGATAGAACAACTAGACAAGTCTAGGGTAGGTGGGGTGTGACACCCCAACGAATGCCACATACTACAATTATATCATCATTCATCTTTGAATACCTCAGGTCAAAATAACTGTTCCATATCACAAGACACCCTAATTTAATTGCCTTCTAATTTTCTAGAAATAAAAATATGAATTATTAGGATAACAATTTAGGATATGAATACATTAGCTAGAAAACTCAAGAATATTGGTGTTTGATAGAGAACCTTAAGGAACCTAGAAGAATTTGAAAATGTCCAATAGATTTAGTAAACATTGAACAGTTAAGGAATTCACCTTGATGTTGAATATTGAACACTTAGATGATTTAGGAAACCTTAAGTGTGACAACCGAGTTATGCATCCATTCATGTTAAGAAATTCTCCTATTTCATTTGCATTATACATGTGATATGTTTGCAATAGAAATTTTTAGAATTTGTTGAGTCTGAGTAGGAAATCTAGGTAGCTTTGAAGAACTTGACTATGAAACCTTAAGATAGGAAACTTGGCAAGTATTGAAAAGTTAGGGAAATTATCTAAATTGGAGAATTGAATCCCTAGATGATCTAAAATACCTTAAGTGATGAGCTCAATGACCTTAATCTAATTAATAGAGCCGGATGAACACTTAGTCAAAAATTAAGTAGGATTAGCAAAAGTTAAACAAGATTAGCCTAAGCCCAAGTAAGGCTAATTAGACTAAATAAGATTAGGATTTAAACATGGTTAATTAGAACTAAGCCTAGTTAATTAGGCTAACGAAGTAATTAAGGAACTAACCTAATATATTCCTACAAATACTATAAAGTTTGAGAATGATGGAGGAAACTTGAGGAGCTTGGAGTTCTTGGAGCTAAGGAAGAACAAGGAGAAAAAGGAGAAAGGAAAGAAATTCAAAGCAAAATTTGAAATCAAGCCTAAAAATCCAAGAAAAATCATAAGAATGTAGGAAATTCAATCCTCTACCTAGTATTGCTAACTTAATCTAGTTACAAATTCATTTGGACTAAGATTTAAAAAAATTAAAATGAAGAAACACAAGAAAGTTTAGAAACTAGAAAAGAGTTTGAAGATTTGATAGAAAAAACCATGTTTTGAATTGTTTTTATCTTAGATCTGAGATATATAAGTGTTATTCTATAAACCTATACCATTTGTTTGTACCTAAGAACCTTAAAACTTTGTTTAAAGAATTGGAAAAGAGGAATTAAAGAAGAGTTTAGAAAAGGTTTGAATCAAATCTTCCAATCTTCTTGAGCCTAGATCCTAATCTTGGCTGAAGAATGAAAAAGTGTTGGTCAAACCTGCCAACTATCTTGAGCCTAGATCTTAATCCCGGCTAAATAATGAAAAAGTGTTGGTCAAACCTGCCAACCGTCTTGAGCCTAGATCCTTATCTCGGCTGAAGAATGAAAAAGTGTTGGTCAAACCTGCCAACCTTCTTGAGCCTAGATCCTAATCTTGGCTGAAGAATGAAAAAGTGTTGGTCAAACCTGCCAACCTTCGTAATTGCCTTCTAGTCAGGCAATGAGTACAAACAATTTTTTCAAATAGAGGAAAGAAATTTTTACAAGAAAAAATGCCTACTTGTTTTATTAAATGCCAGAAAGAAAAATTACAAGTGCTTAAGAAAGAGCTAAAAATAAAATACTTTGAGATTGGCCGTGTTCCATGGCCTTCAAATAGCTTGGTCATCTATATCTTCTAGGTGATATGTCATTTTTCCTGCCAAACCAATCACTGTGTATGGTCCTTCCCAATTAGGTCTTAATTTGCCATCTCCAGGTACCAAAGTGTTTCTCATAACTTTGCGTAGTACCCATCCATGATCACCCTTAATACTAATATATATATATGTATGTATATAATATTTGTAATTCATATAATAGTAATTGGGTTGAATCGAGCTGAATTTAAATGACTATTTTAAAGTCTCAGCTATTTAATTTATTTTTATTTTTTTGGTAAACGATAGGATGTTAGTGGTTAGTAAATTAAATTACAATAAAAAAATCACAATCGTTTCATTCGCTCAAATCCTAAACCTCTAACATTCTCATTGTTCAGCTATATAAACCACTAAGCCAATGGCCTTGGTCTCAAGTCTCACCTATTCAATAAAATGAGTCCAAAAAACCTCAATCCAACTTTAACTTATGGCATAAAATGTAAATCTACCCTTAACAGAGGGGTGATTCTATTTGTATCTAAATAGTAACTCAATATGTCTAACTAAAATTTTGGGAAATTCTATTTCCATACACCAAATTATCTCTGTATACATCTTTTCTCAATCTACACATTTAGTAATTCTATTTTTACTTCTTTATCTCAGTCCACACACTTCACATTCCAAATATACCCTCACATTCTCTGTACACATACTCTTCTTCCATTCTTTCTCACTCCAAAAACCTTAACCCTAACTACACCAGCTACCGATGACGGCGGCAGCGACGACATCAACAACTGCCACTTCCCAGCCTCTGAGCCAATAGAACATATGTACATTCAGATGTTGGTGCCTTTTCCAGATCCACACCCTAACAGATAAAATGCACCCAATTTAGATTTGTAGTAAGAAGAAGATGAAGTAATTCAAATAGTAGGTGCAACATTTACAAAACTTACAGTTATCAATAACACCTTATATACATACATTTGGCCTAGAAATGAGTGCAACTACCCTATTAGACTTGATCTGATGCAATGCTTCTTTGACAACTTTACTTCCACCAATAAATTTTGGATGTGAAGTGTTTATATAGTCCATCTAGAATGCAGAATTAGATAAATTGCAGTGGTATATAGATCGTGATCATTCTAGAAAAATATAAAAATGTGCATTTACAAATTCATAAACATTGAGAATTTAAATATTTAGAAACACATGTACAGAGGATGAGTTTAAATATTTAGATGCACGGTCACAACTCTAAGGAAGAGGTTTGGGCATGGAAGGGGATGGCCGGTGGTGAAGTGACTGGTGAGATGGTGGTAGGTGAGATGTGTATAGAAAAATTGTGAGATGTGTGGGTGAGATGGTGGTAGGTGATATGGTAATTTTGCTAAAGGATAAAATTGTGATTCTGAAAAAATTCATTAAGTGTGTGGAGTAAGGAAACTTGGTGTGTGGAAATAGAATTTCCCTAAAATTTTCTATTATACCTTAATATAAATTTACTAATAAAGACAATACATATTAAATATTAAAATAAAATATTTTTTTTTATCATACACATTAATCACTTATACATATTTTTCATATTCAAGTCTCTTTATTTTTTCCCCCTAAGTTTTAATTATTTCATTTTCATCTTCTTCTTCACTCCAAAATTTCAATTCACCTCACCAACACTCACCATTAACATCAACATTATTGCTTCTTATTGTATTATTATTTACAAATAGAAAAAAGTTTGAATAAAATTAATTATGAGTAACCCATATGAGTTTATGAAGTGAGACACCGTAAAACACTCAATTTCAGCCTCTTTTGACAAGAGGTTAAAAGCAATTTTTTTGATTTTTAACTTCCTTTAGATCACATCACCTTTTTATTTTTTTACAAATTTTTTAAAAAAATAAAAAAATAATTAAAAAATTAACTTTTAATCTAGTTCCCAAAACAACCCTTCATTATTGGTTGGTGATGTTGATGTTTTCACTACAACAAATTAAACTTTTGATGACTAAATTTTTAGTTGCCAAAAACTTTTACCAACTAAAATGTTTGGTCGCTGTCGAGATAGGTAATTAGCAACTAAAAATGGTTTAGTAGCCGAAATCCTCCATTGGCGACTAATTTTTTAGTCGCCAAAAGCTTTTAAATAAATTTAATATTGCATTTTCAGCAATCAAATTTTTTTGTCGCCAAAAACTTCAATTATTTAGCTACTAAAAATTTTAGTCGCTAAAATATTTTTTCGATTCATCTTATTTCTTTTTAGCTAGTAAATTTTTTAGTCGCTTAAAGTCTAATTTTTTTAGCTACTAAATATTTTAGATGCCAAAACTTTTTTTCACTGCTAAAAGTTTTAGTCGCCTAAAGTCTAATTTTTTTTTTAGCTACAAAACTTTTAGTCGCCTAAATTCTTTTTTTTTTTTAGCTACTAAACATTCAGTCACCATTTTTTTTTTATTTTGTTTTATTATTATTTTAGCTACTAAAATGTTAGTTGCCTAAAGTTACAAGTTTTGATAGCTACTAAATATTTAGTCATCAAAAGATTTGTTTTCATTTTAATTTTTTTAGCTACCAATTGTTTGGTTGCAAAAAACATCATTTTATGTTTTTCTTTAATTAATTTGTCCACAACCTGTATATATTCGTGCAACATGTACCATATATATAAACAAAACAATACATTTATTATCAATCATTCGACAATTTACATCCATTTCACTTCCATCCATCTGAAAATGAATAACTTTTAATGTCAAATTCCATACAAACCAAGTATATTCCAACCTACAATAATAATTCCATACAAAATAGAGAATCATACGAAAACTATGTCCTCCGTACACAAAAAAATATATTCACTACCATGCCAAATAGCCATTTGGCATGGTACAAATTAGCATAGTAATCTGTACCACGATAAACGGTAATCTATACATAGCACGCCAAAAGTATTATATACCAAGCCAAAAATAATCTGTACGATTAATACTAATCCACACAAAAGTAGACGACGACAAAATAGGCTAATTATACAAAAATATAAATTGTCTTCTGTACACAAAAATGAAATATCCATAAATCCACGCCAAAAGCCATCAACAAAAAAATAAAATAAAAATTGCACCATTAATACCAAAAATGCATGTACAACTTGATACTCTAAGGCAAAAACATTAAAGGTTATGGTGAGTAAATTAAACTGTTCATCATCTTCATGCTAAAGTGAAGAGATATATATATATATATATTTTTTTAATTGAACATATTTCTTTTAGAAAACACATTGAAATTGTTTTTAAAATATTAAAACAAATATTCACAGAAAAATAAAAATGATATATAAAGGTTAAGGTACCGTTTGATAACACTTACGTTTTCATTTTTTTGTTTATATTTATAAAAATTTTAAAAAACTCAAATAAAAACTTATTTGGTAGGGGTGAGCATGGTCCGGATTGGACCGGATTGATGTAAAACTAGGACCAATCCGTTATCTACGGTTAATGAAAAATTGGAACCAATCCAATCCGTTTAAATCATGGAACCAATCCGAACCAATCCATTTAAACACGGATTGGATCGGTTTAGGACCACGGATTCACATAATTAAACAACAAAAAAATATATTTATAACACTTTAATTTCATAAAAACATAAACATAGCGCTATATTAGTTCCATAATTGCAACATATTTTTCTATAATAGCAACATACTGTTCTAGAATTTAAACAACCATAAGAAAACTGGATTCACCATAAAAATTTAAACCATTATCAATTAAAACTAAAAACTAACAAACAAAAGTAATAAAAGACGATATTATACGGGTTTATATTTAAGTTTAAGTTTTATATAGAATAAGAGAAGATACTATGAAGGAGGATGTATAATAAAAATATAAACTATTTGCATACGGTCTGGATCGGTTCCAATCCGAAACCGTGGGGTTCAATCTGGAACCAATCCATGGACTACGGATTTTTAATTCTTCAATCCGGAACCGAACCACGGATTCAAAAAATCAATCTAAACCTATCGGATTGGACTGGACTAGATCGGATTACGGATTTCACGGATTCCTTGCTCACCCCTATTATTTGGTAAAATTTTTGATTTATAAATCAGTAGTCTCAGTTTATAAATTTGTCCAAAAAATGTGTTTCCGTTTTGAGTTTTGAGTTTTTTTTTTTTTTACCACCCAACACTAGCCACCACCCGCCACCATTTTCCACCACCATCACCCACCACCCACCCCCCACCACCACCTGCCACCACCACTCACCACCCACCTGCCACCCACTAGCCACTACCACCCACTCCTCGCCGCCACTGTCACCACCACCACCACCACCACTACCCACTTGTCATCCACCCGCCACCACCCACAACCCGCCACTACCATCCACCGCCCGCCACCACCACCCGCCACCTACTTGCCACCACTACCACCACCACCACTCACCACCCACCTGCCACCACCAGCCACTTGCCACCCACCACCCACCACTACCACCATCACCACCACCATCACCCACCACCCACCTGCCAACACCACCACCACCCACTCGCTACCACCTATCACCTGCCATCGTCACCCACCCACCCACCACCCGCTACCCACCACCAGCCACTACCCACCACTATTACCACCACCACCATCACCCACCACCCACCCGCCACCTACCTGCCACCACCACCCACCACTACCACCCACTCGCTACCACCTACCACCCGCCACCATCACCCACCCACCCACCCACCACCACCACCACCTAGCCGCCACTACCAACCACCACCCGTCATCCGCCACCCACCTACCACCACCACCCACTACCTGCCACCACCACCACCCACTCGCTACCACCCGCCACCGTCACACACCCACCCACCCATCACCACCCGCCACCCACCTGCCGCCACCACCCGTTACCACCCACCACCGTCACCCACCCACCCACCACCACCACCACCCACCCGCCACCACCAGCTACCCACCACCCACCGTCACCATTTTCCACCACTGTCTTTCGCCGCCACTTGCCGCCACTTGCCACCACTTGCCATTTCTCACTCTTTTTTATATTTTTAAATTTTTTTAAACATTTTGTCAATTACCAAACGCGTTTGTAGTTTATGTTTTTCTAAAAATAAACAAAAACCAATTTATAAAATTTGTGTAAATATAAACTGAAAACGTAAACGTTACCAAACACACCCTAAGTGTTTCTGAGTGTACATGGTTAAATGGGGGGTGTAAACAATTTGTTTTCAGGTGTAAATAGATGCACCCTACACATAATAAAAACAAAGCAGAAATAAAAATTCTAAAGAGATGAGAACAACAAGGTCCGGTCTCATAGTACCTACACAATTTTGTTAGACTTTGCCTTGACATTTAAAGCATGCCCATCTCTGCAAAAAACACTAAACTTAGTCATTGTATTAATTAGATTAAGTAGTTATGAAAACAACATGCTAACCCTTAAAGATGCTATTCAGAAAGATAAGATCACACAGATCTTATTCAATAGGAGGCCAATTTATTTATTTTTGAGTTTAGTATAACTTAACTGTAGCTAGGGTTGTCAATATTATATCTTCACCAATACATGCAAAGAAGCTTCATCAGAATGTTTTCCAACTTTGATGGATCTCAAATGTAGTAGAGCAGAAGAAGAGATGAGTTATCACTGAGTATCGCATCTTCCCAACCCGAATGATATAGTGTTTACTGTTATGCCATGGCACTTATAACAACGCCTAATTATTTTTTCTTTTCATTTTTTTAAATTTTTTACGAGGCTATCTCAAACTTTAACTAAACAATGAAACTATGGATCAATCATACAGATGAGATGTAGACTCAATAAAAAAGAACTATCAACAAAAACAAATCTTAATCTATGAAGTGTCATCATCCAATACGTTTCTAAATACAATATTTAACTTATACAATATTTAAACATAAGATTTCTTCAAAATTAAGACCCCATTAACGTGTGCCATAAAAAATTCTTATTATCAACCACCTCAATGCTTTCAAACAATGGATTAAGGCTTTGAATACATACACAATCAAGGAGTAGCCATACATGCAAATACATACACAATCAATGGATTAGAGTTTTGAAACTAATGAAACAGAAAGGGAAAAGAGGGGGAAATGTATCAAACGACTAAAATCAAATCTATATTTAGGACATCAAACCCATAGAACTTTAGAAATCAAACCACAACAACCAAACCCATTTCACAAATCAACACGAAATTCAATTGAATCAAGCATACAAAACCCTAGAGCAACAGTCAGAAATAGGGAATAGAGGAAATGAGAGACAGACAGACAGACCAAGAACGAGAGAGAAAACGCAAGAGAAAGAGAGAGAGAGAGAGAGAGAGAGAGAGAGAGAGAGAAAGAACTTATGATCTGCGATGGTGGCGGTGTGTGACGTACAGTGAGTAACGGTGGTTTGTGGTGAGGTGAGATGGGATGAACTTTGGTGGTGAAAGAGAATCTGTGTGAGGAGAGAGAGAACAATTTGTTTTGTCTAAACAGAGAGCGCAAATATCAAATAATTTCCCTCTAAAATTTTCACACATTTGGCTACGAAATTGGTTTTTTTGTCGGCAAATGTTAATAATTGGAGAAAAAAAAATTTTGTTGCCAAAGCTTAATCAACGGCAACTAAAATATTAGTCGCCAAAAGTATTAATTTGGCCACTAACTTTTTTTTGGTCCGAACAAATGAATATACCACAAATAATTTTTTTAGTCACCAAAACTTAGGGGTTGTTTGGGATGATATAAATTAGTGTACTTTTTGACTTTTTATGAAATATGGGTTGGGTTGGGTTTAAAGTGATGTGATAGAGAGGTGATGTGACTTAAATAAGATGATGTGACTTAAATAGGATAGTGACTTTTTGGTTTTTTGGCTTTTTTAAGTTATGACAAACAAGACCTTAATATTTGCCGACGAAATTATTTGGTTGCCAAAGAGTAACCATAAAATATGACTATTATTTGGTGACTAAATTTCATTTTGTCGGCAAAAAATATTATACGAAGACTAAAAAAAAATTTAGTGACTAATATTTTTTCAGTCGCCTATTTGGAATATTTTGCGACTAAATTTTTTTTTAGTCGCCAATAAGTAATACATCTCAACTGAAAAAATTTAATAGCTATATCCTAAACCAACGGTGACTAATACATTTTTTAGTCGCCAAAAATGTCACTTTTAACGACTAAATTGCTTTTAGTCACTAAAATTTGATCGCCAAAAGTGTAAATTGTTGTAGTGCAAATTGTTTAAAATCTCTCAAACTTCCAAATATAACTAGTCTTGAATAATCTTATTAAAATGACTATTGTAGTAGCTAGTTAGTTAGAGTTAGTAAAATATTATGATCCTAGCTATAATAGCCAACAAATATATTTTAAAGAGCCGTTAGACCATATCCAATGGTTACTCAAAATTGTCATCAAATTTGAATTTGATAAAAATAACTTCAAAACCTGCTATAACAGTTTCATCAAATACATATCAAATTCAGGATTTCACTTTTCTTTCATTAAACTAAGAACCAATGTGCTTTTCATCAAATCACTATTCATTGCCATTGCATTTTCACTACTGGATGTCCCCTCGGATGTCCTCCCAGATAACCACCTCAAGGCAAAAATTTGTGAAAAAATTACACTGGCCAATCGACCGGTTAGTTGTCGGCTCGATCGACTAGTGGTGTGATGAAACTCCAAAATCCTCCGTTGGAGCACTTGATATATATGGTAATTTTTACTCAAATTTTTACACAAATTTGATAAAAAAAATTAATGCACCGTTAGAAATGCTCTTAGAGATGCTTTCATAAGAGTAATACATATTTTTATACTAGTTATAAGTAATAGAATCATGATGAAAATAATATGAGAGAATGGTAGATGCACAGTAGATAGAATGAAAATGGATATTCTCTAGCATAATTTGTATATGGAATTTCCATTAAAATGACATAATGGGGATATTTTTATAATTAAATATAGTTTAATTAATAAAGGAAAATAATACTTTTGAATAATTTGTATCTGAAATTTTCATTAAAATGGCATAATGGTGATATTTTTCTAATTAAATATAATTTTAATAGACACTCTTTAAAATTGTGTGTCCCAATGTAACTACATTATTTTATATGTATTTTTTCCATTTATATATCATACTTATTTAATAATATTTGCTATTTCATAAAAAATATACATATTTAATGGATGCTTGGCTTTTTGGCTTTTTTTGGGGGCTAAAATTTACAAAAAATACAAAATAGGCTAAAATCTATACTATATATTAAGCAAAAGAGGGTTTTTAACCCCCAAGGCCTGTGAGAGTTTCAATATCCTAATCTGAATTTTCTAAATTTTTTACTTTAAGGAAAAAAAAAAAAAAAACTCAACATTTATTGCTATGGTCAAAATCTCCTAATCAACATTTATTAACTTTTTTCAATCCACGTGTCTTTTCACATGCCTGCATTTATTGATACAATCTCCTGATCAGCATTTAAAATTCCATCATAGAAATAATTATAGATACAATCCGTGTATAGTTACTGTAGTATCCTTTTCAACTTCTCTTATACACTATGGTTAGTGATAAGATTGTTAAATTATTTTTATAAAAAATCTTTAAAAACATAATTTATATATTAAAAAAATCTAAAACAAATATAAATATTTATAATTATCCCGTGCATAGCGCGGGTGATAGGCTAGTAGTTAATAAGACAAAATGTCACATTAAACTCATAATCATTTCACTTTTTCTCTCACAAATATCACATCCAATTACAAAAAAAATTTAATCATATTTCCAAATACAAAAATTTTAACCTACTGGAGTAGCCAAAAATAAAAATAACCTTATAAAATAATCAACTTCTCAAACGAGGCCATAGATAAAAAGATAGAGAGATAATGCTATTTAACGTCATAGAAAGAGAGAGAAATTAATATGAAATGAACATCGCCGAAGAGGAGAAATAATTATATGGCAAATAAGAAAAATAGAAAAGTAAAAAAATAGGACTTATTGATAAAAGTAATGCTAGAGATCCAAAATATTCTATCTAAAATTTTACCAAATGTCTCACATAGGTGTGGGACCTACACAATGTGGGTCCCACACAATGTGGGTCCCATGTGGATCCCACATCCATATGAGACATTTGATAAAACTTTTGGTAGAATTTTTGGGGCTTCTAGCATTTTTGTATTGATAATTTTTTTTAAAAATAAATGACAATAAATGATGTTTAGGTACTATTTGACATCTTTTACAAAAGTGTACTCTTTTTTTTTCTTTTTTTTCTTTTTTTGATCTTTTTTAGATTATATTATTTCTTTATTTTTTTCACATCTTTTCATAAAAAGTTAATATAAATTTGGGAGAGAAATATTTAGTAAGAATGATTTCAGTAGCAAATGCATGAGAGTTTTTTTTATGACTCCTAGCAACCTAGAGGAAGGGGTCTTTCGTATATCGATGTCTATATTATTGAGTAGTGATACATCTACTTAATATATTTCTTTTATTTTGATATTTAATGAGGCGAAAGAGAGAGATAGAGGGAGGAGTATGAGTCCTTCCTTCACATGGTTCATTCCATACCATTATGAGTAGATTGTAGGTGTTTAATTAGAGCTCCCAAACATTTTTCATATTATATCTACTAGCAATGTTAAGAATAAAAGATCAAACATAAAATAAGATACAAATGTCTCACAAAGACTGGGTCCTACATGTGGATCCCACATTATATGGGGTCCGTCTTGTATGAGACATATGTATCTCATTTTTTTGTTTAGCTTCTGTGCAATTACAATTATTGTATATCCACTCTATAAATAGTATCCCAGCTAGAATTGAAGTATTCCAATTTCCAAACGAACAAACATTTTTAGTAATTTCTTTTCTTAATCAGGAGATGGCGAAGTTGTCCTCTGGCTATTTCTTGTTCTTTGTTCTTATTTTATCAGGTTTGTGCATTAGTCTTAACAAACTTTTATGCAATTTTTGTTCTTTGATAGTGTGTTAGTTGTTCAAAATTTCAAGCTAGCTAGACCACAATATATGAGATTTTTTTAGACATATCAAATACATAAAATAAGAACATCAAAATAAATTCTCCTTATCCCCTCTATACTACACGATGAGATGAGAGTCATTGCATTGCATCGTGTATAGAGAGGGAGTTCAATATTGGAAGGAGAAATTTCAAAGAAGATTTGGTGTTCATAAAGTAGAAGAGATTACATACCTACTACTTCTCTCAAACCATACTACTTCTGCTTCCAATATGGTTTGAGAGAAGTAGTAAGTATGTAATCTCTTCTACTTTTTGTGGAGAGACATATTGGGATGACTCCAACTAGTTATGAGAAAGAAAAAAAAAATCAAATTAGATTAATGTTACAAACCAAAAGCCAGCAACAAAATTTAAACGTAGAAAAAAATATATACGAACCGGCAATGAATTTACAAGAGGCGTGCAAATTAATTATTTATCATATTTCATGTAATAATATAAAACACGAGCACACCTGAGTCTATATTTTTTTTTGTCCCTCCAAATTTCTCGATTAGAATGACATAGAAGTGTCATTATAATTAGTAGTTGATTTCAAAATGTCAAGTCCCGATGCAATTTTGTATATAAATGTTTATATTTTTGGGGTTTTTCTTTTCTTAAGGAAAATATTATCTCCTTACAGAATTATATACCAAAAGATGTGATAATTACCTTTTTGTAATTTTAATTGACACTTTGTTTTAAAATAACAATTCTCATTGCATCCACCTCATTCTACATACAAATTATGTATATTTTTTTGACTTTTCTAAATTGTTTATCTTTCTATCTTTTGCAGTTGGATGGACAATGGCTCAAACAGGTGGTAAGACCTGCAATGAACTGTTAAGCCTTCATGTATGCATTAAACAAACTTGTAGTCAACAGTGCACCAAATCGCACCCTACGGGTAAAGGTTTTTGCTCTCCCAATCCTACTGGTGGTGGTGCTTCCTGTATTTGTTCTTACAAATGCGGTTAATTAAACTCTGTCTTTCTCAAAATGTCATATTTTCAAGAGAAAATGTATCGTGTATAATCCCATGCCGAGAGGCTAAATACATTAATAATAAAGAGTTTGTATCCCTAATATATATTTTAATTGTTTGTTGTTTTATTATTTTTGTACAATCGAATAAAAAGAACAAAATTAGGCTAGTGTCTTGGGGAGACTCTCATGACCCATCACGCAGTGCTTTACACCTTAAAATTTTCTTTCCACACTTTAAATGTAAAATAAAATGTCTACTAAAAAAAATTTATTTTAAAAAATTATTACTACCACATCATTTTAATTGAGAATTCAATATAATAAATTCTATAAGAAATTATCATGAAAATGATGGGAAATTACTATGAAGTACAGATATGGATACGGGGATACGGATATTGATAAGGGATACAACAATACGGATATGACGATACGTCAAAATCTGAAAAAGTAGGATACCGATACGGCAGAGATATGTTTGTACAAAAATTTACTTTTATAATTTTAATGCATGAAAATAAAATTTAAAGCAATATATATATATTACACTTGATGTTAATTTTTATTTTTAATTTTTTTAAAGTGGGATCACCTCATTAGTAACCTAACCAACAAAAAATAAAAATAAAAAAATTCTTTGGTACATGCACTCCTATTAGAATAACGCCAATTTTTCCATTGCCACTTTACTAACTATATGTCATTTCGAGTATCTGATATTTCAAAATTTAGTATCTGATACTCAAAAATTAATAAAAAATTAATTAAGAAATATTTGAAACTTTTAAAAAATATCCGATACGTATTCACGAGTATCCGAAAAGTATTAGTATCCAATATGTATCTGATATGGATACGTCTCTTTTTTTGAAATATTTGTGCTTCATAAGGAAATTATTTAAAATTATCATTGTACAAAGACCATTGAATGGTCAATTAATTATCCCATGGAAAAAAAGAGAAAAAAAGAAAAAGAAAAAAGAAATGTATATCATTGTGGAGGTTGCTTACAATAATAAGTGCAAATACAAGTGGTGCCTTTACATTTTCCCAAGCCATATGGTTCCTTAGAACAATCCTGGGAGCACTTCTGCAACTCACATTTGCTTGAGTCAATCAGCTTATGACATGTGTCCTCTGGAAGTCTAATGTCATGAGCATCATAAACTGCAATGGCTGTACAAGAGTTAGCTATCAAAGGATATATACAACTAATGATTACAAAGATCACATGTTCTAACTATGTGGAATGTTTTTTCTCCTTCCCATTTGTTTGGGTTTCTTTCCAAAATAAAAATGAAAAGTATTACGTATTATACGTAAAATAATAATTCAAAGAACAGAGAATCATACAGAAAAGATACATGAATGAACAAGATTTTATATATAGGGAGAGAAAGAGAGGTACTCTTCAAATCAAACAACGGTTTATCATAAAAGTGGAAAAATTAAAAGGACAACCAAATCCATTTCTAAGAGGTTGCGAGAGAACCTGAGGATATAAGCAATAAGAAGAGGATGAGGAATGTATAGAATATCTTCATCTATCAACTCCAATTTTGTGTTCCAAACTTGAAGTCCTTCAATATATGCACAAGTAGTAGAGATTCTTAAAGGAAGATAAATATAAAAATATTAAAAGAATTATATACTATGATTGTAAAATTAATGAAATTATGATCCTCATATATTCATATGGTTTAACCATTCCAGTGTAAATAAAGAAATACATTGTTAAAAATAAATTAAAATATAAGCAAAAAGAGGATTAAAGTTCTTTTGAATAAGAAAAGTAAACAAGTCTCTTTATTGCTTCAGCATATATTCATTTCTTTCAGCCTACTCCACCTTAATGCCGCCTTCAAAATTGTAATTTTCATTAATCCTATGTGTTGTGATTTTTATGGTTGGAACTTGGAAGGCATGCTGCAATTTTTATAAGAGCAATGCTACTACGTATACAAAATTTGTACAAAAAAAAAAAAAAAATACATTAAACATTTAATGTATGATGATTCATATTCATTAAAGATGTATGTTCCATCATATAAGAATTTAATCTGAATCACAAATTATTTTTCTAGGTATGTTTCGGTGTAGTGACTGTGTAGGGTCCACGCACCCACTCTCCTGTTGGTATGTGTTTATGTGTATGTGTTACTATCTTTTCTATAAATAAAAAGAAAAAAGTAAAGAAAAAAAGTACAACAATACATTCATCCCAATGGAGTGGAGTGTGGACCTTACTGCAACAATTATGTACCCTTTTTTCATAGAACATTTATGTGTTTATAATTGTTGCTTAACATGCAGAAAGCGAGCGAATCGTATAATTTGTGTACTTTTATAAAGTGTTTTTGGTTGCACAACCCAAAATCCTCTTAAAACACCACTTGTAGTTTGTAGAGAGAGTAGAGAGAAGAATACATAATACGTTGATCAAGATCCTTTGTTTGTAAATGGATTTCATCGTTTATCCCATAATTGGACTTTCAATTATGATAGAGATCCCCACACATATATGACCCTTACAATTTTTACTCTCATCTCAATCACTCATAATGTGGGGTCTACACATATATGAGTGGATCCCCCACACACATATCAAGGATCAAGATTAAATTGGGAGTCGTGGAACCCCAAAAAAGGGTCCCAAATATTCATGATTGGACTTTTTGAATCTAAGCCCAAATGACCAAAGGTGCCACTGGCCTCTATTTGACACCCATGGTGTCCATTGGTTTGGTTGGGCATGAGTTGTAGACCTTGTCAGCATTGTTTGGGCCTCATGAAGTCAAACTTAGCCCAAACCTTGTTGAAGATTAATAAACAATAATAGCACTTGGGCCTTTATAATTTTAGCATCGATAGGACTATATACACCAATTAGTATATTAATTAGTGTACTAATATTAGTTATGATATTATTATTGACTTTACTCATTATACAAATTATAAATACTAAAAATATCTTAAATTATGCCACATCATCAATTGGTACACTAGTTAGTACACTAATTTGTGCATATAACATTATTCTTTTTACCAAAGTTGAACTTTGCCCTTGTAAAATTGTTGTGTTTGGTTATGTATGTCAAACACATTTCCACCCACTAATTTGAGTGTGGTGTTTGTTTTGAACTTTCAAATTATAATTCTACACCCACTTTTGAAAACTCCTTTCCAGGTGAAAAAATTTGGCTAATCCGGTCGTCCTCCCGAACGTCCCCCGGACGTCCAGTCGGTTGGCTGGAACAGTGTTCGATTTTTTTTTTGGCACTTGTTATTTTTATATTGTAAATAAAAAATATTTTCGAATTTTTTTAAATTTTTATATGAATTTTAAATAGAATTTTGGATTGTGTATTTGGTTATGAGTTGTAAGTTTTTGAATCAAATAACTTTTTTAATTTCAAAAACTCAAAACTCAATTCAAAACTTTTTTCAAAACTTATAACCAAATAATTTTTTCACACTCAAATCATAACTCTAAAACTCACAAACATAAAATACAACTTTATTCTCAAATCATATTTAGAAAACTCTACCAGACGCTATCTAAAAGTTTCAATTTGCACTTTACACTTTTTTTTTTTTTTTTTTTTTTAACTGTGTTCCTCAATAATTTTTAAAAATAAAAACACAAACTATAATTTTTATAAAATTATTACAAAGTAGTAGCCCTTTTAATTTTATGGACAAATTACAACTTTAACATCCCATCAAAAAAAAATTAAAAAAATACCACTTTAACAAATAGGGGTGTTTGAGAAGCAACTTTTTTGGTTTTTTTTTTTTTTTTTTTAGGCTAAAATTATACTAAAAAATAAAATAGGCTAAAATGTTAATAAGACAAAATATCACATCAAATCTATAATTATTTTATTTTTTATCTCACAAACATCACATCTAACTACAAAAAAAAATCCAGCTATCTTTCCAAACATAAAAATTTTAACCTCTTAAAATAATTAAAAATTAAAATAACCTATTAAAATAACAACTTCACAAACTCCCCCAAGTATAAAGTGCCATTAATCCAGTAAAGAAAGGTAAATATTGATGAAGGTTTTGAAAAGTTAAAAAAAGTGCACATCTTATACAGCAAGTGGATAGACACACAACTAAACTATAAAAATCAACCACAAAAAATATAAGTAGAATAATCTATTAAAATTGTAACTTTTTATGATAGACTGTACCATTTAATATGTATGATCAAGATTATTTTATGTGATTGATTTTGTTATTAGTTCTTTTTTGATGGATTATAACTTTTATATGACACAAATTCAAGTCATTCTAAAAAATAATTAAAGATTTGTTTGATCGTTAATTTCAGAACCCTTAAATTAGTCAAAAGCACATGCAAGTTAGTCCAGACATTTCAGTTTTTAAAAAAAAAATGGGAAAAAACTTATATGTGAGAGAAGTCAAACATGGGGAATTTCCTATGGCCTGCACTCCCATATTTTTTGGCATGCATTTCTAAGTATGTGCTCAATCGTGGACTCTAGTACCCAAATCTTCAACTTTTCAATTTTCCAGACGGTGCCCATCTCAAATTGGACGGCAATAAAGCAACCATAATTTCTTCAAATAATGAAGAAAAATTGGGAAGGGTAGGTCACCTTCCATCCATCTTCCATCCTGGAGATCTCATATTTTCCTTTTCTCTTTGATGATTCTAAACAGTAGTTTTAACAAGAATATGCAGAACAAAAATGTGTTTGATTTGGTATGATATTATTTTAAAAATTATGGGATACATTTCAAATACTTTTGGAAATGATACTTAAAAGGAAATTCTGAAGTCTCTAAGGAAAAAATTGGGAAGAAATTATACTAATAACTATTTGGAAAAACGTTAGGGTGTGACCCAATGGTCTGATAGCCACATCTTTAGCTGTGATGAGTGAGATATCAGGGATTCGAACTGATGGAGTAGCGTCAAACCCTTAACGCTATTAGAGATTTGGAAAGAAAATGAAAAAAAAAAAAAAAAAAAATAAACTTATATTTCATTCACATTTATCTCACATTTTTACTTTTCATTTTTTAATTTTTATTAACATTCATGATTTAAACATAATGGCGGTGTTTGGAAACTTGGTTTGCGGTTTTTTTTTTTTTTTTTTTTTTTTTTTTTTTTTTCACTACTAGACAAATGTTTTACAAAACAAAAAAATAAAAAATAAATCCAAACAAAATATCACATCAAACCCCATAATCATTTTACTTTTTCTCTCACAAACATCACATCCAACCATAAAAAAACCCAACTATCTTCCCAAACAAAAAAAAAAATTTCTCTAATAATATCCTACAACTAAAAAAACCTACAAAAAAACTCACTTCTCAAACACCCCCACTATAACACTACTATTTGAGAACTCTGGGAAAACTATGCCCTTTTACTTCTGATAAGTCATTCATTGGGAAAATCATCCATTGCTCTAAAAAACTAGTCTATATGGTACTTCAATTTAATAGTTATAGTTTAGATAACGGTGGTGTTATATGTATTAATGTACTAATTAGTGTATCAACATTAGTTATTACTTTATTATTGACTCCACTCATTAATAACATTACAAATATCAAAAAAATTTAAATTATGTTACATCATCAATTAGTAAACTAATTAATATATCAATTGGTGTATATAGCATTATTCTTTAGATAATAGAGTTCATTATTTTTATAGTTTGGTTTAGTAATTGAATTTTTAACAGTTAAAAAAAATAGTTAAAAAAACTTCACTTTAAGGTCTTATATATTATATAAGATGGACCTGGAAAAAAAATTTAATGACAAAAAATAAAATAAAAAAAGTAAAAATTTTAGGCACAAATTTTTTTTAAAAAATTTAGGAAAAAATTATGAATCAGTGATAATTTATCATTTATTTATAATCATTTTTTAAAATTACCATTGAAATAACATTCAGTAATGATTTAGAGCTCTAAATAATGATCTCTAAATCCACCACTAGTGAGGTGGAAAATGAAAAAAAAAAAAACAAGGCACAGCACACACTGTGATAGTGGGTGTTACATCGTTAGTGATAGCGCTAATTAGGAGTTGTTTAAGATGATCTAAATAAATGTATTTTTTGATTTTTTATGAAATATGAGTTGGGTTTGAAGTGCTGTGTTAGAGAGGTAATATGATTTAAATAAGATGATGTGACTTAAATAAGATAATAACTTTTTAATTTTTTAACTTTTTTTAAACATACCAAATCAACCCTTAGTGATCTCAAGTATTATTGAATAAAATTTTCCCCTTTTTAATTTTTACCCAACGTAAAAAGACGAGATAAAAAAAAGTTGGAATTTTTAAATTGGTGCGTACCAATCACCTAAGACCATCTCCAACGGAGAACCAAATCCAACATCAAATTTGAAATTTGATGAAAAACTCACTTTTTGAGGCTCCAACGGTGGCACCAAACTCATATCACACTGAGGAATCACCAAACAAAACATCAAACTGATACCAGGAAACAGATTTTACCAAATCACTGTTACTGACCGTTGAAAATGGTACACCGGTCAACCACCCGGTTGCCCGGCCGGTTGACCAACCGGTCGCCCGGTTCTCTTTGAAATACATGGGTTCAAACAGTTCAAACAGTTTAAAAAAAAAAAAAAAATTTGCCTTTGCCGGTCGACCGGTTGGTCAATCGGCCGGTCGACCACCCGGTCGACCACCTCCCCAATTTCACTTCGATGCTCACCGTTGGAGCGCCTTGTACCAGATTGAGAAAATTCCCATTTTTATACTCAAATTTAATGAAATTTTTGAATAACCGTTGGAGATGCTCTAATAAATTTTCTCTCCATCTATTTGGAACACATTCCCAAAGATCCTTTTTCTCTCTTGGACCCCAGCACCCAAATCTTCATCTAACATTTTCAATTTCCACGTCTGCCATCTAGTCCTTTCGCCTCGCATCGAACGGCTATAAAGCAACCATAATATCTTCAATATAGAAGAGAGTGGGTAGGTCATCAGATGGATTATTTTGAAAAGATAGTTATAATTAAATTTTTGATTAAAACTTAATTTTTATGAAAAAGAGAAATGAATTATAATTTGAAAAATAAATTATAACTTACTTTTCAAAAGAGGGGTCTATTTTCGAGGTTTGGGATTTGCTTGCCCTTTTTAAGACATTGGCTTTGTTTGGTACAGTTTAATTTCAGCTTATTTCAGCTTTCAGCTTAATTTAAGTTATTTTGATGTGTTTGGTTTAGCTTAACAATACAGCTTATAGCTTTTTGTAAGTCAGAAATTAACTTATTCTTTGAGTGGGGCAGGAGAAACTTAATTTATAAGTCAGAAATCAGCTTATGTTCATAATTATAAGCTATAAGCTGTTAAGGTATAACCTATAAGCACTTTCCCACAGCTCTACCAAACAGGGCCATTAAAGTCGTCGGATTTGTGGATGCTGAGCAAAACAGCAGCCTTCTGCGGAAGGGAGAGGGGGAG
This sequence comes from Camellia granthamiana, assembly GCA_036172215.1. Classification (NCBI taxonomy): domain Eukaryota; kingdom Viridiplantae; phylum Streptophyta; class Magnoliopsida; order Ericales; family Theaceae; genus Camellia; species Camellia granthamiana. The sequence goes on from CM069908.1 coordinate 68,626,063, forward strand.
GGGGGAGGGGGGAGGGGGAGGGGGATATTTCGTGGAGGCCTTTTTAAGTATATTTTAATAATTTAAATTATTTATATTATAAAATTTATTGAATAAATTATTTATATAAAAAATTAAATTAATTAAAATTTTATAATTTCATGCTAATTATTTTTAAAAAATTATAAAGATGAAGTTAACCGTTTATTTTAAAAAAAATAAATATGCTCTTGTTATAGAGTTATAAATGTCCAATCAGTCTCATTTTTTACATGGATAATTTAATACAGATTATCTAATATTTCGTGATGTGTTAGATTCGAAATTGTTGCAACTTGAAAAGATTCATACAGATGATAATATTTCAGATATGTTGACAAAAACTTTGTCGAGGGACAAACATTTGAAGTGCCGAATTTTGGCGGGTATGGTTGATATCTCCACCTAAGTCGGTAGGGGGAGAATTGTTGGGTATACCTCCTTATTGGAGTTTGAGACCCAATTGATTTTGGAAAAAGAATTTTAATTTGGCTTGGTTTAGGTATAATATATTTTAATATATTATATCTAATTTGTGGAGATCCAATCCAATTTGGTTACAGTTAGGGTTTTGATAAAACAAACCCTAGAATTAACAATATATAAATATTGTTTTGTCTTTCTCGGCAGAGAGCAGCAGCATCTTGGTGATCAAATTTCAGTGAGAGTGCTTTGTATATCACTTAATTTTGTGAGTTTCAATCGGTGTTGTTTGTTGCTCTAGATTTGACTTGGTCAAACAAGAATTGGTGCCTTGGTTTGTTACTCTGCTTTCAAGCGGCTGGTTCGGTGGTCGAGGTTGATTTGGTTCGTTATTTTGGGTCTTCTTCAACTTTGTTCTGAAGATTTTTGTTCATCTATTTGGTGAAATCTTTTCTCTTATTTATTTGTGATTATTTAGAATTTACCTAAGGGTGGTTTGTGAGACCATTCGTGTCTTGTTTGTAATAGTTTGGAAACTTATTTGGTTGATAGTGGAATCGGATTTCGATCCCGTGGACGTACCTCACATTGAGGGAACCATGTAAAATTCTTGTGTTGCTTTTGATTTAATTTTTCCACATTAGTTTTTATTCCCATTGATTGATTTACTTGTGGGGAATCACATATTTTTCCTAACAACTGGTATCAGAGCTTACGGTTTATTTGGGTTTATTTATTTGTGTAAATCAATGGAGGGGAATGTGGGTCGTATGTCTAGCTTCAATGGAAGCAATTGGGTAACTTGGAAAACTAAAATGGAGGACCTATTATTTTGTAAAGATTTGTATGGACCCATTGAGGGTGATAGTGGCAAACCCGAGGGTATGAAAGATGATGAATGGAATAGGCTTAATCGAAAAGCCATTGGTGTTATCCGTCAATGGATTGATGACAGTGTGTTTCATCATGTTGCTACTGAAACTTCAGCACATGATTTATGGAAAAAATTAGAAGGCCTTTATGATAGGAAATCAGCCACAAATAAAGCTTTTCTGTTTCGTAAGTTGGTTAATTTAAAATATAAAGAGGACAGCCCTATTCCGGAACATCTGAATGAAATAAAGAGTATTGTTAACCAACTTGCTTCTATGAAAATTATTTTTGATGATGAGTTGCAGGCTTTGATGCTACTTAGTTCTTTGCCTGAAAGTTGGGAGACTTTGGTTGTGACAGTTAGTAATTCGGCGCCCGATGGAGTTGTCACAATGGACCAAGTCACTAGTAGCTTGTTGAATGAAGAAACTAGAAGAAAATCAGCGGGTTCCTCTCATTCGGAAGCATTCGTTATGAGAGGCCGAAGCAAAACAAGAGGGAGGAGTAAGACTCCTCATGGTCGTGATCAAAGCCGTGACAAATCAAAAGATGGTTTTTTCAAAGAAAGACATTGAGTGTTACTATTGCCATGAGAAAGGACACATGAAGCGGGAATGCCGAAAGCTCAAGAATAAGGAGAAAAGGCGTGACAAAAGTGTGGATAAGAAGCAAGAAAACACAACAGCAGTTACTACCGATGATCTCATGGACGTTTGTGAAGATGATTGTATCAATTTTGTGGACCAAGAGAGCAATCGGGTGATTGATTCCGGTGCTTCTTTTCATGTGACTTCTCGAGTTGATTTCTTCACTACCTACACCGAAGGAGGTTATGGTTCTGTTCGAATGGGTAATGAAGGTTTGTCCAAGATTATTAGCATGGGTGATGTTTGCTTGGAAACAAATTTGGGCTGCAAGTTGTTGCTTAAAGATGTGAGACATGTTCCCGACATTTGCCTCCACTACAAGAAAAGTCACCTTTGGCGACTAAATTTTTAGTCGCCAAAGGTCCATTTTTCGTCGCCAAAAGTCACGTTTTAACCTTCCCCGACCAATTTTTTTGGTCGCCGGTTTTGTCGCAAATAAGCGGTCGCAGAAGGTTTTGGCGACCAAAAAGATTTTAGTCGGCAAAAGGCTGGTGTTTAGCGACTAAAGTTTTCGTCGCCGAAGCTCAATTTTCATTTTTTTAATTATACATTTGGCGACTAAATATTTAGTCGCTAATAGTGAATTTTAAAAAAAAAAAATTTGGAAAAAATCTTTTGGCAACCAACTGTTTTAGTCGCCAAAAGCCTATTTAAAAAAAAAAAAATTTTGAACTTGTTGCTGCTGCCAGGTTTCGATCCTGAGACAGCCAACCACCACAGCCCAAACCTTGCGCACAACACTCCCTCCACCATGCCACACATCATCTCATGAATATATATGCAATATATATTATTTATATAGTAATTTACCGCTATGAATACAAAATAATATTTATAAATATAATTTTTTTAATTGAATATAATTTATGTCAAAAAATAAATTATTTAGTACAAAAATATTTGGGCCACTTTTGGCGACTAAAAGTAATTTTTAGTCGCCAATGCTATAAATTTCGGCTACTAATTCTTATTTCGTCGCTAAAAGTGGTGACTTAGGCCTAAACGGACCCTGTTTTGGCGACTAAACTGAAGTTTTGTCGCCAAAAACCCTGCTTTCAGCTACTATTTTTTTTTTGTAGCCAAAAAGGTTCACTTTCAGCGACGAAACAGTTTTTAGTCGCCAAAACACCTATAATCGGCGACGAAACTGAAGTTTAGTCGCCAAAACGGTGACTTTTGGCTACTAAATCATTTTAGTCGCCAAAAATCATGACTTTTGGCTACTAAACAACCATTAGTCGCTAAAAGCCCTACATGTGGCGACTAAATTGCCTTTTAGTCGCTAAAAGCATTATATTTGGCGACCAAAAGACTTTAGTCGGCGAAAGTGCGAACTTTTGGCGACCAAATCCAATTTAGTCGCCATTTCCCCTACTTTTAGCGACGAAAAACGAATTTTTGGTCGCCGAAAGTGTTTTTTGTTGTAGTGCTCAATTTGATCTCTACTGGGAAGCTAGATGATGAAGGCTTCAACAACAAATTTGGTGATGGAATATGGAAGCTCACAAAGGGTTCTTTGGTGGTAGCTAAGTGCAAGAAAACTCATACACTTTATTCGATGCAAGGAAAAATTTGTAAAGGTGTTGTCAATGCACTTGAAGATGATACTTCTACCGAATTGTGGCACAAGCAGCTTGGCCATATGAGTGAAAAGGGGCTACAAGTTTTGTTCAAGAAAGAGTTTCTACCCGGTTTGAAAGGTACACATCTTAAAACTTGTGTTCATTGTTTGGCAGGTAAACAACATAGAGTTTCTTTTTATAAAAACGTTGCCTCTAGAAAAGAAAATGTTTTGGAGTTGATTCATTCGGATGTTTGTGGTCCTTTAAAAGTTAGAACACATAGTGGTGCACTTTATTTTGTTACTTTCATTGATGATTATTCAAGGAAAGTTTGGGTTTTTCTACTAAAAACTAAAGATCAAGTTCTAAAAGTATTTAAGCATTTTCAGGCCATGGTTGAAAGAGAAACAGGGCAGAAATTGAAGTGCATCCGATCAGACAATGGTAGTGAATACATTTGGCCATTTGATGAGTATTGTCGCAGCCAAGGTATTCGGCATCAAAAGACAGTTAAGAAGACTCCTCAACAAAATGGAGTTGTCGAGAGGATGAACCGCACCATTATGGAAAGTACAAGGTGTTTGCTTTCACAAGCTAAATTGCCAAGATCCTTTTGGGGTGAGGCAATGAAGACAGCAGTTGACGTAATCAATTTGTCTCCTTCCTGTCCTTTGAATGGTGATGTTCCAGAAAGAGTTTGGACCGGTAAAGATGTGTCTTATGAGCACTTGAGAGTGTTTGGTTGCCAAGCTTTTGTTCACATTCCGAAAGATGAGAGGTCCAAGCTTGATAGCAAGTCAAGACAATGTATTTTTCTTAGCTATGGGCGTGATGAATTCGGGTATAGATTGTGGGATCCGGTCGACAAGAAAATCATTCGAAGCCGTGATGTTGTGTTTCTTGAAGACCAAACAATTGAAGACTTTGACAAAGGTGATCAACCGGAGCAAAAAACTAGTGATCTCATTGACATAGATCCATCTCCTTCATCTTCAGTTGATGATGAAAATGGGGGAGATGTGCAGCCACCTATTGAAGATGTAGAGGATGATGCTAATCCTAATGAAGTTGAGCCAGAAATTGAGGAAGAGCATCCAACTCAAGAACCGCCACCACAACTTGAGTTGAGGAAATCTACAAGGGACCGACAACCTTCAAGAAAGTATCTTCCCAGTGAATTTGTGTTGATTTCTGATCAAGGGGAGCCTGAGAGCTACCAAGAAGCAATTGAGCATGCAAAGAAAGGTGATTGGAAAAAGGCCATGGACAAGGAGATGAATTCCTTACTTGAAAACCAGATTTATGATTTAGTAAAGTTGCCTAAAGGGAGGAAAATTCTGAAAAATAAGTGGGTTTTCAAATTGAAGAATGATGGCAAAAATTTGAGGTACAAAGCACGTCTTGTTGTGAAAGGCTTTAGGCAAAAGAAAGGTATTAACTTTGATGAGATTTTCTCACTGGTTGTAAAGATGTCTTCTATTCGGTTGTACTTGGCATGGCTGCAAGTATGAACCTTGAAGTTGAGCAACTTGATGTGAAGACCGCATTTCTTCATGGTAATCTTGAAGAAGAAATTTATATGGAGCAACCGGGAGGTTTTGTAGAGAAAGAGAAAGAGAAATTTGTTTGCAAATTGAAGAAAAGTTTGTATGGTCTCAAGCAAGCTCCGCGGCAATGCTACAAAAAATTTGACTCTTTTATGATGAATAATGGTTTTTCTAAAACCACTTCGGACCATTGTGTGTTTGTGAAAAATTTCCCGAATGGCAAATTTATTATTCTTATACTTTATGTTGATAACATGTTAATTGTGGGTCAAGATTTTACCATGATTAACAAGTTGAAGTTAGAGTTAAGTAAATCTTTTGCTACGAAAGATTTGGGACCGGCAAAGCAAATACTTCGAATGAAAATTGTTCGTCATCGCAAAAAGTGGCTGATTTGGTTGTCTCAAGAAAGCTACATTAAGAAAGTTCTTGAGAGGTTCAACATGAATAAAGTAAAGCCGGTTGGTTGTCCACTTGCGGGTCATTTCAAACTTAGTTCGAATCAATGTCCTACAAGTGAGAAAGATAAAGAAGAGATGTTGAAAATTCCTTATGCTTCAGCAGTTGGTTCTTTGATGTACGCCATGGTTTGTACAAGGCTGGATATTGCTCACGCCGTTGATGTGGTGAGTTGTTTTCTCTCTAATCCAGGTAAAGAACATTGGGCAGTGGTAAAATGGATTCTAAGGTATCTTCGAGGGACTTTGAAGATATGTTTGTGTTTTGGGGATGGTAAACCGATGCTTGATGGGTTCACAGATTCTGACATGGCCGGTGATATTGATTCTAGGAAATCTACTTCGGGGTATTTGATGACTTTTGCAAGGGGAACTGTGGCATGGCAATCTAAATTACAAAAATGTGTTGCTCTCTCAACTACCGAAGCTGAATTTATTGCCATTACAGAAGCTTGCAAAGAAGAGTTATGGTTGAAGAAATTTTTGCAAGAGTTGGGTTTAAAGCAAGAAAAGTATGTGCTTTATTATGATAGTCAAAGTGCTATTCACTTGAGTAAAAATTCTACTTTTCATTCGAGATCGAAACACATTGATGTGAGATACCATTGGATTCGTGATGTGTTAGATTCGAAGTTGTTGCAACTTGAAAAGATTCATACAGATGATAATATTTCAGATATGTTGACAAAGACTTTGTCGAGGGACAAACATTTGAAGTGTCGAACTTTGGCGGGTATGGTTGATATCTCCACCTAAGTCGGTAGGGGGAGAATTGTTGGGAATACCTCCTTATTAGAGTTTGAGACCCAATTGGTTTTGGAAAAAGAATTTTAATTTGGCTTGGTTCAGGTATAATATATTTTAATATATTATATATAATTTGTGGAGACCCAATCCAATTTGGTTACAGCTAGGGTTTTGATAAAACAAACCCTAGAATTAACAATATATAAATATTGTTTTGTCTTTCTCGGCAGAGAGCAGCAGCATCTTGGTGATCAAATTTCGGTAAGAGTGCTTTGTATATCACTTAATTTTGTGAGTTTCAATTGGTGTTGTTTGTTGCTCTAGATTTGACTTGGTCAAGCAAGAATTGGTGCCTTGGTTTGTTACTCTGCTTTCAAGCGGCTGGTTCGATGGTCGAGGTTGATTTGGTTCGTTATTTTGGGTCTTCTTCAACTTTGTTCTGAAGACTTTTGTTCATCTATTTGGTGAGGTCTTTCCTCTTATTTATTTGTGATTATTTGGAATTCACCTAAGGGTAGTTTGTGAGACCATTTGTGTCTCGTTTGTAATAGTTTGGAAACTTATTTGGTTGATAGTGGAATCAAATTTCGATCCCGTGGGCGTACCTCACATTGAGGGAACTACGTAAAATTCTTGTATTGCTTTTGATTTAATTTTTCCGCATTAATTTTTATTCTCATTGATTGATTTACTTGTGGGGAATCACATATTTTTCCTAACAAGAATACATGTTGTATTGAAGCCTTTTAGTTTTCACTTATTTGCAGCTTAGCTTACAATTTGAAAATACATGCTTTAGCAATTGTATTCTAAAGTTAGGGTCAAAAAACTAACTATTTCAACTATATAAGTAGAACATAAAGAAAGAGACGCATTTATGAATATGAAACAGTGCACCTAGATAATTAAACCTCATTAGTATAACCCAAAGGAAGTAGATTACTAAAACAATACTAGTAAAGACGACAATACAATTAAAGATCATGAGAACATACAAGAAAGTAAACGTAATAGATAGCTAAAAAAGAATAAAAAAATTCACCAAACACAACCATCATAAGTAGAAGAAACAACCAAGCTATCATAAAAAGTTGGGATTTATATAGTAAATAACCAAGGCTTAAGGCTTAATGGCACCAAGTTGTTGATGCGAAAGAAAGAAATACATCATAATATACCATGATTTATATAGTCAATTTGAAATGGTTAGAAGAAAGGTGAATTAAATGAATGAGAATGATTTATTAAGTAAAACAGAACTGGTAGAAATAAAATAAAATAAAAAGGTTGTGGTGCAGCCACAAGTCACAAGCAGTGCATTAAAAACAACACCAAAACCCAACCTCAAACCATCCCTAAATCAGCACTAAAACCAGTATCAATCCATCCCCAAATCAGCACCGAAACTAGCCTCAATCTATCTCGAATGCAGTAGCAAACACACCCCCAACCTAGTCTTAAATCCAGTTTGAATCCATCACAAAGGTGCTTCGATTCACAATATTTACTACATTTTCAACTTAGTTTAATACCTTTCAAAAGTATTGCATCACAATGTTATATAATCTAAAAAGAATGCTATATATAATTTTATTTTTTCATTCCTAAGCACAAAGTAATGGGATTCATTTTTATAAATGCATAAGAGACAGACTCACTTGTGTCTTGAAGTGAAAAGATGTAAAAAAATATGATTAATTACATGGAATAGTTTTCATTAAAGCATCTCAAGTTTGATGGCTAACATTGATTTCTGGCATACACTTTAACTTTCATAAACTTCCTTAATTCATTAACCTAACTTCGCAATCCACATAACTTATCTCAATTCCTAAGTGGCAAATAAACAAGTGTAGAAATTTGAGCATAAAACCATACGATATTTAAGTAAAGAAAATTGAGCATAAAAACATATCAATATCTTAAAATGAAATTAGATATTGTTATGTGGTTAGTGCACTTGCAAACCAAAAGTGGCTGAAATAATGTAAACGAAATTATCGCACTAATAAAGTTACAAGTAAAATGATGCCTCACTTTCAAATCAAAAGTGGCCAACAACAAATTGATATTGTTATGTGGTTAGAACACTTGCAAACTATTCAATACGTTAAAACAGTGGGGTGCATGATCATATTAAGAAATGTATAAAGTAAAAAAAAAATCAAAAAAAAAAAAAAAAAACATTGTATATTAATTTACACCATGCTCAAATAGTTAGGTCCACACAAGAACAAAGCTATGGAACAATTTCTACCAGTATAGTCCCACTAATGAAGCTTAGTGGAGATAGAAAATTAAAACTGAAAATGCAATACAACGTCTGATGAAGTGCTAATAACTTCTAAATGATTGAATGAAACAAGAAAGAAATAAAAACATAGCAAGAATTCTATAGTGGATTAAGGCCATAAGAAATAAAATAGACATTGGTCGTGGTAAATTCATCAATCATCAACCATCTTTTTTTTAATATTATTTTACATTAGAATTCTTGTTTCTGAAGAAATCAAGCAGTAATACAACCAAGATCGTACTGATTCAACTACAAATGCATCGATATTCTTATATGATCTCCCACCTTCATCAACAGCCCCTTTTGCCAAAATTTTCCATTTGATTGCATTTCGACTATGTCTTCTCACCAATTTTAACCCAATAAGAAACATGATACATTAAAATTAAAACAATTTGAGAGTGAACAATGAGTCAAAAACCAACACTTGGCTAATACTCCATCTATAGATATGAAGTTAAACAGACACGATTTCACTGTTTGTACCAAATCAGTAACTTTTTCTGTAATAAGAGATAATAAACATCTATTCTATTATTTGGAATGGTTAGAAGAACCCAAAACCAACCTCAAATCACATTTTCAACTTAGTTTAATACCACAAAATTCTTTGAGAAATAATCATAAATGGGAAGCAAATAAATTATCTACTATTGTAATCATAGTATCAAAATTGAAACTTGTATGAGCAAGGCTAGGAAATATTAGTCAAGAGAAAGAATTTCAAGGCTTAAAAGTAGATGCAAGAGAAACTAAAAATGATCCCATCAACAAATTTTCCTTTGTCTTGATTTGAATTTTCTCTAATATAACCATGTCATACAAAGTGCATTTCCTTATTTATTATAGGAGCTTATGACTCGTGTAACATAAAAATGACCTACAGAGAATACAGACATGCCTAGAGAATTCAATTTTCTAACAAAGAGGACTACCAATCAAATAGCTCCACAGAACAGAACTCATGTCACCTTGTTTTTTTACTTATTTTTTTATTTTTTTAAATCTCCCTAGTAAGAGAATATAAAGATTAACTCCACCCCAACCTACATCAAGCAATATCAAATAAAATAAACACTTTGCTTTATACATTTTGTAGCTACCACACATATAACTGATGACTAAAAAATTAGAATGGAGGAGTGATAACACATTGAATGGCTAACTTAAAAAAGTGCAGGTGTGCATAAAAAATTCTTATTGTCAAACACCTCAATGCTTTGAAAAAATGGATTAGGGCTTTGAATACATACACAATTAGCCATACAGGCAAATACATTCACAATCAATGGATTAGGGCTTTGAAACTAATGAAAGAGAAATGAAAAAGAGAGGGAAATATATCAAAAAAATCAAACCCATAATTAGGACAGCAAACCCATAGAACTTTAGAAATCAAACCACAACAGCCAAACCTATTTTAGAAATCAACAAAAAATTAAACTGAATCAAGCATATAAAACCCTAGAGCAACAGTCAGAAAGGGGAAAATAAAGGAAGGAAGAGAGAGAGAGAGAGAGAGAGAGAGAGAGAGAGAGAGCAAACATGTGATTTGCAGCGGTGGTGATTTGCGGCGATGGTGGTAGCAGTAGCGATATGCGACATACGGGAAGCAACGGTGGTCTACGATGAGGTGAAGTGGGGTAGGGTTTGGTGGTGAAAGAGTATCTGTGTGAGAGAGAGAGAGAGAGAGAGAACAATCTGTTTTGTTTGAACAAAATAGGGGTGGGCGCCAATATTAAATGATTTCCCTCTAAAAGTTTTACACCTTTAGCGACGAAATTGGTTTTTTGTCGGCAAATCTCAATAATAGGCGACTAAAGTTTTTTGTAGCCAAAGATTAATCAATGATGATTGAAATATTAGTCGATAAAGGTATTAATTTGGCGACTAATTTTTTTATTTGGTCAAAAAAAATAAATATACGACGACTAATTTTCTTTAGTCACAAAAACTTAATATTTGCTGGCGAAATTGTTTGTTGCCAAAGAGTAACTATAAAAAAATAACTGTTTGGCTACTAAATTTCCTTGTCAGCAAAAAATATTATACGTCAACTAAAAAAAAAAATTGAATAGCCTAAAATCTAGACTAACGGGGACTAATATTTTTTAGTCACCTATTATGGACTATTTAGCGATTAAATTTTGTTTTAATTGCCAATAAGTAATATATCTCGACTAAAAATATTTAGTACCTATACCCTAAACTAACGCCGACTAATATATTGTTTAGTTCCCAACAATGACACTTTTGGTGACTAAATTCTTTTAGTCGCCAAAAGTGTAATTTATTGTAGTGGTTGCACATAGTTTTTTGTGTTGTTAATTGCGAGTTGAGGCCTCTACCTTTTTCTTAAGTGTATCTGTGAGAGAAAAAGGTAGAAAGGATGAGTACCTTTCTAAGGTGTTGTTGTTCTATTTTGGCTCTGTTGCACAAAATAGATTTTCCCTCTGATTTTTCATTCAGCCGGCCAAGAAATAATCCAACCAGCAAATCTTTCATCCAGTTGATTAACCTTGCTCCACGCAGAACAAAGCAAAACAATGCAACTTCTGGAGGGTGATTGCCTAGGTTCTTGAGGCTGTTGTTTGTAATTTATTTACTTTTATCTTATATTTTGTTAGATTCAACTTTATTTGGCTGAATCAATTCATTCATTATTGTAACAACTTCCAACCCCACATCTTCAATTTATTCATTGTTGTAATAATTTCCAACCCCACTGATCAGTCATTTTTCAATAAAAAATAAAGAACTAAACAAAACACTAATTTAGTAGAATAGTAGATTATCCATGTATCGTACCACGAGGACTTTGGGTTGAGTTGTATCAATTTAATTGGTAATTTCTAATTTAATTTGAAGAAAGGAGGATGATTGACTTTTGCTAATGAGAATTTAAATTAGAACTAAAGTAATTGCGCAACTAAAGAGGGTTGTTCGAATATGGATATAGACTTAGGATTTCGAATTCATTACTAATCGCACATCATGTCATTAAAATATCTAGGTCTAGTAAATCAATGGCCTGGATAATAATGATGTATTGTAGCTACAAACCCCAATATCATCGTCAAGAGGATGAATATATTCAAAACGTAGGCATGAATCATCTTCAGTCAACACGAATCATCTGCACTAAACTAGGATTATGACACGACTTGTCTCCCCTAAGCGTGACTCATCTCATGATTTGTATATACAAGAAAATAAAACAGTTCTATGATCATGCATTCTCAATCACAAAAATCGAATATATAAATTGAATGAAAAGATTGTTTGAATAAAAGATTTAAAAACAATCATATAATGATTATCCAATTCCAAAGAAAAATTAGAATTAAAATACAAAATTCTCAATCCTAAGAAGAAAGCTTAGTTGCTTATGGAGAGGTTGAACACTTCGAAGGTTGAAGAAAACACGATGGATTGATGATTGTCATTCTTCTCTAGCTTCTAGCTGTCTTTTCTAGGGTTTCAGATCTCTGAACAAGTGCCCCAAAACCTCTTTTTATCACTTCTAGCCAATTCTAAGTCAAAAGTGCACGCACACAAAATGAGGAAAATCTGCTTGTGTAGTTTAAATATGCCACTCGTACAGATCAACTTAGAGGCGAAACTTGATTCAAGGAAATCAACTCATGCAAATTGTGAATTCCACTTGAGCGAATCTACTCTGTTGTGGATTTTCACTTTTTTTTGGCAATCTTTTCGTATCTGGAGTGATATTAACCTGAAAAGGGAGAAAAACACTTTATTGTATCAAATATCATAATCTTAGAAGACTAAAAACATAAGTTAGGGAGACTTAAAGTGTAACATTTCACCTCAGATCATACCCCACATGTAACGCCCTACCAAAATTATAGGATACAATTCACAACCGCAATAGCAAAATGCCAAACAGAGGCCATCTCTCCCATTGAACTGACATTCAACACTTTACAATATTCCAATGTACATATCTCAAAGCGAACTTAGTTCAAGAGGCAAGATGGCATTACATCAAAATGGGCCTCAAGGGCATACAAGAAATAAAAGAACATAATAATATAAAATCTTAGTACAAAACATGGAGTCTTAATGACAAAACATCTCTAAGTCTTAATCCCAGAGGTCGACAAGTTCTACTCCAAGCTTCATTGTGGTGGTACTTCATCATTTCCTGAAAATAACATAGGGTTGAGCTATATGCCCAGTAGGAACACATTTAACCAAGTATTTAATTACTTGAATAAGAATATGGTATCCTCGCAACAAAACATTACAAAAGAAATTTGTTCTCGTATGTAACCTTTATCAATCAAATTGATACCTGACAAACAATAGCAGCAATTACATTTCATGTCTTCATGCACAACAATTAAACAATCACATCCATAGAAAGCATGCCATGAGTCCCTTATAAGAGTCCAATTCAAAACACCATTTGTCTTTTGTTTTAAAACCACCCTCACATTTGCCGACTATTATACAACAGGGAGTGGGCACCTAAAGAAAACCATCCGTTTTTCTACTTTTGCCGACTACAATACGGCAGAACGTTGTGGACACCCAAAAATATTTTTTTCCCCACATTCGTCCAGTGATAAGCCTAGACAAGGCATTTGGGCACCTTTAACCTTCCCTGTACGGGTACCAACACAACACCACATATTCAAAACCGACTCTTACTCAGACTCATGCACAATTCACAATTCTATCGTTCTTCCAATCTACCAACAAGCATCCAACAACACAAGAGATGGAACACCACATAACATTCACAGAAAAATAACATCCAAGCCACAATTCCTTTACCATATCAACATGCACGTCTTTCATCTCTTTACTATTCGTAATGTTCCATGAATTAAAAAAAAAAAAATCCATTCAAATTAGTGTTTTCTACCCAAATTGAAAAGTTAGGGTTTCACCAAATTTGGGGGTTTTTCTCCTTCATTATAGATATGGGTTTTAATAGCATTTCTATACATATTTTGTAAAAATATTTAAGAAATTTCAAACAATATCAAGAAAAATGGTTCATTCATGTGAATATGGGTTTAATCCAACAAGATCTTAAAACTAACTCATAAGTCACAACAATGCCATGAAATCTCTTCAAAATAAAGAAATACTAGGGTAAAAGTATCCCTACCTCAACAATCTAGCAAAATAGCAAAGCTTCTATGATAATCTTTCGCTAACTCAAAATCCAATCGGTAGACAATGATAATCTCCAAGTGTGCTTCACTCTTAGCAAGAGATTTTGGTTAGATCTTAAGTGAATGAGAGGTTTTCTAAGGTAGAAACTTAGGGTTTCTTAGAGATAGGAAGAGGGAAAGGAAGATAGAAAGGAAAAAGTGAGAGATTTATCTAGAATCGTCCTTTTTAAGTTGCTGATATCGTGTTGTCCACTCGAGCGCCACTTTTCACGCTCGAGTGTAAGATACAAACTTGGAGGCCCACTCGAGCGACGAATACCTCGTTTGAGCGTAAAATGACAAGTCCCAGAAGTGAAACAACTGGGAACCAACATTCTTTGCTTGAGCACAGCTTTCTACGCTAGAGCGTCCTGCCTGTAAACTCACAAGATACTGAGAGGTAAAAATTTTCACTTGAGCATAACATTCTCCGCTTGAGCGGACCTAGAAACAAAAGTGTTACACCACAACTTACACTTTACTTGTCCTCAAGTAAAGAAAAACAAAGCAAAATCTATCAATGAAACTTTCGTCGGGATCACGTTTGCATTTAGCATATGCTACAAGCCTTTTAAACCACAAGGTGACCCAAGTAGATGAGTGAAGTCTCGTGAGGGTTTCCAAAGATGGTACCCATAAACATCACACTTGATCGAAGGAATTGAAACTCACCACAGGTTCATACTCAAATACTCAACACCACCCCATTTTTTATCAAAATTAGCCTCTCTCACTCATAATAAATTTTAAGCAAGCAAGTCAGATGGATCTTCAAACTATTCATGAGCACATAAATATGCCAACAAAAAGCATTGAATCACAATCAAATGGAATGTATCACATGTTGCTTTCTTGTGAAGTGAGATTCGGTGTGGAGTGAAAGGCAACATCTTTTACTCATGTACTAACTCCCAATAACCAAATGTCTTGAATCTTTGAAATTAAACATGGGTCCAATTTTTTCTTTTTTTTGAATATGAATGGATCTTTTAAGATTTCTGATTAACCCATGTAATAAGTGTTAGGCCAGTGACTCCCAATGCAGACAGACTTAGGACACTAGGTGTAGAGACACCCTAACAGACTTAATAACTCAGGTTAAAAATGCTACAGACTAAACATTTTTTTTTCTTACTATGTAATGTTTAGGTCCCTTAAGCTTTCTAATTAACCCATGTAGCAAGTGTTAGGCCCGTGACTCCCAATCCAAACAAACTTAGGGCACTAGGTGTAGAGACACCCCAACAGGCTTAATAACTTGAGTTAAAAAGGCTATGAACCCAAGCCAGTCAATTTTTTTTTTTTTTTTTTTTTTTTTTTTTTTTTGAATGAACCCATGCTAATCTCTCAAAACCCAATTCATCATAAGTAGTGGAAGGAACATATAATAAAAAATGTCAACTTTAATTGTCACAACCAAATGTGAGCATGTAAGTGCACAAAGTGACAAGTGATACCAACAATCCTCATGCAATGATGCTGAAATGATATCATATTTCATAAGTCAAGAATAATCCAAAAATATCTAACTCACGTGCCCTTAACCCAAGACATAAGCAAACTAGAATGGTTAACGTGATAAAGAGCGTAGCACAACCATATTCACATACAAACTCTATATCGAGCATAAATCCCATTGATCAAGCTTAAGTGTAACAATTAGGCAACAAGTCAACCACCCCCCTAACTAAATGTGGTAATGCCCTCACTGGAAAATACAAAGAATTTAGGAAACCAAATAAAAAAATATGAGAGGGAAAGAATACCACCAAAGCAGTTTGCAGCGAAAAAATAAGAGGTAAGAGAAACACCTCCAACAATGTAGTACAATGACCTGCAATGGATGACCTGATATGCCAAGACATAGAAGAAAAGATATATACAAAAATATAGGTGGTCCATAGTTAGGAGAGTTAGGCATACACACACACACAAATATATATATATATACAAGCCTGATAGAAAATAAAGAGAAAAAAAAAAAGGAAAAGGTCCATAATGTGGAGAATAGTGATAACAATAGAGCTTGAAAAAAAGGAAACAAAGAGTAGCATAATGTCACTAAGGTGACGGTAGCGATGGTGGGTGATACTTGGCTAAAAGAAAGCGCATAAGATCCTTCATATCAACGAAGGACTGCTGCATATAGGTTTGAGAGGCCTCATAATGCTACTGAGAGAGGTCCCAATAAGCATAGAAATCGGTTTGAAGGGTATCAACAAATTATTAAAGGCGAATGTGCTCATGATGAAAGGCCTCATGATCAGCACGAATCATAAAGATGAGTGTAAGTGGATCAACAAGACCGGGGATAGCAGGGCCAGGGGCAGGATCGGTCATGGGAACATGATCACCCATACCCGCAGGGTCAACATAGGCAGCGAGAGGCTGCATCTAAAGAGCCCAAAAATCAAACTCAAAATGATGAAGAGCCCAAATAAAAGCACCGCGGTGCTCCTCCTTATATCCCAATGGAAATGATGTTCTGTCGGAAGAGGACATCAATCAACCAGAGCCGGGGTGGCAAATTGTGGCGGCGAACAAAAGTATGACTAGTATCACCTGCACAGTCTGGAAAGCCAATCCGTATGAGATAAGGCACTAGCAATGTATCATCATAGTCCTAGAATGGAGAGTTGCGGGGACATATGCGGTGGCACCCAAGGATAATGGCAAGGTCCTCAAGATAGATAATGAGGGTGATGCTATCGACTGTGGTCCTTAAACAATCACAAAAATTGGGATCCGTAAACATATTTTGATAGAACAACTGGACAAGTCTGGGGTAGGTGGGGTGTGACACCCCAACGAATGCCACGTACTACAATTATATCATCATTCATCTTTGAAAACCTCAGGTCAAAATAACTATTCCATATCACAAGACACCCTAATTTAATTGCCTTCTAATGTTCTAGAAATAAAAATATGAATTATTAGGATAACAATTTAGGATATAAATACATTAGCTAGAAAACTTAGGAATATTGGTGTTTGATAGAGAACCTTAAGGAACCTAGAAGAATTTGAAAATGTCCAATAGATTTAGTAAACATTGAAAAGTTAAGGAATTCACCTTGATGTTGAATATTAAACACTTAGATGATTTAGGAAACCTTAAGTGTGACAACCAAGTTATGCATCCATTCATGTTAAGAAATTCTCCTATTTCATTTGCATTATGCATGTGATATGTTTGCAGTAGAAAATTTTAGAATTTGTTGAGTGTGAGTAGGAAATCTAGGTGGCTTTGAAGAACTTGACTATGAAACCTTAAGATAGGAAACTTGGCAAGTATTGAAAAGTTAGGGAAATTATCTGAATTGGAGAATTGAATCCCTAGATGATCTAAAATACCTTAAGTGATGAGCTTAATGATGTTGATCTAATGAATAGAGCCTAATGAACACTTAGTCAAAAATTAAGTAGGATTAGCAAAAGTTAAACAAGATTAGCCTAAGCCTAAGTAAGGTTAATTAGACTAAATAAGATTAGGATTTAAACATGGTTAATTAGAATTAAGCCTAGTTAATTAGGCTAACGAAGTAATTAAGGAACTAACCTAATATATTCCTACAAATACTAGAAAGTTTGAGAATGATGGAGGAAACTTAAGGAGCTTGGAGCTCTTGGAGCTAAGGAAGAACAAGGAGAAAAAGGAGAAAGGAAAGAAATTCAAAGAAAAATTTGAAATCAAGCCTAGAAATCCAAGAAAAATCATAAGAATGTAGGAAATTCAATACTTTACCTAGTATTGCTAACTTAATCTAGTTACAAATTCATTTGGACTAAGACTTAAAAAAATTAAAATGAAGAAACACAAGAAAGTTTAGAAACCAGAAAAGAGTTTGAAGATTTGATAGAATAAACCTACACCATTTGTTTGTACCTAAGAACCTTAAAACTTTGTTTAAAGAATTGGAAAAGAGGAATTAAAGAAGAGTTTAGAAAAGGTTTGAATCAAAGCTGCCAATCTTCTTTAGCCTAGATCCTAATCTTGGCTGAAGAATGAAAAAGTGTTGGTCAAACCTACCAATTAACTTGAGCCTAGATCTTAATCTCGGCTAAATAATGAAAAAGTGTTGGTCAAACCTGCCAACTGTCTTGAGCCTAGATCCTTATCTCGGCTGAGGAATGAAAAAGTGTTGGTCAAACCTGCTAACCTTTTTGAGCCTAGATCCTTCTCTTGGCTAAAGAATGAGAAAAGTGTTGGTCAAACCTGCCAAATTTCTTGAGCCTAGATCCTAATCTCGGTTGAATAATGAAAAAGTGTTAGTCAAACTTGCCAACCTTCTTGAGCCTAGATCCTTATCTTGGTTCGAGAATGAAAAAGTGTTGGTCGAACCTGCCAACCTTCTTGAGCCTAGATTCTAATCTCAACTGAAGAATGAAAAAGTGTTGGTCAAACCTGCCAACTTTCTTGAGCCTAGATCCTAATCTCGGCTGAAGAATTAAAAAGTATTAGTCAAACCTGCCAACCGTCTTGAGCCTAGATCCTTATCTCGGCTGAAGAATGAAAAAGTGTTGGTCAAACCTGCCAATCGTCTTGAGCCTAGATCCTTATCTCGACTGAAGAATGAGAAAGTGTTGGTCAAACCTGCCGACCTTCTTGAGCCTAGATCCTAATCTTGCCCGAAGAATGAAAAAGTGTTGGTCAAACCTGCCAACCTTCGTAATTACCCCCTAGTCAGGCAATGAGTACAAACAATTTTTTCAAACAGAGGAAAGAAATTTTTACAGGAAAAAATGCCTACTTGTTTTATTAAATGCCAGAAAGAAAAATTACAAGTCTTACAAAAGAGCTAAAAATAAAATACTTTGAGATTGGCTGTGTTCCATGGCCTTGGAATAGCTTGGTCGTCCATATCCTCTAGGTGATATGCTCTTTTTCCTGCCAAACCAATCACTGTGTACGGTCCTTTCCAATTAGGTCTTAATTTGCCATCTCTAGGTACCAAAGTGTTTCTCATAACTTTGCGTAGTACCCATCCATGATCACCCTTAATACTAATATATATATATGTATGTATATAATATTTGTAATTCATATAATAGTAATTGGGTTGAATCGAGCTGAATTTAAATGACTATTTTAAAGTCTCAGCTATTTAATTTAATTTTTTTTTTTTGGTAAACGATAGGATGTTAGTGGTCAGTAAATTAAATTACAATAAAAAAATCACAATTGTTTCATTCGCTCGAATCCTAAACCTCTAACATTCTCATTGTTCAGCTATATAAATCACTAAGCCAATGGCCTTGGTCTCAAGTCTTACCCATTTAATAAAATGAGTCTAAAAAACCTTAATCCAACTTTAACTTATGGCATAAAATGTAAATCTACCCTTAACAGAGGGGTGATTCTATTTGTATCTAAATACTAACTCAATATGTCTAACTAAAATTTTGGGAAATTCTATTTCCACACACCAAATTATCTCTGGATACATCTTTTCTCAATCTACACATAGTAATTTGATTTTTACTTCTTTATCTCAGTCCACACACTTCACATTCCAAATATACCCTCACATTCTCTGTACACATACTTTTCTTCCATTCTTTCTCACTCCAAAAACCTTAACCCTAACTATACCAGCTACCGACGACGGCAGCAGCGACGACATTAACAACCGCCACTTCCTAGCCTCTGAGCCAATAGAACATATGTACATTCAGATGTTGGTGCCTTTTTCAGATCCACACCCTAACAGATAAAATGCACCCAATTTAAATTTGTAGTAAGAAGAAGATGAAGTAATTCAAATAGTAGGTGCAACATTTACAAAACTTATAGTTATCAATAGCACCTTATACACATACATTTGGCCTAGAAATAGGTGCAGCCACCCTATTGGACTTGATCTGATGCAATGCTTCTTTGACAACTTTACTTCCACCAATAAATTTTGGATGTGAAGTGTTTATATAGTCCATCTAGAATGCAGAATTAGATAAATTGCAATGGTATACAAATCGTGATCATTCTAGAAAAATATAGAAATGTGCATTTACAAATTCATAAACATTGAGAATTTAAATATTTAGAAACACATGTACAGAGGATGAGTTTAAATATTTAGATGCACGGTCACAACTCTGAGGAAGAGGTTTGGGCATGGGAGGCGATGGCCGGCGGTGGCTGGCGGTGGCAGTGGCTGGTGAGATGGTGGTAGATGAGATGTGTATAGAGAAATTGTGAGATATGTGGGTGAGATGGTAATTTTGCTAAAGGATAAAATTGTGATTCTGAAAAAAATTCATTAAGTGTGTGGAGTAAGGAAACTTGGTGTGTGGAAATAGAATTTCCCTAAAATTTTCTATTATACCTTAATATAAATTTACTAACAAACACAATACATATTAAATATTAAAATAAAATATTATTTTTTTATGATACAGATTAATCACTTATATGTATTTTTCATATTCAAGTCTTTTTATTTTTTCTCCCTAAGTTTTAATTGTTTCATTTTCATCTTCTTCTTCACTCCAAAATTTCAATTCACCTCACCAACACTCACCATTATCATTAACATTATTGCTTCTTATTGTATTATTATTTGTAAATAGAAAAAAGTTTGAATAAAATTAATTAGGAGTAACCCATATGAGTTTATGAAGTGAGACACCGTAAAACACTCAATTTCAGCCTCTTTTGACAAGAAGTTAAAAGCAATTTTTTTGATTTTTAACTTCTTTTAGATCACATCACCTTTTTTATTTTTTTACAATTTTTTTTAAAAAATTAAAAAAAATTAAAAAATTAACTTTTTAATCTAGTTCCCAAAACAACCCTTCACTATTGGTTGGTGATGTTGATGTTTTCACTACAACAAATTACACTTTTGATGACTAAATTTTTAGTTGCCAAAAACTTTTACCAACTAAAATGTTTGGTCGCTGTCGAGAAAGGTAATTGGCAACTAAAAATGGTTTAGTTGCCGAAATCCTCCATTGGCGACTAATTTTTAGTCGCCAAAAGCTTTCAAATAAATTTAATATTGCATTTTCAGCGACTAAATTTTTTTGTCGCCAAAAACTTCAATTATTTAGCTACTAAAAATTTTAGTCGCTAAAATATTTTTTCGGTTCATCTTATTTCTTTTTAGCTACTAAATTTTTTAGTCGCTTAAAGTCTAATTTTTTTAGCTACTAAATGTTTTAGATGCCAAAACTTTTTTTCACTACTAAAAGTTTTAGTTGCCTAAAGTCTAATTTTGTTTTTTAGCTACTAAACTTTTAGTTGCCTAAATTCTATTTTTTTTTTAGCTACTAAATATTTAGTCACCAATTTTTTTTTATTTTGTTTTATTATTATTTTAGCTACTAAAATGTTAGTTGCCTAAAGTTACAAGTTTTGATAGCTACTAAATATTTAGTCATCAAAAGATTTGTTTTCATTTTAATTTTTTTAGCTACCAATTGTTTGGTTGCAAAAAACATTTTATGTTTTTCTTTAATTAATTTGTCCACAACATATATGTATTCGTGCAACATGTATATAAACAAAACAATACATTTATTATCAATCATTCAACAATTTACATCCATTTCACTTCCATCCATCCGAAAATGAATAACATTTAATGTCAAATTCCATACAAACTAATTATATTCCAGCCTACAATAATAATTCCATACAAAACAGAGAATCATACGAAAACCATGTCCTCCGTACACAAAAAAAATATATTCACTACCATGCCAAATAGCCATTTGGCATTGTACAAATTAGCATGGTAATCTATACCACGATAAACGTAATCTATACATAGCACGCCAAAAGTATTATTGTGGGGGCCGAATATTATGAGTCGTAAAGAGGCCGAATAATTGAACTTAGAGAGTTGAAGTATATATAGCACTCGGCCCCGTCTCGCACGTTCAAATGCTACCCTATTCGGCCAAATAGCCAGATGAGCAAGAGGCCGAGTGAAAAGCAGTTTGCTACAAAAAAAGCCGAATGGCGAATTAAAAGTGGGCCCAATCCCGAGGTCCAAGAAAGAAAAGATATAAATAGAAGAATATCAGCCAAAAAGAGGTATGTGAGAATCAATATGCTTAACTTAAAATACAAGTAATCCAGAGAGAGTAGAGACTAACTTGTTCGTCAGAGTGCTAAGTCCGGCACCCCCGACCGGAGTGTTCATTTCTTTTCAGGTGACAATCTGAGGATTGCGAGCGTTCCCTAGGATCTGAAGAGTATTTCCAAACCACTTCCCCACAATTGGCGCCGTCTGTGGGAATACTCAAATACATCCATGGCGGGCGTAACGGAAGACCCTCCAATAGTCACTGACGAAACCACACAGAGAGACGACCTCACTCCAACAAACATGCTTGGACCAGAGACTATCGCCGCAAGACGCGCCTTGAACTTCGCCTCACCCTCGACTTTAGCGCATGAGACAATACAAGCGATCATGGAACAAGCAAAGCAAAATAAACAGAGGTTGGAGAACATGATCGCTAAGAACGAACGTCTCCGTCAGGATTTGGCCTTGGAAGTGGCAAAGTCCAAACAAGCTGTACGCCAAGATCCGGAACGACCTCTGCGGGTAGGTGGTCGACGGCCTCAAGCCCGACAACAAGACACTGATAGCGATTCCGACTCATTATCCCCGGAGCCTAAGAAGAAGGGGTGACCTGAAACTACTAGTTCCTCTGAAGAAAGTCCACGTATAAGGCATAAGCGAAGAAGAAACAGTTCAGACAAAGAAGACCAGCACGATCCCTTTATACAACGGATTGCAAGGGCAATGCTACCTAAGAAATTCAAAGCACCATCATTCACCTTGTACGACGGTAAATCAGACCCCACCGATCATATCCGCCATTACAAGCAAGCCGTGACGCTGTATGCAGACGACGAGGCTCTCATGTGCAGAATATTTCCGAGCAGTCTGGGACCACTGGCTGTCAAATGGTATTATAAACTAAAGCCAGCTTCGATCAAGAGCTTCCACTAACTCCAAAAATCCTTCAGGGCCAGGTTTATCACTAATGAGGTCCAGCCAAAGCAAACCGATTCCCTCTGAGCAATGCAGATTCAACCGGGGGGAAACCCTTCGTGTGTATTCGGCGCAGTATTGGGAGTGCTTTAATCTGGTAGATGATGCTTACAATGACTCCATGGCCATTACCGCCTTCAAGATGGGGCTGCATCCCGACAGTGCCCTCCGCAGCTCTTTCACCAGACGACCCCCCAAAACAGTCTAGTCATTGATGAAGAAAGTTGAAGAATACTGTAAAGTGGAAGATGACGCCTTGCGGGTTAAAGCCGAAAATGTGACCAACAAGACGGCTCCTTCTGAAATTACTCAGCCATTAAATTTTGTAGCACCTCAGAGCCCTGAACCATGGCATTAGGCTAAATGAGATAAGACACGGGATTCTCGCTGATCAAGCGACCAATGCTCCCACCGAGCAAATGAACAATTGCAAGTCGATAGCAGGCGCACAAGGTGCGCCGACAAGAAATATACAGAGTTGTCAGAGCCGATCAGCGTGGTCATGTCCAAAATCCAACATCTTCTGTTTTTCAAATGGCCGTTGAAAATAGTGGGACCTCCTGACACACGAAGACGGGATAGGCGGTGCGAGTATCACAAGGATCATGGCCATGATACTAAGAGTTGTTATGCATTGAAGGATCACCTGGAAGAATTGGTACAAGATGGTCGGCTACAATAGTACGTCCGAAAAGGCAACTCAACCAAAGCAATAGCTTTAAGACAAGATTCACCTCCACTCGGCGTAATCCACATGATATACAGCCTGCCAATGTCATCCGCGATGCATATGATTCAGTCGAATCCCGGTCCTCAAAATCAACTCACTCCTGCTAAACGGCCCCATGAAGCTGCGAGCATTGCTTTTGATGATTTAGATTTGGCCGGAGTGACACTTCCCTACATTGATCCCTTAGTAATTGAGTTACATGTAAACCGATTCACCGTTGAGGGCGTACTCATTGACCCAGGAAGTACATCGAAAGTTATGTATTACAAGACATTCACCAAACTCGGCTTCTCCGAATCGGATCTCTCTCCAACTCTTTATCCACTATTTGGCTTCAACGCCAATCCAGAATACCCGTTGGGGAAAATCACACTACCCGTTCGAGCGGGCTCCCGAACAGTGGATGTGGAGTTCTTAGTCGTCAAACTGCCATCGCCGTATAATCTCATCATGGGGCGAACTTGGTTGCATACTATGCAGGTCGTGCCAAGCACCTATCATTAGTTGCTACGCTTCCCGACAGAATGCGACATTGAGCAAATCCGTGGCTCCCAGAAGTCGGCACAAGTATGCTATCTCCTTGCCAGAAAGATGCCAAAGGAGTTGCAAGTGAATTCTATCGAGGTGCCAGATCGCGAGAGCCTTGACGACGTTGGGTGGCTCCCAAGTGAAAAGGCCATGGTAGCCCTAGATCGAGTTAAAATCGACGGAAACCCAGACAGGTTCTTCATGGTCGACGCCTCCCTGAATCAAGCCGACAGATAGCAGTTAATTTCCTTCCTGCTCAGCAACCTTGATGTCTTTGCGTGGACTCCATACGAGATGCCGGGTATAGATCCGTCTGTTTCACAGCACCGTTTGAATGTTGACCATAAATGCAAGCCGATCATTCAGAAAAGCAGGCAGTCAGCCGCAAAACATACAGCCG
Organism: Camellia granthamiana; assembly: GCA_036172215.1. Classification (NCBI taxonomy): domain Eukaryota; kingdom Viridiplantae; phylum Streptophyta; class Magnoliopsida; order Ericales; family Theaceae; genus Camellia; species Camellia granthamiana. The sequence goes on from CM069908.1 coordinate 68,650,495, forward strand.
CCGTTGTTGAAGAGGTCGATAGGTTGCTTGACGTCGGGGCAATCAGGGAAGTGACCAACCCTACATGGCTCTCTAATACTGTGGTTGTGAAGAAGAAAAATGGGACTTGGCGAGTGTACGTTGATTTCATGGACCTAAACAAAGCCTACCCCAAGGATTGTTTTTCCCTACCCAGAATTGACCAGCTTGTAGATGCGACAGCACGCCATCAGCATATGAGCTTCCTCAATGCTTATAGAGGCTACCATCAAATCGCCATGCATCCGAAGGACCAAGACAAAACTGCATTCCTCACCCCGAGAGGAACCTACTACTATAAGGTTATGCCTTTTGGGCTGAAGAATGCAGGGGCAACTTACCAAAGACTGGTCACTGCCATGTTCAAGGAGCAACTCGGCCACACTATGGAAGTGTACATTGATGACATGGTGGTCAAGTCCAAAGAAGAGAAAACTCATCTAGCTGATTTGGAAGAGACATTCAGCATTCTACGCAAATACAAAATGAAGCTGAATGCTTCCAAATGTGCGGTTAGGATCGGCTCTGGCAAATTCTTGGGTTTCATTGCCAACCACCATGGAATCAAAGCCAACCAGAGGCCAATCACAGCAATCTTGGAGCTCGGCTCCCCTCGTCAGTAAAAGAGGTTCAAAAGTTGATGGGGATGGTCGCCGCGCTCAACAGGTTCATCAGTCGGTCTACAGATCGCCGAAGACAATTCTTCCATACACTATGGCAGGGCAAGGCTTTTGAATGGTCCGCCGAGTGCGAACCTGCTTTCAACGACCTCAAAACCTACCTCCGATCAGTTCCACTCTTGACAACACCATCGGCTGGCGACCCGTTCATTTTGTATCTGGCAGTTTCCGACCGGGCCGTCAGCGCCGTACTGATAAAGGAAGAGCTGGGGGAGCAGCAGCCAGTGTATTATGTGAGTAAGGCAATGGTTGACGCCTACCTTCCGCTGGGAAAAACTCATCCTAGTCCTAGTCATGGCGGCAAGAAAACTGATGCATTACTTCTTAGGGCATAGCATCATCCTGTCGTCCTTTGCTTCATAGTCTCCTGAAATTTGGTTTACCACCAGCTGTGAGTCGCTGTAAACCATTAGCTCGGTGGCCTTCATGTAGAATGCTGATTTGAGGCCTGCAAGAAGCGCTTCATACTCCGCTTCGTTGTTTGATGCTGGGAAGCCAAGGTTGACTGCTTGCTCCACTACTAGGCCGTCTGGAGAGATGAGGACTATGCCAAGCCCTGCTCCATGCCGGTTGGATGCTCCATCCACGAAGAGCTTCCACATCTCTCCAATGAACAACTTCCAGCAAGTGGATTGATCAGATGATGTCTTGGGGTCAAGAATGTTGCTGGTGTTTTCTTCAAGGTCCATGCTTGCTGCCTGCCCTTCGTTATCTGATTGTACCAAGTCTTTATTTGTTGGTGAGTTTTGACTTGGTGTAGCATGGTCTGCTTCTTCCTCCCTTACTTTACTCTGGTCTGCTATGGGACCTGATTGGGTAACCAGTACCAGGGTGTAGACGTCCCCGAACGTCCCGGGGGAGATCCCCGTTCTGTTCATTTTGGGCTCACTACAGTTCGGACTCAAATTGTCACAGTTCTTAATCTGAACCAAAGAGTCCAAATCCGAAAAATCATTTTGAGAAAAGAAATAGATTTTTAGAAAAGAAGTGTCAAACATGGACTGCTTTGCCAGATACAGAGTCGCCACCTAAATATTTTATTTTGGGAAATTTAGGAAACCCTGACTTGGTGCCAAAGGCCACGTGTCCATCATCACCAAAGTTGCCTCGGCTCGGGAACTTGGGTACGATTGGGGAAGGTCAGCTATGAGCACCCCCTCTCGCCCGATCAAAGATCGGCCTCTACTAACCGTGATATCTTGTTTTGAAAGCATTGTGTTCTTATTCCGGTTATTAGCCTAGAATTACTATGTTATGCGCACAGCAAACAAGTATAGATCAAATCGCCTAAATTGGAACAAAACATTGCATGTTTGTTTTGAAAATGGTTTGCTGGTCGCAAGTAGGCTAAAATACAGGTTTTGCCACCCTCAAGTGGGCTTTAGAAAAGATGGTTTTGCCACTATCTAGTGGGCTTAAAACTTACAGTTTTAATGCATTATTCTAATTTAGGTAATTCAACCTCCATTCACAGGCATTCAAGCAGTTATATCACATAAGCAAATAGTCTCATGGTAAGCATGCTGTCATGGCAACACTCACACGCATGCAAGGATGCTAAAGCATAAGAACTTATAGAGTATTCCGAGCCAAAACAGAAACTAGTTAGTAATCATATGCATGATCCTAGTTCATGTTAAGATGGCTAATGCAACACATGCAAAATGCAACTAAGATGGGCTCGGCTAATCTACAATGACATGTGAAATGCTACAACTAACACGTATTCAATTTGGAATTGAAATACAAATGCAGTTAGAATGATGCGCCGAGCCTGGTGCATGCAAAACGAATGAATGGATGCAAACATGCTATCATACTGTATGCTAATTGAAACATGCCCTAGACTAACCATCGAAAGCTAGTAAATAAAAGGGAAGAAAGACGTGGGGTTGGGAGACATACACACACTCACGCACACTTATTACACAATTGCCCTCACTCGGAGGGTCCGAATAAATATTACACAACCAGATGAATATTGCTAAATTAATTATTACAGAATTCCTAACTAATTAAAAAATTAAATGCAGAAGGAAGGTGGCCGCAGCCCTGCCTCGGAATGCGTGAATAATGCATGCTTGACTCATCTCGCTCGGAAACTCGCTGCCATAGCACTGCTGCCTCTGTTTTCACTGCCTTGCTCCTCTGAAAATTCTGAAAGTCTCCAGACCCCTTTTGAATCATCCTCTGAGTGCTCTGGGATGTCATCGGCCAGAATTAAAGTTCACCGGCCATGGTAATGGGCTTATCGGCCAACTCTTGTACCACCGGCCAGCCACTGATGGTCGTCGGCACTGTAGGTGGCCGGTCGGCCATTGCTTCCTGCAGAATCCTGCAGTTGACAGCAGCAGAGGGCAAGCAGTGTATGGCATGGAATTTTCAAGCAAATGTGAGCATGACCACACACTCCCTATCATGCAATGGACTCAAGGGAGCATGGCCCTCGACCCTCGGGCCATCAATTATGCATTTTGATGCATGATGGCCTAAGAGGCCAAGTTTGCCATTCAATGTAAATGCATGCACAAAAGAGATGAATGCCTTATGCCCTATCATGTTGGGGTCAAGGGCATTGGCGACCGAGGATTGAGACGTGTTTCGCCACTTCAAGTACGAACACTTCTCAATCCTCATACTTAGTTTGACACCCCAAACCAAGCAAAATGCTATGCATGTATGAGATGTGACTCAAGTATGCACATGAGGCTAAGGTACAAAACATGCCAACTGTAATGTGATCTATAATGCAAATATGCAATGTGCCAAACATGCAATGCAAACATGATGTGCAACTAGCTAAGCAACAATGTAAACATGCAAAGATGATACAATGTAAACATGAGACCAAAGTAATGCAACATGTCAAAACATGCAATGGTGGACTTAAACTGAAATGGGAGGCCTCAACCACACCCCAAAACAGTGGCCAAAAGTGCCAAAAAGATGGACAAGTGCTCATGCAAACATGCACACCAATGAGCCAAAAACCCAAGCATGGAAGGCTACTCTCAAGAACACTCAAAGGTGATAAACATGGACATTAAACACTCATGTTAAACTCTGAAAAACATGTGAAGGATGATGTCAAATCATGCTAGGGAATGGATGCAAAATGGAAGGCATTCAAGGCCACAAGTGAGAGGCATTACTCAACAAACATCCCAACCACTCATGGCATGGACTTATTAATACAAAACAAAGTTTTAATGCATCAAAATAAGTCCCAAAACCCACAGTTATGGCAGCTCAAATGACTCAAACACATAGGCATGCACAATGCTACATTTCAAGGCATGAAAGAAGACTTCTTCAAGGCATGGAAGGAACGATAAATGCGAACATTTAAGCACAAAACATGGACTAAAATGACATGGTAAGTGATTTCAAATCACTGAAATAGGCCAAATCAAGCATGCTCATGACTCACACACCCGATGCCAACATACTAGAATGCAAAGGGGCTATACAAAGCATGAAATGCATGACCAAAACAATACCCAACAGACCTCAAGCATGGAAAAATATGACTAAAAGCTTCACAAAGCTAAGCAAAAATGTGCAAGCATGATGGTCTAATGGCAAGATGCATTTCTAGGCAAAATGGGGGAATACAAAGCAAGTGTATTAAGCATGAGAGAGGCCATTAATACGACCAAAAATAGAGGCATATTATGACCTAATGACACCCAAAAACCTCTGAAATGGAGCCAAAGACAACTAATCATGCATGCTACCCTTATGAGCCAAAAAATGCAAACAAAAGAGAGACAAAGAGAGAGGGGTGTCCCTCCCCTATGCAAGACCTCAAAACCCCTTCATCACCACTGAAAATTCACTGGATTTCAGTGGTGAGAAGGCCAAAACACAATAGTATTCAAAGCTCAACAAGGGAAGCACAAAAAGGGCCAAACAAGGCCTAAGAGGGGGAGGTCGACCCCCAACACCAAAGTGACCTTAATGAAGTATCTTAAGCATGCAAATACAAGACTTTTTAGTTATACACAAAGCTTAAATCAGTATGCAAGATAGGTTAAAGACTAGTACAAGATTGGGAAAAATAAAGCAAAAGTGTTACCCTTGAAGAACACTCCAAGAACAGCAAGCTCAGCCACCTTCTTCTGATCAAAACTAACCCAAAACTTTAAGAACAAACCCTCAAGGCCTCCCAAGTCGAAGTATGGTGTAATGCTATGTGTCTTAGTGCAAAACTAAGAAGAAAACACACCTTTTGGCTATTAAACACACACAAATGAAAAGAGAGAGGGAGATATAGAGAGAGAAGATGTATATCAGATATATATGTGTATAAGGTCTAGTTTTGCTGAACCAAAACAAAGGAGGAGGATGGGGTTCTTATATAGAGAAGCCAAGTGCTAAGCTTCCAAGAGAAGCTATACAAAAGGGACCAAGGCTTCTTAAAGAAGCCAAGGCAAAGGGGCCAAGGCTTCCTGAGGAAGCTGGGACAGGGTTCAAGCTTCTTGAGGAAGCTAAGACAAAGGTCCAAGCTTCCTCAAGAAACTAGACCAAAAAGGTGCAAAAGGGGCAAAACAGCCACGCTCGTGCATGGGGAGGAGGGTCCGTGCATTCCAGCTGGCACAGCTGGCATGCATTATGCCTGTAAAAGGAAAAAAGGTGGTACCGGCCAGCAAAAGAGGCCATCGGCCAAACAAATGGTCGACCGACCACACTAAGTGCCGACCGGCCAATGGTATATTTCACTAATGGCCGGTAGCAAGAATACACGGCCGGTAGCCTCAAGCCAAGGCCGGTGGGGGTTAGGGGTAGCTAACAAGCTACTCTCTACCCTCAGGTATAAAAACACACAAGCCCTTGGTGCAAAACCAAGCACAGAACAAGCAAGTCGAGAGATCCTAAGGCAAGGTGCGTAGCCGAGGCCTCCGGGAACTCAAAACAAACACGAATAGGGATGATCACCGAGCGTTCAAACGATGACATCCAAGTCTTGAGGACGGTCAAAAATGGGGTGTCTACGCAGGGGTTACGTTATTCTGGCGTCAACTTCCATCCTTGGTTCGGATGTTTCAGTCAGGTCGACTGGGCAGATATGATGACTTCCTGGTGTGAATTCTGTGACAAAGTCTGCCAAGGCTTGAGCTTTTATCGTGGTCCTGGGTTGAAACTTGATGTCATATTGTCCCAGCTCTACTGCCCACTTCAAGATTCGCCCAGAAAAGTTTGCTCTCTCAAACAAAGCTTTTAATGGGAAGGCTGTGAGGACGACTATGGTGTGGGCGTGAAAGTAATGCGACAACTTCCTGGAGGCCATCATCAAGGCCAAGGCCAGTTTTTCCAATTGCAAGTACCTTGTTTCGGCGCCCAATAATGTCTTGCTGACATAAAAGATGGGCAGATGTTGGATTCCTTCCGCATGGACCAACACTGCGCTAATTGCGTGTTGTGAGACTGCCAGGTACAGGAAGAGTTCTTCTCCAGGTATTGGGGTTACAAGTAGTGGTAGAGAAGACATGTATTCTTTCAAGCTTTCCAGAGCGCGGTCGCATTCTTCGTCCCACTCAAACTTGGCCTTTTGTGCTTTGAAGAATGGTCGAAGTCTGTCTGACGATCGGCTTATGAACCGATTGAGCGCAGCTGCCATGCAGTTGAGATGCTGCACTTCTTTTACTGAGTTTGGCCTCCCTAGATCCTGAATTGCTTTGATCTGAGAGGGGTCTGCTTCTATACCCCGGTTGGTCACCAGGAAGCCTAGGAATTTGCCAGATCCTACTCCGAACGCACACTTGGACGCGTTGAGGCACAACTTGTGCTTCTTCAGGATCTCAAACATCTCACCTAGGTCCTCGAGATGGTCATTCTCATCCTTGCTCTTGACCACCATGTCGTTGATGTAAGCCTCCATTGTTCTGCCTAACAATGGTTCAAACATCTTGGTGACCATCTGTTGGAATGTCGCCCCTGCGTTCTTTAGGCCAAAGGGCATGACCTTGTAGCAGTATAGTCCTCTTGGAGTTGTAAAGGATGTGACCTCCTGGTCCGGTTCATACATGGCGATTTGATGGTAGCCTCTGTATGCATCAAGAAAGCTAAGTCGGTTGTGCCCCGCCGTTAGGTCTACCAGTTGATCTATCCGTGGTAGGGGGAAGTTGTCCTTTGGGCATGCTTTGTTGACTGTCTTATAGTCGACGCAAACACACCATTTGCCATTCTTCTTGGGCACCACGACTATGTTGGAAATCTATCTGGGGTAGTACACCTCTCTAATAGCTCCTGCTTCCAGCAAGTTTCCCACTTCTTCCGCCACTATCTCGGCGTGGTGGAGTGCCGATCTGCGAGTGCGCTGAATGATTGGTCTGGCGGACGGGTGGACATTGAGTTGGTGACAGATGAAGTTTGGATCAATGCCTGGCATGTCGTAGGGTGTCCAGGCGAACACTTCGATGTTAGAGGTCAAGAATTCCAAGACCTCTAATCTGTCAGTGCTGGACAACGATGAACTGAGCAAAAAGAACTTATTCGGGTTCTTTTCATCTATTCTTACCTCTACCAAGTCTTCCACCGCTTTTTGATCAGCTGCTTTGCCGACATCTGCGAACAGTTCATTGCTCTCAGGTTCTTCCACCGAATGCACATATCCTTTGGCAGCGCGGCTGCCATTAATCGTGACAAAGCATTGCTTGGACATGATCTGGTCTCCAAAGGCTTCCTCAATTACCCCAGCTTCGTTGGGGAAGCACATTACTTGATGGTAGGATGACGCTACCGATAGCATGGCATGCAGCCATGTTCTTCCCAAGATTATTTTGTAAGTGGAAAGGACTTTCAATACCCAGAATTCCACTTGTTTCGTCACGCTTCCTGCTCTGACTGGGAGGATTATTTTGCCGACTGGCCATTCTGGCATCAAGTTGAATCCAATCAGGGGAGACACGGCGGGTGCCAAGTCCTTGTCTTCTAGCTTTAGTTGTTTGAAGGTGTCGTAGTACATGATCTCACATGAGCTTCCTTGGTCAATCAAAATCCGCTTGATGTCATAATCCTTGACGCGGAGAGTGACGACCAGTGTATCATTTTTAGGGCAGTATATTCTGGCCAAGTCTCTGTCTGAAAAGGAGATGACATTCGTAGGCTCTGTTCTCCCCTTTTTGATGGTAGGTTGAGCGCTTAGTACCTCCCTTATGTGCTCAGCCTTCTTGATCGACCCTCTGAGCTCGCATACACGCTCAGGTTCGAATACTCCATGTATCACATTGATTACGCCTTGAGGTGGGGCGTCAATTGGCATCCCATTGGGGTTACTGTGGTCCTGGGGGGCTGGTTGCGTCCCTCATTCAATGTATTTATCCAGGTGACCGGCTGCCACCAACTCCTCCATATGCTATCTCAATGGTGTGCAATTTTCAGTGCGGTGCCCCTTTTCTTTGTGGAAGGTGCACCGCGATCTTTCGTCATAGTCTTTCTGTGCTTCTCCTAGCTTAGCTGGCCATCTGACGAAAGGCTCATCGCGTATTTCGCTTAGAATACGATAGATCGGTTTCTTGAATACCGTGGTTATGGCAGTGCGGACTCTCAACCATCTTTTATCCTGGTCCTCTTCGTTGTCTCGCCTGCCTCGTCCGTTTCTGCTTGGACGGTCTAACGCGTTGACCTTTGCTGAGGCCTTTTTCTCTGGTACTGCGGTCGTGCCAGATTTTGTTTTGGCACGGGCGCCATCCTCTTCCACCCTGATGTGCTGATGCACTCTTTCCATCAAGGCCTCCATGGTGAGGGGCGGTGTCATAGTGATTGAGTCCCTTAGTCTATTCCCGACTAGAAGGCCTCTTTTGTACTGTGCGATGGCGAGATTGGTAGGGCAGTCCCCAATCTGGTTGAAGGTCTCCCAGTAGTGGCTATTGTAGGATCTTAATGTTTCTTTTTCGCCCATATCGATGGAGAGTAGCTGATTAATCTCCACCGGGGTTTTGGTGTTCGTCCTGAACCTTGTTACGAACGCCTCCGCCAATTGCGCCCAGGAGGCTATGCTGCCTTCTGGAAGTTTTTTCGAACTAAGTTAAGCCTAGGTCGCCAAGGCTTGATGGGAAGAGGATGCACATCAAAGCCTCGTTTCGCCGATATACCGCCATAACCTGGCGGAAGTGGCTCAGGTGCATATAGGGGTCTGTCTTTCCCTCGTACGTGGTGAATTTGGGCTGGAGGAAGCCTAAAGGTAGGGGCGCGTTTTCGATTGCCGGAACGAACGGCGAGGTCTGCAACCTCGCTAATACTTTGTCCGTTGGTTCGTAGGCAGGGCGCGGTATTGGCATTCCAACCTCGACGCTTCCATGCGTCCGAGGAGCCAACCGCTGAATGGCAGAAACTCTGCGAGGGTCGCGCGCCCTGGTGTCCTCCTTCCATCGTGCCCTTTCTTTTAGCACGGTTCGTAAGTCAGACGATCTAGGCATCTCCGTCTGCCTGGACGATGTCTGGTGTGTGCGTGAGGGCCGATAGGTGCTCCTCTCAGTGTATGTCCTTTCAGTCCTTATTCTCTCAGACCTGGAGCAATGAGTCCTGGAGGTTTTGGATTGAGTATCGCCTGTCCTGAGACTTGTACTCTCTGCTTGTGATGGTGTGGTATGCCTACCACAGTCTTCTGAGTGGCGATGGGGCATCTTGCTTTTGTGCCCCTCTCTTATCGCCACTCCTTTTCCCTTCATCTGGCGCTTCATAGACTCCATGTCCACCGCCATCCGTCGTATCAATTCATCCTGCTCCTTTACGCGGTCCTCCAGAGCTTGAGGATCAATCCTCCGCCTTTGTCTCTCAGGACTTTGTGAACGAGAATGACGAGGGCTGTTAGTCCGCCTCCTCCCCCTTGCATCCCTCCTGGGATTCTGTCGCTGTTGCTCCAAGTTCGCCATAGGAGGGATAGAAGGTAGGCCTTCGCGCCTCGCACCCCCCTCTGGTGTTTGTCCGTCGATGGCGGATTACGGCAAATCTTCGTTGTGCGCCATTGCTTCTAGAGAGGAAAAACTTGATCAAGAGGTTTTGTTCTTGTCTGAATTCCCACAGACGGCGCCAATTGTATGGGAAAGAAATAAACCTTCTCATATAATCCTGTTGATCAAGTCTGCACTCCTCCGTACGTTGTCGCTTTACTTCCTGAAAACACAAACGTGAGCTAGCCGGCGGGTGTGTGCCAGATACCTCTCCGATGCCTAAGTCAGCAAAATAGACAAATAGACAAAAAGCTCTATGTGTTCGGGAATCAAAGTTGTGTTACCTCTCCATAGGTGATGTTGTGAACTTTTATAGGTTCCACGTGGCACAATCCTAATAGGACTCTTACTCTTCCATGCAGAGTCCTCCTAGGAGTCATACTCCTGAAAGATAATGCTTATCCTTCAACACCCTCCTCACTGCTTAAACCAAGTGAGATGGTTTTACCATGGTCGGACTCCAATATGACCGAGGTAAGCATGGCTATGCTAAGCCGCAGACTAGACCGAGATAACTTTAGCTCGGCTCTTCCATTCACTGCTCTTACCTCGGTTTCCCAGTGCTAACCATGGTATGTCTCGACCGGGATAACCAATAATGTGGTCCCGACCGGGATAACTTTATGTGTGACGACCAAGCTTACCGTAAGCTCTTTGGGACCGAAGTAACTTCAAGCCTCTTTAGGACCGGAGTAACTTTAAGCCTCTTTTGGACCGAAGTAACTTTATGGCCTTTTTACTCAGCCCTTCGTACTGTGGCCCATAACGGCCCATTACCCAGCTCGGCCTAATTTTCATATAAATTACCCTCTCATATATATATAACAACTTTAAAAAAAAATTAAAACATCAACAACAGATATATATACATGTATATATATATAAAGAGAGAGAGACAGAGAAAGAGAATGGGGGGGCTTCACGGTCACGGTCACGGTCCTAGTCCTGTTCAGATCGATGGCAACAGAGGCTTCACAGACAGACCACGGTTCAGGATTTGTTCAAATCAGTGGTGGTGGATCTGGATGATTGCTGAGTGAGTGAGTGAGGGAGAGAGATCAAAGAAACGGTGAGACTCAGAGAGAGAGGTTTGAGTTAGTGAGTGAGGGATCGAGAGAGATGAGAGAAGTCAGTGAGGGAGAGAGAGAGAGATGAGAGACTGGGGAGGCAGAGAGAGATCTGAGTTAGTGAGGGATAGAGAGAGCTGGGAGAAGTCAGTGAGGGAGAAAGAGTTCAGATAGATAAGTTTGAGTGTAGGTAGATATTATATTAGATATAATATAATATAATAATAGTAACTTTGAGTGTAGGTACGTATATAATATATAATATAATATAATAGTAATAATAGTAACTTAGAGAGAGGTATGATATAATATAATAGATATAATATAATAGTTTGAGTGTAGGTACATATATATCCAGTGCACTCCTAAGCATGCATATATATATATATACGGGGGATTATTCGGGGATTTTGGAGCGGGGCCGGGGCCGGGGCCGGGGCCAAAGAACCTATCACCGTCCCCGGCCCTATGGGGAGTATTTTCGGGAAAAACCCGTTCTAATCGGGGTCGGGGGATCGGGTCCCCGCCGGGCCGGGTTCAAATTGCCATCCCTACCCAAGGGGCACCCCAAGTTTGTAGAAGGGAGGAGTTATGAACAAATGGAACTTTGGCTCAAACCACCACACATGCGCACGGCTACCACCGCTGTTCGTCCGGCCGTGCCGGTTGTAGATCGGGTCGATTTTAATATTAATTTTTTAGACAAAAATTTATTTCAATCTTTCCAAAAAATTCTTAATGAAATTAAATTATAATTTTGTGCCAAAATTGAATTTAATTTTCTATCCAAATGTTACCTTCTCTAGTCCAATTTTCCAAACAGATTAAAACTGTCCAAAATAATTTTTCAAATCTGTTGCGCCCGGACAGATATGAACTGCCTAGACAGATTCAAATATGCCAGCTGTTTCCAACAAATAGAAACTGCCCAACAGTTATCTGTTGGCACTTGTTTATTCAAAATCAGACATGTTCAGGTCTGTCAAAATTTTCTATAAATAGAGACCCAATTCCAGCAGTTTGGCATATCCAAAAACAATCTAAAAAACATCCAGAAAAAATCTGTTCCCTTCCCATTTTACTCTTTCTTTGCATAATTCTTCATATTAATTTTTAGGGAATACTTTGAGAGTATAAAACATAGGTTTGGTTCGCTGTACAAATTGTTTGGAGTGCTACTACAATTTGTGAAGATCAATGTATCTTGGGAGATAGACGCATTTAATCCGTAAGCACCGTAGCAGGGTGAATTTATCTTAAGGACAGAGTGTCTCATACTTGACTTGATCTTTTAATTATTTATTCGGTTCGGTAAAATAAATTCAGTAAGTAATTTATTTTTATTTATTTGATTTGTTTCAAATTATTTATTTTACACAGAAGATTGTTCCAACACTTGGAGAGCTCTAAGAATGATAAGAAAGTAATGAAATTTGAGAGCTGTAAGAAAACTAAGAGAGCTGTGAACTTAGAAAGCTCAATAATAATAATAAGAAATAAAAGAGTTTTATTTTGGTGGAGAGCCGAAGAATTGGAGAGTACTTTAAAAATTAATAATAAAATATTACAAAGCTATGAAATTGGAGAACTCCATAAAATAATAATAAAATATTATAGAGCTATGAAACTAGAGAGCTCTTAAAAATAATAATAAACTATTGGAGAGCTATCACCATGTGAACTCCAGCTCTTTTGTTGACTTCGGACACTTAGCAAGTTTTATGAAAAAATTAGAAGCCAGCTCTATTAAAGGAGAGCTCTACTTTGTGGGAGAATTGTGAAATTGGAGTGCTCTAAGAACTAATAATAAAATAGTGGAGAACAATGAAATTGAAGAATTCTAAAAGTAATAATAAAATATTAGAGAGGTATGAAATTGGAGAGCTCTAAAAATAATAATAAAATATTAGATGGTTATAAATTGGAGAGCTCTACAAATAATAAGAGAGCCATAGAATTGGAGTGCTCTAAGAATAATAAGAAAGTTATTGGAGAGCTCTAAGAATAGTAAGAGAGCTGTGACTTGGAGAGCTCTAGAAATCATAATAAAATATTAGAGAGTTATAAATTGGAGAGCTTTAAGAATAACAAGAGAGCTATGAAATTGGAGAACTTTGAAAATAGTAGGAGAGCTGTGACTTTAGCTCTAACAATAATAATAAAATATTGGAGAGTTATAAAATTGGAGAACTCTAAAAATAATAATAAAATATTGGAGAGATATGAGTTGGAGAGCTCTAAGAATAATAAGAGAGCTACGAAAATACTAAGAGAGCTATGACTTTAGAGAGCTCTAACAATAAAAATAAAATATTAGAGAGTTATAAAATTGGAGAACCCTAAGAAGAAAAATAAAATATTAGAGATTTATAAAATAGGAGAGTACTAAAAATAATAATAAAATATTGGAGAGATATAAGTTGGAGAGCTCTATGAATAATAAGAGAACTATAAATTGGAGATCTATGAAAATACTAGGAGAGCTATTAACTTAGAGAGCTCTAACAATAATAATAATATATTGGACAACTATAAAATTGAAGAGCTCTAAAAATTATAATAAAATATTAAAGAGTTGCAAAATTGGAGCGCTCTTAAAAGTAATAATGGAATATTGGAGAACTATAAAATTTGAGAGCTTTAATAATAATAATAATAATAAAATACTGGAAAGCTATGAATTAGAGAGGTCTAAGAATAATATGAGATCTATGAAGTTAGAGAGCTCTATGAATGATAAGAGAGTTATGAAATTGGAGAGCTCTAAAAATACTAAGAGAGTTGTGAACTTAGAAAGTTCTAATAATAATAATAAGATATTAGAGAGCTTTATTTTGGTGGAGAGCCGAAGAATTGGAGAGTACTTTAAAAATTAATAATAAAATATTACGGAGCTATGAAATTGGAGAACTCTTTAAAAATATAACAAAATATTGCAGATCTATGAAACTGGAGAGCTCTTAAAAATAACAATAAAATATTAGAGGGCTATCACCATGTGAACTCCACCTCTTTTGTTGACTTTGGACACTTGGCAAGTTTTATGAGAAAATTAGGAGCTAGCTCTATTAAAGGAGAGCTATACTTTGTGGAGAGCTATGAAATTGGAGAGCTATAAGAACTAATAATAAAATAGTGGAGAGCTATGAAAATGGAGAGTTCTAAAAATAATAATAAAATATTGGAGAGTTATGAGATTAGAGAACTCTTAATAATAATAATAATAAAAATATTAGAGGGTTATAAATTGGGGAGGTCTACGAATAATAAGAGAGCTATGAAATTGGAGAACTCTAAGAATAATAAAAGAGCTATGAAATTGGAGAGCTCTAAGAATACTAGTAGAGTTCTAGAAATAATAATAAAGTATTAGAGAGTTATAAATTGGAGAGCTCTAAGAATAATAAGATAGCTATGAAATTGGAGAACTATGAAAATACGAGGAGAGCTGTGACTTTAGAGAGCTCTAACAATAATAATAAAATATTAGAGAGTCATAAAATCGGAGAGCTCTAAAAATGAAAATAAAATATTGGAGAGCTATGAGTTAGAGAGCTCTAAGAATAATAAAAGAGTTGTGACATTGGAGCGCTACGAAAATACTAGGAGAGTTGTGACTTTAGAGAGCTCTAACAATAATTATAAAATATTGGAGAGTTATAAAAGTGGAGAACTCTAATAATAATAATAATAAATTATTGGAGAGCCCTAAAAATAATAATAAAATATTGGAGAGCTATAAAATTGGAGAGCCCTAAAAATACTAATAAAATATTGGAGAGTTATAAGTTGGAGAGATCTAAGGATAATAAGAGAGTTATTAAATTGGAGAGCTATGAAAATACTAGGAGAGTTATGACTATAGAGAGTTCTAACAATAATAATAAGATATTGGAGAGTTTTAAAATTAGAAAGCTCTAAAAATTGTAATAAAATATTGTAGAGTTATAAAATTGAAGAGCTCTTAAAAGTAATTATAGAATATTGGAGAACTATAAAATTTGAGAGCTCTAAAAATAATAATGAAATACTAGAGAGTTATGAATTGGAGAGCTCTAAGAATAATATGAGAGCTATGAACTTGGAGAACTCTAAGAATGATAAGAGAGTTATAAAACTAGAGAGCCCTAAGAATACTAAGATAGCTGTGAACTTAGAAAGTTCTAACAATAATAAAAAATATTAGACAGCTTTATTTTGGTGGAGAGCCGAAGAATTGGAGAGTGCTTTAAAAATTAGTAATAAAACATTACCGAGCTATGAAATTGGAGAACTCTTTAAAAATAATCACAAAATATTGGAGAGTTATGAAACTGGAAAGCTCTTAAAAATAACAATAAAATATTGGAGAGTTGTCACCATGTGAACTCCAGCTCTTTTGTTGACTTCGGACACTTAGCAAGTTTTATGAGAAAATTATGAGCTAGCTCTACTAAAGGAGAGTTGTGAAATTGGAGAGCTCTAAGAACTAATAATAAAATAGTGGAGAGCTATGAAATTGGAGAATTCTAAAAATAATAATAAAATATTAGAGAGTTATGAGATAGGAGAGCTCCAAAAAAAAATAATAATAATATATTAGAGGGTTATAAATTGGGGAGGCCTACGAATGATAAGAGAGATATGAAATTGGAGAACTCTAAGAATAATAAGAGTGCTATGAAATTGAAGAGCTCTAAGGAAAGATGTGACTTGGAGAGCTCTAGAAATAATAATAAAATATTATAGAGTTATAAATTGGAGAACTCTAAAAAATAATAATAATATATTAGAGGGTTATAAATTGGGGAGGTCTACGAATGATAAGAGAGCTATGAAATTAGAGAGCTCTAAGAATAATAAGAGTGCTATGAAATTGAAGAGCTCTAAGAATACTAGGAGAGCTATGACTTAGAGAACTCTAGAAATAATAATAAAATATTAGAGAGTTATAAATTGGAAAGCTCTAAGAATAATAAGATAGCTATGAAATTGGAGAACTATAAAAATATTAAGAGGGCTATGACTTTAGAGAGCTCTAACAATAATAATAAAATATTTGAGAGTTCTAAAAATAATAATAAAATATTGGAGAGTTATGAGTTGGAGAGCTCTAAGAATAATAAAAAAGCTATGAAATTGGAGAGTTACGAAAGTATTAGGAGAGCTGTGACTTTAGAGATCTCTAACAATAATAATAAAATATTAGACAGTTATAAAATTGGAGAGCTTTAAAAATAATAATAAAATATTAGAGAGTTATAAAATTGGAGAGCCCTAAAAATAATAATAAAATATTTGAGGGCTATAAAATTGGAGATCCCTAAAAATAATAAAAAAATATTAGAGAGGTATAAGTTGGAGAGATCTAAGAATAATAAGCGAGCTATTAAATTATAGAACTATGAAAATACTAGGAGAGCTGTGACCTTAGAGAGCTCTGACAATAATAATAAGATATTGGAGAGCTATGAAATTAGAGAGCTCTAAAAATAATAAAAAAATATTGGATAGTTATAAAATTGGAGTGCTTTTAAAAGTAATAATAGAATATTATAGAATTATAAAATTTGAGAGCTCTAAAAATAATAATAAAATATTAGAGAACTGTGAATTGGAGAGCTCTAAGAATAATATGAGAGTTATGAACTTGGAGAGTTCTAAGAATGATAAGAGAGTTATGAAATTGGTGAGCTCTAAGAATACTAAGAGAGCTGTGAACTTAGAAAGTTCTAACAATAATAATAAGATATAAGAGAGCTTTATTTTGGTGGAGAGCTGAAGAATTGGAGAATACCTTAAAAATTAATAATAAAATATTAGAGAACAATGAAATTGGAGAACTTTTTAAAAATAACAATAAAATATTGTAGAGCTATCACCATGTGTACTCCAGCTCTTTTGTTGACTTCAGACACTTAGCAAGTTTTATGAGAAAATTAGCAGCCAGATCTATTAAAGGACAACTCTACTTTGTGGGAGAGTTGTGAAATTGGAGAGCTCTAAGAACTAATAATAAAATAGTGGAGAGTCATGAAATTGGAGAGTTCTAAAAATAATAATAAAATATTAGAGAGTTATGAGATAGGAGAGCTCTTAAAAATAATAATAAAATATTAGAGAGACATGAAATTAGAGAGCTCTAAAAATAATAATAAAATATTAGAGGGTTATAAATTGGGCAGCTCTACGAATAATAAGAGAGCTATGAAATTGGAGAGCTTTAAGAATAATAAGAGAACTATGAAATTGGAGAGTTCTAAGAATACTAGGAGAGCTGTAACACCCTGAGATAATTACAACAATCCATACACAATGTCCATTTACGACAACAATAATAAGAGAAGTTTTTTTTTATTTATTAAGTCCAATGTGATTTACAAAAGTGAAACATGTGCGGTTTACATTCATAATGCCTAGTAATGAATCCATAGCATATGTTGCAAGCAGAAAAGAAAGAATAAAGGTAAACATATAAGAATGCCCTAAGGGCTTAAGCTTTTCAAGGCGATACTTGGTTACTACAAAAGTGAACTTAAGTCTAATACAGTTTTAAGCCATTGGCTTGTACAAAAATAAATATAATAAATGCACAAAAGAAGCTCTCGCTACAAGTCCTCCCAAGTTATTGCCTTGGCGGAGGCATATCATCAGCACCTGGAATGTTTTCCCCACGTAGGGTGAGCCAAAACCCAGTAGAAATAATCCAACACAATATATGAATTTTAACAAAGCTATAATGTGAATGAATATGCCATGCTCTTGCCCAAAACAAATTTATATCTTTTTTCAAAACTATGCAATGCCAAGTTAATATCTTGATTCATAAATCGTTTCCATTACCATAGAAAATAGGGTAATGAATCACACTTTGAAAATTTTAAAACAGTACAACATTTTCCGAAAATTTCATTTGGAGGAAACCGTAAATTGGGACATATGTAAACGTAGGCTATACAAGCATTACTATTGCCTTTTCATAGAAATTTCATCTACGGGATCAGCACACATGTATATGCGCAATTTTCTGGACTTTCACCATAGACACTCAGGCCAACTTAGTTTAACAATACAATTTGTGTTTCCCAATTTCACCATTTTTTCTCAAAATGTCAAACATTTTCAATGTACAAATATGAGATAATGCTCAATGCAAATGAATGAGAAAATAGTTTCAATTTTCCTAATTCACATTCGATTTCTACAACACTCATAGCTATCCTCTACCGATAGCCCAAAACAGATATTTCTAAATAGATAATTTATATTCTATAAAGATACACTTTCCAAATTTCAAGAGGTGAGTGATAATACATATCCAACTCTACCATCCTCGTTAATACCAATCCAATTTCATAATTTCAACATCAATTTCATTATTTATACACAACCAACATTTGAGGCCTTTAGGGAAAAATTCTTACTCTTTTCAAAATCAGTCTCAAGTATCAAAATCAACCATTTCCATCCAACTCAACACCTTTTTCCAATGTCAAAATCATTTCCAAGAACCTATTTGAAAAACCCCTCTTTTGATTTTTATCTAAAACCCTAGATTTGTTCTAAATCTTCCAAATTCGTAATATGGTTTAGAAATGGCAAATAACTATGTTAAAACTCATAAAAAGTGTGGAAAGTATCCCTACCTGAAGCTAGAACACGAGAGAGAGTGTGAGGTGTAATGCCCCCGAAATATTACAAATAAATCCAACTCACAAGAGAAGTGATCATAATAGAATTGATATACTTTCATTCATCAGAGTTCGTATTACAAAAGATAATTTACGCAATATACATTCATAAATGTTCATCCTGAATCTATAGCATGTAATACTAACTAATGACAACAAAATAAATGCCCTACAGGCTTACATCTTTCCAAGACATTACTTGGTTACAGCAAAAGAGAGTCATAAGCTCTGCACATATAAAGCCCTTGGCTTAAATAAACATTTAAAACAATTAAACAACAAAATAGAGCCTCTAGCTCTTAGATCCTCCCAAACTACGTCATTGGAGGTAGCATATCACCAGTATTTGAAAATGGTTTTCCAAGTTGGGTGAGTCAAAACCAAGTAGAAACAGTCTATCACAATATAGGAGGTTTAACTAAGATATAAATGTCAAATATAAGCATATTCAATATTCATGATCAATTCACATTCTTTCCATGACTACACGGTACCAATACTCATATCTCATTTCATTCCCATACATTCATTTCCAATTAGTACATTTCGTTTCAATTCATAGATCAAATTTACAATTTTTAAATAATCCAACTAAGACTACAACTCAGTGATTCTCAATTAACATAACTACTATACAAGCACTTCAACCTTGCCATTTTACAAAAATTTCGTTAACAGGATTGGCACCCATGTATACATATGATTTTGGGACTTTCACCTTGGATACTCTGGCTAACTTAATTTTCAATGGAGTCCGTCCCCTATATCCTCCCAAAACATGGAGTACATCCTCTTTCTCCTCCTAACACATCATATATATACAATGTATTTAAAATATATCGTCATATTCAATGACTACAATCATGCATATTCAATGCCTCAACATACCGTCATATTCAATGACACGATTAAATGATTAGTGTCAATTCACTTAATTCTCATGCAATTTCTACAATAGTCATAGCTATCTTCCACCGATAGCCCAAGACAGATATTTCTAAACAGATATGCAATCTTTAAAACAGATAATTCCTCAAATTTCCATAGGTGAGTGATTCAATAAGTCCAACTACACCATTCATACATACATCCTCTCAATTTCACATTTTTATACCAATTTCATTATTTTTACAAAATAATTATTCCTAACATTTTAGGGTAAATTCTCTTATTTCTCAAATATTGTCCCAAAGGCTAAAATTAATCATTTAAACACATGATAACCTTATATCCAACACCTCATAATCATTTAGGTAACACATCATAAAAATCCCTCTTTTCAATTTGAATCCCAATCCCTAGATTTTCTCGAATCACCCCCAAATCTCACTATTTGTACATAACAACAAATATCTGGGTGAAAAACCATATTAAGGTGTAGAACATCCGTACCTCAAAGAGAGATGACGAGCCAAGCAAGGATGGAACTTCAAAAGTGACGAAACCAACTTCTACTTGGATCAAAATAAAGAGCTTGAGGAGTTCTACCTTTTTAATGAAGGCAGAAGGGTTGAGAAACCACTAGAACTAGGCGGAAATCTAGAGAGATAGAGTATTTTAGAGAGAGAGGGTCTCACTTTAGGGTTTTGAGATGAATAGATCTGAAAAAAATGATATAAAAAGTGCTTTTCGTGATCTAATATACGCGCAATCCGCTTGAGCGAAGAAGTTTATAGCGATCCCAGTTTTCCCTTTTACTGTTTAATTGTATTCCGGACTCGGTTCCGTGGTTGATGGTTGTTTCTGTGTTGCATTTCCATTCTTTAACTCTTAGAAATTGAGTTAGAAATGTTCTGGGCGTGTTTCGAACAGGTTGGTTGAGTTTTGGTCTCAAGTGTTGTTGTCCAGCTTTTTGGTGATCCGCTCGAGCACACTCGAGCAGAGTTTGTATATTTTCAGTATCTTGTGTGTCTGCAAAACTACTGCAGATGTGTTTTTCACGCTCAAGCGGATTTCTATACGCTCGAGCGGGTATCTTGGCGCTCGAGCGGGTGTTCGAACTCTGTAAAAAAATGTTGGATGAGTGTAATCTACGCTCAAGCGGGTGTGTTTTGTTATTGTGTCTTGGTGCTCGAGCGGGTCTTTTTGCGCTCGAGCGGGTGCAGTTTTTGTGTTTGACGCTCGAGCGTCTTATTCTCCGCTCGAGCGGGTCATACGTATATCAGATCTAGACTGTGATATTTTAAATCACTTTTTACACACACTCTCTCTCTTACTTTTCAAAACCCTATTTTGAGAGCCTCTCTCTCTAAAATACAACTTCTCTATAAGGTTTGATCTAGTTTGAGTGATCTTCTACCTTAGTCCCTTTGTATAAAGTGTAGAGCTTGGTGTGGGCTACCTATCAATCCGAAAATCTTTGGGTTTGGAGCATTTCGAATTTCTTCATCTTCTCCATTTGGTCTCATCTTTTGAGGTAGGGATTTCCTTGTTCTTTTTCAACACTCCGTTTATAGATAGACGTGTGGTAGTTTTGTATTGCATGAAAATCATATTCATGTTGGATTTGTTTGAAAATCATGAGAAGGAACCTAGGGTTGGTTGTTTTAAAATGGGTTTGTTGTCATTGATTGTGGTTGGGACTAATTGGGGAGTAAACTAGCATGTTATTGTTGAAAGAAGAGAAAGCCCTAAATTATATTTTGATTTGGTAAATTAAAATGGAGGGTAGTTGATCAATGTTTGTAAATCTCTATTGTTAATATGAGTTGTGTAAAAGTGGTAATGGCTAGGGGTTTGATTATGGCATTGGGGTTATATCGAAATGAATGTAGTGGACTAATATGAGTTATGGCTTTATTATCCATGGAATTGGTTTTGTGAAAATGAAAGGAATGGAATTTGTTTTGTGAAATGGGAAAAGTATTTTTGAAATAAGTGGTGGAACATGTTGACTTAGAAATTTATGGAAGTTGATCTTGAAAATGGGAAATGAAATGATAACTCAATATGAGTCTCGGAAAATAGATATGAGAATTGAACCGTTGCATCGTGAGTGTTGAATACACACATTTGGGGTTTTACCTTTACCTATCTTACTAGCGTTGTTGTTGGGTTTAAGATCTCATGATAGTTGAGTCTTCTAATAGGTGTACTGAATACATGCATCTAGAGGTTTTGTCCTTGGTCATCGGTGGAGGATGACATTGTTGTATTGAATTGTTGTGTTTGCATTACACCGGTGTTGATTGAACATTGTATGTAATGAAGTGCCATGATACATTATATATGTATATTTGTTAGGGAGGAGATAGGTGATGTACTCCAGTGTGTGGGAAGAGATAGGGGATGTACTCCACACACCTATGTGTTCATATACTTTAACACATTGCTTATGTATTTTGATAGTTTATGTGTGTGCATTACACTTGTTGGTTATGCTCTATTGTATTGTGATTATTGGTGTTATACACTACGCTTATAATCAGAGGTACCGTTACCTTCCAGCTAGTGCCTGGAGAACTGACTGCGCTTATAATCAGAGGTACCGTTACCTTCCAGCTAGCTCCTGGAGAACTGACTTAGCCGGTATAGTAGAGTTTTATTGTTATTGTCTCAATGTATCTGAGTATATCATGGATTGCGATGGTTACAGTTTTGGAGGGCCGAGTTGCCTCATTTGTTGATTATATACATGTTGATGATTTGTTATCTCCCTTTTATTAAAGGCATGCATGTATAGATATGAATGTATAGGGAACAAACCAAAATGCCATTTTGAGATTTTGGAAAGTGTGAAGGTTAATGGAGTATTTGTGGACATGTTTTGGAAAGGGCAAATCAGTTATAAGTATGGAAATGGGAGAAAAGTAAAGGGTTTGGTGAAACTATTTTCTAGAACTGTTAAAATCATGAAAGTTTGTGGAAAAAGGGGTAATGAAAAGGAAAGAAAGGTGAATCGCTTATAGCGTTGAAGGAAATGACTGTTTTCGAGAAAAGTTCATACTTATGTATATTTTGTATAAACTGCCACATTACTATTCTAATATGAGACTGAGCATTCATGATCATAGCTATCTGTAAGTTGTTATTGTTGAGGATCATGTTGAGATCCCTACTGGACTATATGTTCATCCCACATTGTTGAATCTTTTTCAGGTGTTAAGCAGGATGTGCTACAAGATTTGGATCTTCTTATTTGTTGGCCACAGGGCCTCTTTTGTGTTGGCGGAATGCCACATATGTAAAAGGGTTACACCCTTCTTCTTGATTCTTTAATGATGTAAGCCCTCGGGCAGTTTATTCAGAATGCTCACGTTGTATTTAATTTACATTCGAATGAGAGAATTGTTATTCATTTCTACTAGTTGAACATTTGAGTTTATTTCCACATGTTATCTCTGAAATTGAATTAAGTTAATGAATTTGGTGATACTTCAAGTAATAAAAAGTGGGGCGTGACAAAGTTGACGCTCAAGCATCAGACACAACATTTTGTTCCGCTTGAGCGTAAAAGTGGCCCGCTCGAGCGCAGAATACACACATCCAGAACTTTGCAGACAACAGACAAACCGCTCGAGCGCAAGAAAGCTCACTTGAGCGTTCACCCGCTCGAGCGTAGAAAACACTCCTCCAGTATTTTGTAGATGTGCAAAGTACTAAGTGTTTGCAAACCTCGCTCAAGCGCAATAAGGCCTGCTCGAGCGGAAGACTAAAATTCTGGACAACACAATGTTTGAAAACTAAGTAACCAATCTATTCCAAACGCACTCAAAATGCCCGAATAAAAAATTTAAGAAGGAATAAAGAGTAAATGACAATGAACAACATTCATAAACCACATGCCCGAGTCCGGAATGCAACAAGTGATGGGTCAAAACCGGGATCGCTATATGAGGAAACCCAAAGGAGCCAAAAACCAACTTTGCTTTGGTTAGAATGAAGCCCACGTTGAGCTCTAATTTTTTTAAAAAGGAACATGGGTGAAAAGATCAATGGATCTAGGTGTATTTGAGGAAAATATGTGAGTTTTAGAGAGAGAGTGAGAGAGATTACGGTTTTGAAATGTTTAGAGAGAGAGATAAAAAAGTGATGTAAAATGGTCTATTTATGAACTAATATACGTACATTTTGCTCGAGCACAAAATTTGTTGCTCGAGTGACCAGACACAATAAGTTGTTCAGTTCAAGAGGAAAAAGCTTCGCTCGAGCACAGAATACACACTCCCAGTAGTTTTGCAAATAGAGGTTGTCGCTCGAGCGCAAGAAGCTTCACTCGGGCGAAGAATACAACCTCTCAGTATTTTTGCAAACTTGCAAAAGTATTGGATGTTCACAAGGACCGCTTGAGCTCGAGTGAATAAACAAAAATCTGGGCAACAAAAGTTTGAAAAACAAGCTACTAACCTATTCCAAATGCAATCAACGCAACCCAATAGCCCAACTCGAGGAGAAATAGTGGGAAACAAGGCAAGAACAACTATAAAATGAAAAGAAACCTGAACCCAAAGGTCAAATAGGTTGGGCTTAAACCAGAAACGCTATAAGAGTTGTGACTTGGAGAGCACTAAAAATCATAATAAAATATTAGAGAGTTATAAATTGGAGAGCTCTAAGAATAATAAGAGAGCTAAGAAATTGGAGAACTACAAACATACTAGGAGAGTTGTGACTTTAGAGAGCTCTAACAATAATAATAAAATATTGGAGACTTGTAAAATTGGAGAGCTCTAAAAATATTAATAAAATATTAGAGAGCTATGAGTTAGAGAGCTCTAAGAGTAATAGGAGAGCTATGAAATTGGAGAGCTATGAAAATACTAGGAGAGCTGTGACTTTAGAGTACTCTAACAATAATATTAAAATATTGAAGAGTAATAAAATTGGAGAGCTCTAAAAATAAGAATAAAATATTAGAGACCTATGGAGAGCTCTAAGAATAATAAGAGAGCTATGAAATTGAAGAGCTATGAAAATACTAATAGAGCTGTGATCTTAGAGAGCTCTAACAAGAATAATAAAATATTAGAGAGTTATAAAATTGGAGAGCTCTAAAAATAATAATAAAATATTAGAGAGCTATGAGTTGGAGAGCTCTAAGAATAATAAGAGAGCTATTAAATTGGAGAGATATGAAAATACTAAGAGAGCTGTGACCTTAGAGAGCTCTAACAATAATAATAAGATATTGGAGAGCTGTAAAATTGGAAAGCTCTAAAAATAATAATAAAATATTAGAGATTTATAAAATTGAAAAGCTCTTAAAAGTAATAATAGAATATTGGAGAACTATAAAACTGGAGAGCCCTAAAAATAATAATAAAATATTGAAGAGCTATGAATTGGAGATCTCTAAGAATAATAAAAGAGCTATGAACTTGGAGAGTTCTAAGAATGATAAGAGAGTTATGAAATTGGAGGGCTCGAAGAATACTAAGAGAGCTGTGAACTTAGAAAGTTCTAACAATAATAATAAGACCCACCCAAAAAAAAAAACAATAATAATAATATATTGGACAGTTTTAAAAATAATAATAAAATATTAAAGAATTATAAAATTGGAGAGCTCTAATAATAATAATAAAATATTAGAGAGTTATGAAATGGAGAGCTCTAAGAATAATAATAAAATATTGAAGAGTTATAATATTGGAGAGCTCTTAAAAATAATAATAAATATTAAAGAGTTATGAAATTGGAGAAGTCTAAAAATAATAAGAGAGCTTTGAAATTGGAGAGGCAAAAATATTAATGAAGGTACATTTGGAGTCAGCATCACATGGGAATAGTGAGCTACACACATTGGTGAGCTAAGAATTAGGAGAGCGAGGAACTTGGTCCGCTATGTGCTTATGGCTCTGTGTCCTATAATCCAGCGAGAGTGGCCAGCCAAATCAAATTTGAAACAGGGGTGCCTGCTTTTGGCGTAGTCCTTTTTGTTGCCAATGCTTTTGAGCAGGTCTTCTACCATACTTATCTTCCCACGGCTCCAAAAGTGTGGAAAGGTTATTCGGGCAAGAGCCAATCACGTGGGTGGGGTGTCAACTTGTTGGCTACATTATTGGAGGTTGCCCTTTGCTGTATTTTGAAAGTTTCTCGAAGGCAATATTGAAGACTTAGAGGTTGTGTGCATCTCGTCTGATAACGAATTATTTCAACCACCCGTGAAGTGCAAGATGGAGGCGACTAGGGGTGAGTTATCCCGATTTGCACGCTTAGAATTTCTCTCTGATGTGTTGAGTCAGGCGAATGTGGTAGCCGCGGATGGCCTTCAAGGGGAAGTGGATGCAGCTAAGTAGTAACGTCCTGAAAATAATTACAGTAATTCGACCCAACACAATTTAAACCAAGACAACATAATCGAAATAGTAAACTTTCGTTAATCTGAAGTGTTATACAAAAAGTGACATATGCGATATACATTCATAAATAGTTTATCCTGAATCTACAGCATGTGTTTCAAGTAGTAAAGATGGATGAAAGCTAAACAGATATTTATATGCCCTAGAGGCTTACATCTTTCCAAGTCATTACTTGGTTACAACAAAAATGAGACTAGCTCAATACAAATAAAGCCCTTGGCTATACAAAAGAAATACAACAAAAAGAAAGCTCTTGCTCCAAGGTCCTTCCAAGCTATTGCCTTGGTGGAAGCATATCACCAACACCTGAAAATAATTTTTTCCAAATAGGGTGAGCCAAAGCCCAGTAGGAACAATCTAACACAATATATGAATCTTAACAAAGATATAGGTACAAGATGCGTATACAATGCTTATGATAAAACATTCATATTCTATATGATCATAAAATGCCAAATTTTTCATCTCAATCCATTTCTTTAATTCATGTCAAGTTAATTTATTTCATCTCAATTCATGAGTCAATTTTATTATCTTCCAAACAACCAAACTGAGACTACAACTCAACGGTTCTCAAATCAACACAATTTCACACAAACACTTCAATTTTGCTATTTTACGAAAATTTCATCTACGAGATCAGCACCCATGTATACGCGCGGTTTCGGGACTTTCACCCGAGACACACAGGCCAACTTAATTTCAATGGAGTCCATCCCCTATCTCCTCCCAAAATTGGAGTACATCCCATTTCTCATCCCAAACAATCATACATATACAATGTACTTAAAACATAGTCATATTCAATGACAACCAACAAGGGATTAGTTTCAATTCACCTAATCCTCATGCAATTTCTATAACAATTATAGCTATCCTCCACCGATAGCCCAATATAGATATTTCTAAACAGATATTCAATCTCAAGACAGATAATTTATTCAAAAGTTCACAGGTGAGAGGTAATGGCATATCCAACTCCACCATTCACAAATATATTCATCTAATTTCACATTTTCATTACCAATTCATTTATTTGTACAAAGTAAGTATTTGAAACATTTTAAGGCAAACTCCCCTCTTTTCCAAACATCAGTCAAATTGTCAGAAATCAACTATTTTGCCACAATATAACCTTATATTCAACCTCCATAACCATTTATAACACATCTACTTAGAAACCCCTATTTTAATTTTAAACCCCAAACGCTAGGTTTGCTCAAAATGCTCCCAAGTCCCACCATTGTAACACAACGACGAATAATTAAGTCAAAAAACCATATGAAAGTGTAGAAAACCCCTACGTCAAAGAGAGAAGACAAGCAAAGAAAAAATGAAACTCCAATGACGCTGAAACCAAAGTCTATTTGGATCAAAACGATGCCCGTGATGTGCTCTACCTTTTTTATCAAAGGGGGTAGGGTGGAGAAATTACTAGATCTAGATGGAAATGTAGAGAGAATGTAAGTTTAGAGATAGAGGGTCTCAATTTTAGGGTTTGAAAGGAAATGGATATGAAAAAGTGATATAAAAAATTATTTTCGCGAACTGATATTCGCACAGTCCACTCGAGTCTGAAAAGTGATGCTCGAGCGTCAGACACAAAAGTTGTTCCGCTTGAGTGCAAGAAGTGATGCTCGAGCGCCAAGACACAATCAAAAGAGGCATTACCGCTTGAGCACAAGAAAGGCCGCTCGAGCGCAAAATACATACATCCAGTAGTTTTATAGACAACACGCCAACGCTCGAGCGCAAGAAAGGCTGCTCGAGCGCCCACACTCGCTCGAGTGTAGAAAACGCTGCTCGAGCGTAGAATACACTCCTCCCTATAGTTTTGTAGGCCTACAAAAGTACTGAGAGTTTGCAAAGCCGCTCGCGCACAAGAAGTGCTACTCGAGAGGAGGACCAAAAATCTGGGCAACAAAAGGTTTGAAACCAACCGACCAACCTATTCTAAACACAACCATAACAATCCCAAAGCCAAATTTAAGGGGAATACAAGGGAAACCAAAATATAAACAACAGTATGAAATCATTAAACCCGAGTCCAGGACACAATCGGAGTCAGATCAAAATCGGGATCGCTATAGCGGCGCTTGAGCCTGCCTAGGGGTGAGCTTTCTCAAAGAATGAAGGTTAGTTTTGCTATGTTTTTCTTGATTTTCTTCCTTGTTATGATTTTTTTTTTTTTTTGGAATTGAACATTTTATTTTTTCAGGTACAGAGGTCAGCTATCCTTTATGATATTTCTAGTGTGCCTAGGGTGGCATGTGCGCCTTTTGAAGAGGAGAACTCTGTTGATGATTTGCTTCTGCGTCGTCGGCTGTGGAGACAAACTAAGGCTAACGATGCTAGGGATTTTGAAAGTGAGGGTGATGATGGGAATAACTTAGAGGCTCATTTGAATGCAAGGGATGGTGATGTTGCTAGGGTTACAGCAGATGTCCTTATTGATGGAATGAGATCTCGAGTTACTGTGTCATATGTTGAGGATAGAGTGACCTTTGCGCCTCTTCTGCTATAGTTAGGTCACCTAATGACACATTTAGTTGGTCTTAGAGAAGACAATGGTGATGATTCGACTGGTCGGTTGCCTTTGGTTGATGTTCAGCCCTGCTTGCCTTCTGGTGGAGTCCCCACCGTCTCTTTATTTGGTAGGAGTAGCAGTTTGTCATCAGTTGATGCTTTTCCCAGTTTGCCTTCAGTTAGTGCTCAAGTTAGCCTTCCTTTAGTAGATATTCAGCCTAGTACTTTGTCTGCTTTGTTTGGAGTTGCTACCAGTTTGCCACTTGGTGAGAGTGGTAGTTGTGTTCATGATGAGACTATTGCTCCTGGCATTGGCTATGGCGGTCAAGCGAGTTTACCTTCTGTGGATGACGAGTTTACTGTGACTCATCTTGATGATGGTTGTATATCCTTGGCAGGGCTTGATGGTAGGGGAGCGGGTTCTTGATCCCAAGGTACTATTTACCGGCGTACAAAGAGAGTATTTGCCTTGGCTGAACTTCATTTTTTATCACAGGCCAAGCACCTTCATGCATTTGGAAGCTGTGTTCTTATGACTCTATTTGTTAGAGGCATTCTGCGATATGCTCAGAGGGTTTTGTGGCCTTACTTTAAAGACTTTTGTTAACACTTTTCAGT
Source organism: Camellia granthamiana (assembly GCA_036172215.1). Taxonomy (NCBI): domain Eukaryota; kingdom Viridiplantae; phylum Streptophyta; class Magnoliopsida; order Ericales; family Theaceae; genus Camellia; species Camellia granthamiana. The sequence continues at coordinate 68,679,329 of CM069908.1, forward strand.
CATTTCGGGTTGCTGTGGTAGAGTTTCAGCGGCATGAGTTTAAGGTGAGTTGGCTTAGAGAGAGTTTGTCTTGCATGGAAACTCAAGTGAAAAATCACCAGCTCGAGGCCAAGCTAGCAGAAATGGATAAGCTTTTGATGGAGTTAGCGTCGGCTAGGGAGAATGTCGTAGTGGAGTTAGAGTGGGCAACTAAGGTGCTGGTGGACTTGGACCCGGTGATTTTGAGTTTGAGGGTGAGGAGAGCCGTTGTAGAGGCTCAACTTGTTAGTGTGGAATGAGAGGTTTTTGACTTCGGTAGCCAAATAGGTCCAAGTTAGGCGAGCTGAGGGATTTCATGTGTTGGAGAGTTGAGGGTTCAAGTCATGGAGAGTTGAGCTAACATTTTTGTAAACTAAAAAAAAAAAAAACTTAATTACTTTATATATATATATAATTTTTAAAATGATTGTTAGTAGTTGCATAATGTGTAATGAGAATGAAGATAGCAAATGATTTTTTTTTTAATTTATCATAAGCATGAACCGATGCCTTACATTGTCATTTTGATTACATCGGTAATAGTAAATTTCCCAGGGGTGATTCCTCACTTTCATCCTACGGAAAATAGGCCTTTAGCCAGTTGGCGTTGATAGGGCTCAAGAGAGCTTGTGAGTTTGGTTCAAAAATTCTATAATAACCATTCTCGTTAACCTCTCTTACTATGTAAGGTCCTTGGCATTTGGGGGGTGAACTTGTGGGTAGAGATTCCCCTCATGACATGAGGTGCAACTTAAAGTACCAAGTCACCTTCTTGGAATTGTCTGGGGCATGCCAAAGTGTCATAGGCTCGAGCTATGCGACTATGGTAAACTTTAAGGTTAGATTGGGCCTTATCCCTTCTTTTATCAAGGCTCTCCAATTCCGAGGGTCTGGAGTTTGGAATAGCTCCACTTCGGAGGGCCATGTGAGCTGAGGGTATGGCAATTTCCATCGGGAGAACTACTTCTGTGTCGTATACCAACGAGAACGGGGTCATCTGAGTTGGCCTTATTTTGGATGTTTTGTAAGCCCAGAGCGCCATTGGGAGCATGTGCGCCCAATCCCTTTGATAATCCTTGAGAGTCCTTGAAATGATTCTAAGGAGTGTCTTGTTGGTTGCTTTAGCTTACCCATTCCCTTAGGGATGATAAGGCATTGATTTATGGTGTGTGATGTCGTAGGAGACCAGGAGTTGTCTGACTTGGCTGTTGACAAAAGGGGTCTTATTATCTGAAAGGATTACTCTAGGTATACCAAAATGACATATGATGAATTCTGGAATGAAATTGGAGACAGTGGCTCCTGTTGCCTTCTTTAAGGGGATGGCTTCTACTCATTTAGTGTAGGTCTCTGTAACCATCACAATCCATATGTGTCCCCTTGATGGGGGGGAGATGGGGCCAATAAGATCCATAGCCTATGTGTGGAAAAACCATGGTGAGCTCGAACTATGCAGATCGGTGGCTGGTGCGTAAATGAGATTTCCATGTAGTTAGCAAGGTTTGCAACGTTTGGCGGCTGGTGCGTAAATGAGATTTCCATGTAGTTGGCAAGGTTTGCAACGTTTGGCATACATTTTGGCATCTGTCTCTATGGTAGGCCAACAATAGCCTATATGTAAGAGATGTTGGAATAGCTTGGCTCCGCTTTAGTGCTTCGATCCATGAGCAAGTTCTAAAACCTTATGGATTTCTACTCCTGATAAGCAATGTAATAGCTTCCCCTCGAAGCCATGCCTGAAAAGTTGCTCTTCTTGTAATAAGAATTTTGGAACTTGCTTCTTGATTATTACGGCCGCGGCAATGAATCTTCTTTGAGGTAATCTATATATACTTGACGCCAGTCAGAGGTGATTTCTGTGAAGTTGCATTCAGCCTTTGGAGGGAACTCCTGACATTTGGGGCACTTCCCTTAAAGGTCATTCGCTTCCTTGGCCATGGTAGGCCAATAATATCCTTGTTGTTGTAGCCTCCTATAGAGGCTTCCATCTCCTATCTCGCAAGAGCGGTTATGAACCCTTTCTAGCTTGGACTTGGCTTCGATAAGGTCGATGCATCATGCCAATAAGCCACCGGGCCCTCTGTAGTAGAGGACTCCTTGGTAAATTGTGAAGTGTTTGGTCTCACTCAAAGGTAGGTTACCTGAAGAGGGACGTAGCTTGTCGATGATTGGGGCTCTCTAGTTGATGGGTTCTTTTCAGGAAAGATAATTGTTTCTGAGCACGGTACGGAGCGTTTCAGGACTTCTAGCTTTGTTGATTCTTTTGAGAGTTCTATCTTAAAGGCCAAGGTGGTGAGGGCGTCCAGGTGTTGATTGTTGGAGCGAGGAGCGTATACTATCCTTACCGTGTCATATTTGTCCGTCAACCTTTGGACGATGGTTCTATATGAGGCCAAAGGGGGCTCTTTGATATCATAGTTTTCATTAGTCTTCTTGACCACCAGATTAGAGTTGCCTTTGATACATAAGAGACTTACTACTAGATGGAGTGCCGCCATAAGCCCTAGTATCAGGGCTTCATACTTTGCCTCATTGTTAGAGCATCTAAAATCCAGTTTATATGACAAATTGATTTCGGCTTGTTTTGGGGAAAGACTATTCCAGCTCTTCCCCCTTTGGAAGTGGATGATCTATCGAACTCAGACTCCATTCTCCTTCAGCATTTACTTCAGCAGCTTGGAACTCATCTCCTGGCCGTTCATCCGAGGGCGCTCATATTCTCCATTGGGGAAGTAAGCCAAGAGATCGGCTAGCGCTTGGCTCTTAATGGCCTTGGGGGCTTTACAATTGATATCATATTCTACTAACAAAAGAAGCCAGCGAGTCGGGCTGTCGGAGAGAGCTGGTCTAGTGAGGAGGAATCGGATGGGATCATTCCTGGTCATGAGATGGATGGGGTAAGAAATGAGGTAATGTCAAAAAAATTTGGTGGCGAAGACTACGGCGAGACAATGCTACTCGATGGGGGAATATCAGACTTTAACCCCCTGGATAACTCTGCTTATATACAAGCCGTTCGAGTCCGTCGATTTCCTGGACGAGCAAAGCTTCGACTGACTTCAGTGTGGAAATGATGTAGAGGAGTAAAGGCCTCGCTGGTTGAGGATGATTCATGGAAAGAGGGGAAGTTAAAGCTAACTTCACCCCTTCGAATGCTTGTTGGTGCTCCTCATTCCTCGTGAACCTAACATCCTTTTTTAGGAATGAGTTAAACGGCTGTGTTATTTCAGCTATAGCAAGGAAAAACCGTCTCAGATAAGATACCTGACCAAGGAAGGTTCTCATCTGATCTAGATTTGTTGGTCATGGAATATTTCTGATGGTGGCGACCTTTGTTGGGTCGGGGTCTATGGCGGTGAACAATGCAACCAAGAAACTTGCTGGCGGTGACTCCGAATATGCATTTTAGCAGGTTCATTTGAAGTTTGTATTTCTTGCAACATTTAAAGACTCTTTGGAGGTCTTTGAGGTGACTGGTTTCCTCTTTTGATTTTACCACCAAATCATCAATGTAACATTCTGAGGTTTTGTGCAACATATTGTAGAAGATGGTTGTCATAGCTCTTTAGTATATTGCTCCCACGTTTTTTTAATCTGAAAGGCATTACTGTATAGAAAAAGTTACCTATGGGGGGTGCAAAATGCCATCTTGGGGGCGTCCTCTAGAGCCATCTTGATCTGGTTGTAGCCGTTGAAACCATCCATGAATGAGAACATATGGTGCCCAGCTGTTGAATCAATCAAGGTGTCTATGTTTGGGAGTGGGAACTCATCTTTGGGGCAAGATTTGTTCAGGTCTCTGAAGTCGACGCACACTCGAATTTGTCTATTCTTTTTCATCACTGGGACGATATTAGAGAGTCATGTGGGGTGCTGGATAGATTTGATGAATCCCGCTCCAAGCAGCTTCACCATTTCATCTTTGATGTTGAGCACTACCTCAGGCTTATAAAATCTTATACCTTGCTTGATTGGCAAGCTAGGGGGATGAAGTTCAAGCGGTGCATGGAAATGTCTTTGCCTAGGCCTAACATTTCTTCATATGTCCATGCAAAAACATCCGAATACTTCTTGATTAACTCGACAAGGGGGCTTTTTTGTTCTTCTGGAAAATCTTTGTAAATGAAGATAGAATGCCTGAGTTTTCCTTCAGGGGCTATGTTGATTTCTTCCAGTTCTTGCTTTTGGGGCCAAGGACCGTCTTGGAAGCACTTTGGAGCAGGCCTAACCTCTTGTAATCCATCTTTCTTTGAGATTGCAATCGAGCTAACAGGTGCTTAGTCAGGGGATGAAGTGGTTGCCTTAGTGAAAGAGCCATGGTTTTTTTGTTACTGAAGAAGCCATGGTTTTTTTTTTTTCCTTCCTCTTTTGTCCTTATTTTTTTTATTTTTTGCCCTTGGAGGGTGTTGGGCCAGTGTAGATAGAGCACAACAACGGTGATCTTTTTCATTTGGTTCGTGACAGGCGATTGCTACTTTGTCTAGCTAGGGGTTGGCATTGGTAGCATTTGCCAACCCTAGGGACCGTCATAAACGGTATACCACTCTGCCATCCTCTGTTTGAAGCCTGGTCACTTTATGGAGCTTTTTTGAGGGCTCTAACCTGGCGAACATTTTTCTATGAGGTGGTGATGCATATTCTTCAGAGAGGTCATCCCAGTTTGGTATGGGAGTTCCTCGGAGCGGCAATAGGGGTTCGTCCTTGTTAATGTGATTGTAAAACACTGCATCTGCCATATGAGCTTCATCTACCTGAAAGGTTTTTGAGAGCCAATTATGGCTACTACCTCATTGTTGTAAATTGCTTTGATACATTGATGGTAGGTGGAGGGGATCGCGGCATATTTGTAGAGCCAAGTTATTCCTAAGAGGGCTTGATAGGTCGTCTCTGTTTCTATGACATGGAACTTAGTGGTGGAGCGGATTGGCCCTACTGCTAAGTCTAACTGGACATGCCCTATGATTTTGATTTTTTGATTTCCAAAAATGGTGATGGAAATGGGTTATCTAACTAGGTGTTTTTGCGAGATCCCAGCTGCCTGGAAAGTAGAATAAGGCATTACATTGAGTGAAGCCCCTCCATCCATGAATCCTCTTTGAAACTCTATCCCATTGATGAACACTGGGACGTAGAGGGGACAGTTATGTAGGAACGATACTTGCTTATCTGCCTCAATAAAGGTTATTGCCAAGGAGTTATCTTAGAAGATTTTCCTAACCGATCCATTTACACTCATGCATGCCTTACCATTTTGCTATGCAAGTCTTAAAAAGGCCTTGGTAGCTTCGAAACGTGTTACTTCAGACAAGCCAAATTAGTTGACGAACCATTTGAACTTTGTCAATTTCCTAAGCGCTATCGCACGCCTGGTCTCAAAGTTTAGACAAGTGAGAACTGTGAGCTCAAAGGGCTCACACACCACTGGTTTTTCCATCTTGTCATTGCCTTTGTAATGGGGGAGAGGATCTTTCAAGGCATCCTCTGTCTGGTGATGAGGTAGCTTCGAAGCGTCGTCAGCCATCATCTTTCAAACTAGGGATCTGAGCGCCCAACATTTGGTGGTAAAATGTTTGACGGAACGGTGGTATATGCAATAGTCTGCCCGTGCTTTATCCTTTTTGGTGATAGGTCGCCTTGGTTCAGGGAGGTGAACTTTTCCATCTTCTACCCAAGCGTTGAAGAGTGCTTGTGCCTCGTCCACCGAGACGGGCATCGGTGGTGGAACTTGATCAAATTTTCTCTTTTTTGCTTGGAGATTTGTTCTTCCTCCAGAGGAACCTTCCGCTACATATACGGCATGGTTGCGTCAGTTAGGCCTCCATAAGGAAGGTTCCCTTCGTTCCCCCAATCTTACCCGTTTCACTTATGTTTCGAGCTATAGCGCATAAGGCAAAAAAGTCAGGGAAGTGGTGGTTGACCAACTGAAGCTTGTAAGTCGTGAGCATCCCTTCGATGCATATTGATACCAGTTGATGTTCTTCCATTGGATCTTGAATGTCTATTGCATTTTCACTAAAGTGCTGGACATAAACAAGGATGTCCTCCCCAAGTCTGTGGTTTCCATAAGATGAAGGGTGGTTAGCCTTTCTTCGAGGTAAAAGAACTTGATATAGAACGTTTTCACCAAGTCCACCCATAAAAAGATAAAGCCAGTGGCGTGGTTGGCATACCATGAGAACGCCCGATCTGTGAGGGACTTGGAGAACTCTCTCATGCAGAGGTTTCGGCTTTCTTGATGGGCACTAAAGGCGTCGAGAAAGCGCGAAACGTGTTCCCTATCGTTCCATTTTCATCCGTCAAAACGGACAAACTTTAGTATAGTGTACCCTGCCAGATATGGGAGACTTGCGATATGAACAGTGTAAGGGGAACGGAGGTCCAGTTCTGGAGAGGTAGGGATGTGACAATTGTTTGTCTGAAGTAGGTTTTGTATGTGTTCTTTCACTGTATCCAAGGCAGGCTCAAAGATTTTGGGTTTGATCCCTAGTGAAGTTATAATGTGGGTGATGGAGATTAGAGGCAATCGGTCGTTGACCTCTGGGAAGATGGTGGACACTTCAACAGCCTAAGATCACCGGAGGTAGAAGATGAGAAGACCAAGGCAGGCTTAAAGAGGAAAGGGGTGGCAATGAGAGACCTTGAACACTTAGTGTATGTTATATGATTCCTGTTGCTCTTGTTGTGTTATTGTGGTTGCACTTATGATGTCATATAGACTCCAAGAGTATTGGAGCCCAAGCAACCTCAAAACAGGTGGTGAGTTCTCCTCGACTCTACAGGAGGGTGATATCAACCTTACTAGCTGTGTCCTATGATTCAGGTTCTTGGGAAGGTTGCATCATAGGAGCTACAACTATAGGTATGATATCTTGAGAGGTGTATCATATGTGCATAAGATGTACGTGTAAGGTCAATGTCTCTTTCTGTAAGCCAGGTCAAAGGGGGAGCTGTCACTATAGGGAAACAACTACATGACCTTGACGATCCCGAGGTCTTAGCCTCCAATCCACAATCCTCCAATGATCCCAAGTGGGAGTGCCTAGGCCCTACTCCCAACCTAGGCAACCAAGATGATGAGTGCATGGGTAAGCCAATGGCTCATCTTGAGCAGCTAAGTAAACATAGGTGAGCCAAGAGTCCAACTATGTTGCTATGGAGTTGGGGTGAGTGGGTAGAGAAAATATTTCTTGAGTTATGAAGGGCCATAGAGAGCTCTAGGTGAGCCAACTCTATTAAAGGGAGTTGTGGCCTTGTTTTCATACTTGGTGGTGTGCATGCCCCCACTTAGGCTAGGCATATAACCCCAACTCATCGTGGTGCCTCAAGGGTCTGCCACGTAGATGCGTGATGGTGATGACGTAATGCCCATAGCGCTTGCCACGTGCCAAGCATGATCCTCACACGTACCAAAAATAAAAAATAAAAATGAAAATTGTGTATTTTTCAAGCATGTGGAGAACACCAGAGACAAAGAATATAATAGCAAGTATGATTACAATACAATGAAAAGAGCAACTGGGCTTATTTTACTTGGGGTTGATTCTTTCTCGTATATCAATAAAGTTAATGAAATGCCCCTCTTTCACACACACACACAAACTCCCAAATTTGGTTTTCTAGTTTTTGTATCTAATACCAAACAGTCAAGCAACCAAGATGTCCAAATTTCCAATAAACACTCAAAGCAAGTCTAAACCAAATCAACAACCTCACTCCAAATAGGCTCCTTTTTAGAAGTGAGAAATCATTTTTCCCCCCTTTTCATCAACAATATATATATATATATATATTTAGAACTTTGAACATAAGTGTACATGATGATTACCTCACAAATACATCAATAAAAGGTCCAAAAGAAATATTGCAATTCATCAAGGCATGTTCAAAATAAGATAGTAAACAAGTTCTACCAAAAACAAAGTAAACAAGCGGTGAGGGAAAAGAAGAAACACAATGAACATTCTTATAGGAATTTTAGCGAATACCGGGCGTGTTTCCATCAATTGGGTCAATGAATTGAATCACTCTCTCCAAAACATTACTAAAGAATGTGATTGTTGTGTCCAAACTGGAGAGGAAACAAAAAAAATTTAAACACAACAGATATTCCATTTATTGATACAAAAATGGATTAAGAAATTAAGGGAATGAAACTTAATTAAGAAAAGGGAACAAATAAGATACATACCAGAATGGGGAAAGAGAAAGCAAAATGCTTTTCTTTGAATTGAAACTCTGTAACAAGGGATTGGCCCAAAAAATGGATTAGGAAATTAAGGGAATGAAACTTAATTAAGAAAAGGGAACAAATAAGATACATACCAGAATGGGGAAAGAGAAAGCAACATGCTTTTCTTTGAATTGAAACTCTGTAACAAGGGATTGGCCTAAAAGATTTGTGCTTGGAGTAGGAAAAAGATTTGTGACAAGAAGGTTTGTATTGTGTTTGTTGGGGGCAGATGTTGCTGTAAGCCAACAACTCTGTAGGTGGTGCATCAATTGACCGAACAGAGGAAGGTTCTAGGATATAGACATGGCAACTTATGGTTGACTACTTCAATGGTTATGGCTTGTGGTGCATATCTCTTGGGACACTTGGATAGACCATAAGCAAACACATCATCTGCTTATTTGAAAAGAGATAAAGATATGGGTAACACAGGAGTATTGCTAAAGTGGTAGATTCAATACGCCTGTCTACTTGAGTTTTTTTATATAATAGGTATAGATTGTATAATAGGTAGTTGTTCTTGAGAAATTTTCACCTAAACCGGTGTATTTGTCCTCTTTTAGAACCTTAGAAACCAAGTAGGTTCCTAAGGGCATCTCCAACAGTTTACCAGAATTTTCATCAAATTTCAGTAAAAAAAGGATGAATTCCTCTATCTGATATCGTCTGCTCCAACGAAGGAATTTGACTTTTCATGAAACCACCAGTCGACCGGCGGACGACCGGCCGGTCGACCAGTCAATGAAAAAACAACAGTTGATGGCTTTTGATAGCTCTGGTGAACAATTGGTTGTTGTTGGTAGCATTAGTGATACCCAGTACCACTACCTCTTCCTGATCTATACCCATTAACACCTGGTTCTGAAACATTTTTCTTGCTGGTACAGCCACCCATTTTTGCAACATATCTCTTCAAGAAAGCCCAGATCAAAAAAGAGGGTATACGCAGATGATTTTCTTGTAAAAGACCCAATTGGCTAATAGAGATTTGTGGGATGGTTTAGAATAAATTTCCCACAAGGAATTCAACTTAGTAGACGAGGAAAGAAAGATGAGAAATGGTGAATGAAAACCAACAAGATTACCTATTTAAGCAAATCCCAGATCGGAAATAAGTGATTGAATCTAAACGTTTGACACATAAAGAAAGAGAGAGAGAGAGAGAGAGAGAGAGAGAGAGAGAATCGATCCAAATATATTCATATCAGAAAGTTAGAGAACACGTATGTTTTGGTTACGATGTTCAACTAACAGTAGCTAATTTGTGAACAATTAAAATCAGTATATACACATAATTCAGAATTAAAATTCACTATCTTCGCAATCTTCATTTTGCGCTTTCACATTTCATTCACACACATATACATACATACATACTCTGCTTTATATTTGTAATGCAAAAAGCTAAATGATGATGAAGAAAACAGAGTAACTACCGTGTTACAGAAGCCTTTTTCGGAGTAAATTTCGCATTAACTCAGAAAATGGTTTGAACAACCAAATATACAAAGTGAATCACCACCCGACAAAGAATGCGTTTCCACCTGGACACACCTCAATCGATGTTCGGAGCCCATCTCAATTTAGGCTCAAAATTAGCCAAAAGTCATGGTTGCACAAACCATTTACCAACACTGTGTTAGCTATTTTTGTGGGAATTATTCAAGGAATTGGACGACCGGAAGGGACATCTGATTGGATGTCCGGCCGGTCGTTAGGTGGATCCCATCCTCAACGGTCATACACAGTAAAATGGTAAAAGGTGCCCAGATCCTTAGTTTGGTGAAACCTTTACTATTTTCTCAGTTTGATACAAGTTTGGTGAAACTATTGGAGTACCAAAAGATGGTTACTTTTTCATCAAATTTGAATTTGAAAATAAATCTGATGAAACATTGGAGATGACATAACAAGCAAACAGAAGCGTTATACCAAGCTTTTTTTTTTTTTTGTATAGATTATAGATTAACTCTCTACTTACAAGTATATTTTTATATAATAATAAAAATTAATTTAAAAAAATCATTTAAATAATTTTATTTCTAAAATAATAATATATTATTTAATATTTAAACAAGTCATGATTATATTGTAAATGAGAACAAAGTTTATAAAAACAATAATTCTAAACCAAATCAAATTGCGTTTTTATAATTCGGTTTGATTACAAATTTTATAAAGCCATAGGTATTAATTTTGATTTAATTCAAAATTGAACTGAATCAAAACTATGCTCACCCATAATTAGGGGTGTGCGCGGTGCAGGTCAGTGCGGTTTAAGAGAAAAATAGAAACCGTATGGCGGGTGGCGGATTGATAAAAGTGTCACTAGAATTTGCCATTTTCCTTATCAAAAATCGGCGGTTCGGTTGGCAAATAATGGCGGATTTGCCTTGGTGGTTCGGGCGGATTGGCGATTTATAAAAAATATAATTTAAATTACAAAATTTAAATCAAAGAATAAAAAAAAGATGAGAGATACCGTGATGTTAAGTATCTTGCGAAGCTTTCTTCTGATGCAGCAAATGTAGCAACAACATGATAATATCAACGACTATGCCATCAGTTCATTACAAGCATCTGTAGAAGCTACAATGATCAAATATAATACATAAAATTAATATCATTCAGGGTTTACAATATATTGAAAATGTTTACTGTTGAAAAATATTTAGATTGAAAAGTGAGCTGATGCAAGTTTGTAACATGGCCAGAAAAAAAAAAAAAAAAAAAAAAAAAAAAAAAAAAAAAGATTGAAAAGTGAATTGGAATCCAACTTTATTTTGGATTATTGACATCTTGAATTCCCCTCGAGCAGTTTTGTAATACTATATTCTAAGGTATAAAATAACAAGCAAACTTAAGTAAAAAAGAATTTTTAGAATCTTATAAAACATGATTTAATAGCGGTGCGGGTCGGTGCGGTTTGGAAGAAAAATAGAAACCAGCGGATTGATAAAAGTGTCACTAGAATTTGTCATTTTTGTTACCAAAAATCGGCGGTTCGATTGGCAAATAATAACGAATTTGCCTTGGCGGTGCAGTTCGGTGCGGTTTTGGCAGTTTCGACGGTTTCGGCGGTATTATGCACACCCCTACCCATAATCACTAATCGAAATTCACTCTTGTTATTTTAGCTAATTATTTTTTACTACATTCTTTGACAATAATTTAGATTTATGTCAGATATGTAAGTTATATATAATAAAATATTTTTATGTCACGTGACTGTCAATGTATTATTTTTTTTTTAATTTTTAATATAAATTAATTTTAAGAGTAAACTGAGAAAAACTTAAAATATGAAAAGTCAAAGTGAAAAGATAAAATAAAATAAAATAATTTAAAGATCAAAGTGAAAAAGTGACCAAATATAAAAGGACGAAATATAATTTACCCAACAAATTTACAATATGAATTATTCCGATAAATAGACTTGAGACTAAGTGGAAGGGAATGATTGGATTCTAGAAAGCGAATGTCCTAATATATATATATAAATACATGTATTTAATGTGTGTATATGTATACAAGTGGAGCCATTATAGCCTTGCATTAATTAATAATACGGAAGTGATTGAGACCCCCACAAGGGTCACTCCCACAACCCTCACAGGCCTGTGATTGGTCAATTTTTTTTATTATTATTTATTTATTTATTTTTCTTCTCTTCCAATCACCAACCCCACGTGTGTATGTGTGTATATGTATACAAGTGGAGCCATTACAGCCTTGCACTAATTAATAATACGGAAGTGATTGAGACCCCCACAGGCCTGTGATTGGTCAATTTTTTTTTATTTTTTTTTTTCCTCCAATCACCAACTCCACGTGTATGTGGGGTGGTGGGGGTGAGGGAGAGAGGGTCCGGATCATTTTTCTTAATAATATCATGCCAGATGTCATTCAAGGAGACGCAGGTGATGACGATGAAAAACATGGGCCAAAAAACAATTCCTAGAATTTTGAATCCATCTGTTTCGTGTCATGACAAAATTGTGGGTCCAAACCTGCTTTAGAACATAAAATATTTCAATCAAATCTTTTTATGCAACTTGCATTTTGATTAAAAATAAAAATAAAAATATTTCGATCAAGCCTTCCCCTTGCAAAATGGAGACATGTCCCTATTATTGTGAGGGGCACATAAGATTCCAAGAATATCAAATAACTTCTCTGACATGATAAATTATTTATGCGACTTCCACACGGCCGTAACAAGGTGAAACTACAAAACTTGGCAGCTGCAAATGGTTTATAATTGAATACATAGGATTGCAGTTGCATTTGTTTTGCCATTTACAGCAGGAAGATGAACATCAAACATCAACACCTTTGAAGATTTTCAATGCCTACCAAGCAATCGTGTTCAATAATAAAACAAGTAAATATACCTATTTTAAAACTAATTCATTTGGGCCGGCGTCTGACAGTTTCTTCGGCATGCGTTAGTGCATCTGTGAGCACATCAATAGTCCAATCCTTCAAATCATCCTGCACAAAACAAATAAATAAAAACAAATGGTCAGGCAAACAAGAAAAAGGGATTAAATCGCCATTGGTTCAATCATTGGATCAACTAAAATCAAATGTCACAAATATATTACAAAATTTAAATTTGAAAAAAAATACTAGTATAAAAATTACAAAAAAAGCATCATAGATACACAAAATCAAATAAACTAGACAGATTCTTTAACCGTCACTGATATGGGGCTTTTAGGAGTGAAGACTGAATGAGGATGAAAAAATCAAACGGAATGAGGGCTGAAAGAGCCCTAAGCCAAAATTTAAAGGAGCTTAGATACCAATCGGTCAAAGTAAACCGTTGCCAGATTGAATGAGTGACTGGTTCAACAACAGCTCCAAGCGGCTTTAACAAAGGAGGGCAGTTTGTGTTCAAAGCAGTTTTGTGGTTCATATGGACTAGTGTGATATGATTTTCATAACATTAATACACAAGCACGCAAGCATACTTTCTGAAGAATAGAACTAAGCACATACTAGGGGTGTTCGCAATTCGGTTGCGGCCGGGAAACCTCCAATCCGCCATCCGTCCGCCAGATTAACGGATTGAAAAAAATCAATTCGCATCCATTCGCCGGATTGACGGATGCAGATTGAGCGGATTGGCAGACTGACAAATGAATGCGAATCGATTTAGCGGTTTAAAATTTTACAAATTTTGAATATAATACAACTTGTCAATATTTTTTTTCGATAACAATCCAACCCAACACAATCAAAAAGTAAAAATTCAAATACCAATAATAAATACATATAAGAAAATCATGCATTATCAAAACTACTTCATTACTGTTTTTTTATTTTAAAACTATTTAATTTGATTTTTAAAAAAATGACAAAATTAAGTCTTATATCTCCCATACAAAAATATCAAATATCAACACTTGCCATTTGATAAAAAGATTTTCAAATTGAAAATACAATAGAATATCTAAACTCTTTTTCAATTGAAAATATAAACAGAATATCTGAAAAATTATTAGGAATATTCACGGTTTGGCGGTTCGGTTGTGGCCAAAGAAATCTCAAATCCGCAATCCGTTCAAAACTAGGTGGATTGAAAAAAAATCAATCCACAACCGTTCGTTCGTCATCACGCATCCGTTCAAAATGCGTTGGATCGGTTTGGTTTGGTCGGTTTGGACGGATCGAAATATCCGCTGGACACTCCTAGCACGTACCCAAATCACAATCCATTTAATTTGGTTATACAAGACAGTGAACTGTTATTTGCTGCTCTAAGCTACAAATGTCATCATCAGTTCCATCAGTTACCATAGTAAACTGTTTTCAGCTACGCTGGAAATAGAGCAATGCAGTCAGTGTTTCCACCATGGTAACAGACCTGAGTTAAGAAACTTGGCTGCTAATTATAACTACACTAGGTTTTGTTCAATAAACTCTAGTGCCTAATTTTGAGCCTTCTCAGGAGGCAGTAAGACAGACTGAATATTGAAAAGGTTGACCTATTGGGTTGAGGGTAGATGTGGAAAGAACTGAGCATGGTGCAAATATAGTTCCCTACTACTACAATCATCGTAAACAACATACTAAAATGCCACAAGTGCTAAAGGTTATAAGGAAAAATAGGATATAAGATTAAAAACATGCCATTTGCCTAACAAACACATAAAAGATGCATATAAAAAAGAAAAGGTGATTCTGAATTTAAAACAAGAATTAGGGATCTTAAATTAATGTCAGACAAGTACTAATAATTCTTAAGAAATAGAGGCTTGTTTCCCAAGAAAAGAAACCATACAAACAGTAATAGCAGGATTTTGATATTATCATGTAATTTGGTGGAGAAGAGAAAATCTGCAAGTCTGTGACACTAAAATAAATAAAACAGCAAGCATATACAGCTCGGGTCTTGTGCTAATCCTAAGTAAAGAAAGTGCATACGTGTAAAGGATTAGAGCACACAATTAATATAATACTATGGCCTCTCATATCAACCGAGAAAGTGCCTAAAAAATGAAGATCTCCACAATTTTTAGAAAATAAATGTTGCAAAACCCACGGACAAATTAACAAGATAAATATGTCTAATGGAGCACAAAATTCAATTGCCTGAGGTTAAATGACAAAGTGCCTAGTATTTGCAAGTGTCCCCATTGGGGATAGATTGACTCCATTGGTATATATATAATATTTGAGTGAAAATTGCAAATTCAACTGGACATCAAAGATACCAAAAACTACCACCACATTCAGTTTTCTTAAAGTGGAACTCTTACAAAATTTTACCATGAATGGACCCCCCATCATGGGCCGTCAAAGAAAATGGAGACATTACCACAACTTATTTTCTAATCTAATAAGCAATTATTCAATACCATTTAACAGAGGCAGCCACTGAGCACAATTTATCAATCAATTTTCATTAGGATGTTGGAGAACACCTTTACCCCTTACAATGTAGTATCAGCAAGACTCTGAAATAACTAATTTGGCCACCTCAATCCATTTAAAGAAAAAGATAAATGACAAGAGAATGGAGCTTCACCTTGTGTAGTGGTTCTCCAGTTCTTATTCATGCATTTGGACGAGCGAGTTTTGATTCAAACGGAGTCCTTGGCCTCACTTCTTTAATTTCCTCCCACTCCTCACGAGTAAGCATCCTAACTGTGCCTTGACCAGCAGGAGCATGCTCTATTTTGCGCTCAATCATCTCTTGGGATTTGGATTCATCATACTGCCAGTATACCATATTAATCACATTAATATTGTCAGGTATAGAATCAAAAAAATTGACTGATATGAGCTTTTCAAGCAAGCAAAATTGATGTCAAAGAGGATAATCTACAAAAGGAACAGCAAGAAACCTCTACATTTAAGCTCCAAACTTTATTAGGTATGCCATTTTAGTAGTGGATGAATCTTCGGTCAATAATGACCAAATTATATCTTGAAATATCTCAGAAGGTTAGAGTAACTATAGCCTGTATAGTCCCACCAACACAATTACCTGAAACCTTACCACAACTATCCCATGTGGTTGCTGCTTCACGGAAGTCACCACAAACATCAATGAGGCTCTGCCCTTTTGAGAGTATCTTCCATTAGGCAATCCAATAGATAGATTAGGGCTACCTTTTAGATTCGCGATAACGGAAGGTTGAGACAAAAGTTCAAACCCATGAAGTTTTGTTTTCAACTTTCTTAATTAAAAGAAATAAAAACCCATCAAAATACTACCGATGAATAGCAACTGATATAGAGGTTACGCATTTGGTAAACAAATTAATTTGGTTCAGATAAGCTCATTGCAAATTATGAGAGAAACAACAAGATAATTACATATCCAGAGTTGAAGGAAACATAAAGAAATGCATCCAAACTAAGTGTACCATCATCAGGAGCTTCGCAAAGAGAGCAACTCCGACAGCAGTGAGAATCATCGGCATAGTCGCTGTGTCAAGGAATGTTTTTGGCTCCGGAACTTCTACAAATAACTGATTTTTCTTAGGGTTCTTCCTTTTCCTCATCTTCTCCAACTCAGCAACCTTCCTCTTTAGGGTTTCGCTAGGACCATCACGGGATAGGGTATGCATTTGTCTATGCAATGGGAATAATGCTCTGCCAACTCGAAGCATTGTTACCAAAAAGGCGGTCTAACTATCAATCAAGTCCTCGAATTATTTCAGTGCTGAGAACCAAGATGTTCACCCAGTAAGCGCAAAGACGTCACAGCCCCAATTGTAAGATTGCTTATTATTTCTTTGCTCAAAAAATACAAGGAGACTCTGTCTTCAGAACTGAGGAGGATGACAAAAGAATCAAAATAGGTAGCTTTTGCTTTTGAAGAATGAAATAAATACATATATGTGTGTGTATAAACATATGTATAACAAAATTGTACCCAGAATTATGAGAACGACTCTAAATCCCTCATAACAACAGAATATACAAAACATCAAACTGTCTAAGCAACTCAAATCAACGGCTTGTTACTCAGGATTTGGCAAAAGAATCAAAATGGGTAGTTTTGCTTTTATATATATATGTGTGCATAAACATATGTATAGCAAAATTGTATCCAAAATTATGAGAACGACACTCTAAAATACATCATAACAATAGAATATACAAAACCTCAAACTGTATTAGCAACTCAAATCAAGGGCTCGTTACTCTTGATTTGACAAAAGAATCAAAGTAGGTTGATTTTGCATTTGAAGAATTAAATAAATACAAACATAAAAGTAGATTCAAATTGTACCCAAATTATGAGAACAAAACTCTAAATCCCTCATAACAATAGAAAATTAAAAACATCGTACTGTTCTCAGCAACTCAAATCAAAACCTAATACTTATGGAATTGTCTTAGCACCTCAAATCAAGGGCTAAGAGTGCTTGCAGATCAGATATTCTCTTTCGCTTAGCACAGAATAAGGGTTTTGAAGACATTGATGCACATAGAAAGCAAAAAAGGAAAAAAAAAAATTTAATTTTGCAGTGAGGATCGATCATGCGACCTTTAGATCTTCAGCCTGACACTCTCCCAACTGAATTATCCCCACAGATTGAATCCACAAGGCAGAAGATATATAAACATGGTTCAGTTTTACTATGTCTTTTTAAGGAAAGAAGATCACACTGTTTTTGTTTTTATTTTTTATTTTAATAAATAATATAACTTCATTGATATAAAAAAGCATATAATTTTGTCCCAAAAACATAGCAAAAGTATGCATATATATGTTAGAGGTGAGTGCAAACATGATACATTTGTAATTTTATACTTAAATATTTGCATGGTTTGATAATTGAGGAGCGATTTGATAAATAATGAAAATCGTTTATGTAGTTAGATAAATGAAAAAACGTACTCAACAATTATTATATATTATAGTTAAAGGGCATTTAAAAAAAAATAAGTATAATAAAAGAAAGAAAAGTGTGATAATGTTCATATCAAATGAGATGTACTGAGCGCTTTACATAATAGAATAGATATACTCAAGTTTATCGTTTTAAATAGCTAATCATACTCATATGTTTATATAATTCTTTCTTTATTAGGAAAAGTATTAACATACTAAAAATCCATTCAAAATCCTCATCCAAAAGTAAATGAGAAATGGTGCTGTCATTTTCGATTCTTTTTTTTCTTTTCTTTTCTTCTAAAATCTAAGTTACATTTTTCATTTTCTACATCAAAAAAATTTCGAATGATACTTTGATCTAAGTTATATAACAATACTCTTAGCACCCATTTAACAAGCCTTACTGAGTGGTAGAATTGCATTTTTTATACTGTGCATCCCACAAAATATATATATATTATAATGAGTTTGTGTTTGGATAAACAATTTAAGAGAGTTTGTGAAGAAAAAGTGAGAAAATTTTAACTTATAATTCATTCAATTTTTTTTTTTTTTTTTCTCCACAAATTAGTAACCAAACAACTGATACCCAACATAAACTAATACCTCTGATAAAAAATTAAAAAATAAAAAAAAATCATAAACTAAACATAAACTAATACCAGTTCATTTCACATTTGAATCGTGAATTTAAAAAAAAAAAATTTAAAAATGAAGAAAAATATTAACTTATATTTCATTCGCATTTGCTTCATAATTTTCCTTTTTTCTTTTCAAATACCCAAATTAATAGTAGAGACAGCGGGATAGTGGAGGTGATGGTAATGGTGGGATAGCATTGGTGGTGGTGCCAAAAGCGGCAAGTTGAAGGTGGTTGTGGTGGGTATCGGTAGAGATGATGGTGGCAGCAAGACTTCAGCTCAAAAGACAATAATCACTTTTCAAAATTATAAAACATTTTATGTTCAAATAGACCTATTTTCCATTGACTATATAAAATATTTTCTATTGATTTCCATTTTTTGTTGTTTGGTAAAAATAACAGGAAAAAAGCAATATACATTTTTCATTGAAACAAACAAAACGAAAAACTTTGTCTAATCATCATCAGTTGTATATATCAACAGAAAATTATGACAACTCCAAAATGAGTTTATTCATGAACAAAAATTTATACCATAATCACCATTGTCACCATACAAAACAATCAACAAGAAGTTGATCAGCATCTACAATGTGACCTTACATACGCAGCAACAAAGAAAGATTAGGGTCACACACTCGACTTCGCCATCTACAATGTGACCATATATATAATTAGCTTCCTATATATATTGCAGTAGGTACTACAATACAATTACCTAGCACCTTAATTATTCAACTTTGGGCTTAATTTGGTGCTTGAAATAATAAGGGTAACTGAAAAGTATAGGATTACAAAGAGGAAAGTTGTTTTCGTCTGTGCTTTTTCCTCTTCAAGTAAACTTGAAAATTTTAAATTGCTACACAAAAATATATAGATCAAGAAAAAGAAGATATTTTCCGTGGCAAAAGCACCACCCAAAAAAAAAATTTTAAATAATAAATCCTCCACAAATTCAGTCCCTTTCCATCACCGAACCATGAATCAACTGATGCCTGAAAGAAACCAAATCAATACTAGTTTCTGACAAAAATCATCAAGCTTGACTCAAAACAATTTTCAAAGGTTTGTGTTTCTCAAAAAAATTTGGGAAAAATTCTCTACAAATAAGTTTTCAAAAGTAATCAAACCAAACAAATTTTCCCAAAAAAATTTTCCAAAACTTGTTTGGTTTTCAAGTTTTCCAAACAAATCTCTTTCTCATACACATCAAATCAATCACTTTTTCCAAAATTCTCTCTCAAAATAATTTTTCAAAACATCTTTTCAAAAAAAACCAAACCAAACCAAACAAATTTTCGTACTTTTTATCTCAAAACATATTTCTCAAATACAAACCAAACAAGCCCCTTTTATGTTTGCAAAATTTTCATTCCCAAAACTACCAATGTTTAATAATCCAACTAAAAAGTATCATATGAAAACAATGTGAACTGAAGCAAAATAAAGCATCATAGACATTACCACAAATAAGCACTCCAATTGTAAACATTAAGGAAATTAATACAACCAAATAAGCAAAAGAGAAGTTAGTAGCCTGAGAGAACTGATAAACCAAAGCAAAAAAGGTTTTCAAAAAATAAAAATATTAAAATGAATATAGTAATATAGAAAGTAAATCTCAGAAAAAACAGACAGAATTAACATAGTAGGCAACCTCAATCTTAGGAGAAAAAAAAAAATTAAATCCACAACAAACCCTAAATCGTCAACTCCATCAAACTCAATAAATCAAATCACTTATCAAACGCATTTAACAAATGAACAACAAATCAAACCATGGCAAGAAATCATATATATATATATGAGTAACAAAAATGAGAAGGAAGACGAAAGGGGCAAAATAGACCTCGTCGCCACCTTCCCTCGCCTCGTCGCCTCCTCTCCACGCCTCGCCGCCGTCGCCTCGCTGCAGGAGTCACGTCGGCCGCCCGCGTCACCCTCTCTGTTCGTCTCTCTGAAAGAGGGGTTAGGTTAGGGTTCACAAACAAGAGGCAAAAGAAAAAGAGGCTGAAAAAAAAAAAAAAACACGTCATTTTGACCCACCGCAGCAAACAACACCAAAACATGTGGACTCACGTTGACCCGTCACAAAATCACCCGTCAATTTTAATTAATTCTGTTAAATAAAAATTTATAAAAGTGTAATATTTATAATTTTTTAAATTATAAGAAATAATTTATACTTCAAATAAACTTTATGAATTTATTTATAATTTATCCTGGAGTATTTTGAGAAGTTGGTAAAAGTTGACCTTTTGATTTTTTTAATTTATTTTATCTTTTTTATGGTAAAAAATATGAGGAAGTGATGTGACTTTTTTAACCCTTCCCAAAAGACCCTATATATCTATACTATTATTAAAAGCCTACAGGAACTTTGGTGTCCTGAAGCCTCTCTTAGAATTTTTTTTAATTTTTCCTAAAATGGCCATAACTACTTAAATAATTATATTATTTTTACACTAACATCAATTTGTAGTTAAGGGTAACATGATAAATTCAAACTAACCAATTCAACAACCCCCACATTTCCAAACTGCACAGCAGTTCTAAATCAGTTTCAATATCTTCAAATTCTGTAATCACTCTCTCTGCTTATACAGAGCAATTTCATCAAGCAATCACTCTCTCTCTGCTTGTACAGTTCGCTTTCTTGCTTTAAATTTTCTAATGTGTTTTTGTTAAATCTTTGATCAAGATATCCACATTTCGATACATATGTTTGGATTCAATCACTTTACAGTTTTCTTCAAGAAGATCAAGTTCATTCAATCTACTTCTTTGAATAATCTCACAAAGTGAAGTTCTCTGCATTTCGATTCTCATTAGTTAATCTTTTGATAGTTTTATCAAAGAAACGAACATAGCTGTGTCCCCAATCTGTATAACTGTTTTGAATCTGAATCGCTTTCTGGATATAACAGAATTGAAATTGTTTGAATATTGTTGACTATGTTTTTCGAATTCATGCTTTCTCAATTTCCTTTTTTTATTTTATTTTATTTTTTTTAAAGATATTGATGGATGAATATCAATAGATTTATAAATATCCACATATTCTTATACATATGCTATATACATTGTTATTCTGAGATTATCACTCAATAGCTTCTCAATTTCCTTTTCTTTTTCTTTTTTTTCCCTTTCAAATTCGATGGGATTGAAGCATCGTACCATGCCTACGATAAGAAAAACACAACAAAAGAACTCTGAATGAATGAATGGTGGAAAACAATCAGAAACAATGATGAAATAGCAAGAGATGTATAATTGTTGGAATTGATGATAATTGAGATTTGAAAGACGAACCTTTTTTGAGTGGGGCTTGCTTGGATTGATTGATTGATTGAGAGAGTTGTGAATCGGATCAAGACTGTTGTGTGTGATTTCTATAGAGAGAGAGAAAGAGAGAGGGTGGGGGGGACCGGTGGGGGTTTGAGGGAAGAGAATGGAGATCAAGGGAGATATGGAGAAGAGTAGAGGGAACAGGATCAGAAGAACTTGCTCTCTTTCTCTCTCTCTCTCTCATCTCTCTGATATAATCTCGTGGATATATATTCTCATCTTTTGATACACATAATTTCTGGGTTTTCCATTTAACAAAAAGTCAAGTTGAAATCAATCATATATTTAGGTTGTATTTGGACCATAGATTGGGTAGGGATTTGGAAAATGAAAGGAAAATATAAGGGAAATGGAGAAAACATTTGGCTTATATTTCATTTGCATTTCTCTCATCGTTTCTTTTTTTGTTTGCAAAACCCTATTTAAATTTATAATCCAAACACAATTTTAGTGAATTTTTTCTTCTTTTTTAATTTTGTTTCTCCTATTCACTTTTTTTGTTTGGCCTAGGTGTGGAGTTAATATTTGTTTTTTTTTTTTTTGGTAGTAAAAACTGTGATTGTAAATTGACAGATGGTGGGTAGGCTTATCAACCATAATTGTGATTTTTTTTTTTTTTTTTTTTTTTTGGTGTAATACTATTAATTTTTTTGCAGGTTGCTTTATGACTTTGTGTTGTTCAGAATAAACTTCTCGGGTGATTCTTTATTGACACTTATCTACTTTGACTGTAAGTATTCTGTATAAGTGTTAGATTTATAATAAGTGTTAGATTTATAATCACAACAGTTATTTTGTGGTGTATTTTTTTCCTGTAATACTATTAATTATACTTTCTATAAAAATTTATAGAAAATGAAATGTTTCATTGTGTTATCCGGTTAAAAAAAAATTTATTCGACATGCTTGGTTATCATTTTTCAAAAACACTTTTCAAAAAGTTCTACGTTCTTATTTTCCGTATTTTTTTGTTTTTACTGAATTTTTTTAATATTTTGAGCAATTTTTTTAATTTTTAGACATACCTAACATAAACATACCTAAAAAGTAAAAAAAATTTAAAAAAAACCTTTCAAAAATTCACTAAATACCAAAAATACAAAAAAAAATACGAAAATTCAGTACATTTTTTATATTTTTATGTATTTATTAATTTTTAAAAATATTTTTTCACAAATTTTTTACTTTTTAGATACATCTAAGTAAGGTGCATCTAAAAAAGTAAAAAAAAATGTTTAAAATTTTAAAATATTCACTAAAAACAGAAAAACACGAAAACCAAAAAACTCAGTTTTCAAAAAACTTAATTCAAAAAACTCAAACCAAACACATTATTTTTTTTGTTTATATCAACATTTGTATTTATGTGTTTATAATTGCTGTGATTTTATTTTGAAATTGTTAGTTTTCTTTATGTACATCAACACATATATTTTTCACTTTTAGTTAACATTAGTAAATATTGTATTTTTTTTAAAGATTGTACATATTTTAATGTACATATATTTTATTTATCAAGTACGTTAATATCAAATGTTATATTGTACATAATTACTCATATGATTTATATGTATATTATTAGAAAAAATAATATAAAATTCATATTAGAATTCTAAAAGAAGTTGCACGCCCACCACGTGTGCCTGGTTGCTAGTAAATACATTTATGTATACAGGTGGAGCCATTACATACAAATACAACCTTGTATTAATTAATAATATCATGCCATATGTCATTCAAGGAGATGCATCTGATGACTGGGGATGGCAATGGGAGTTAATGGGGTGGATATTAATTCCCCATCCCCATTCCCCTATAATAAATTTTTCTCATTCCCCATTCCCCATGGGTATCACCTTCCCCATCTCCTAATGAGTTTGGATTTTCCCCAACCCACCTTAATCCCCATTTTTATTTTATTTTATTTTTTTTATTTAATGTTAACAACCACCTTCTTCTTGTTCTTCTCTTTTTTTTTTTTTTTTTTTTTTTTTTAATAAAGGTTCACAACAAAAGCTAAATATACCTTCAATCTTTTTTCTTTCTTTTTTATATTTAATGTTAACAACTTATTTTTTTTTATTTTTTTTAAAGGTTCACAACAAAAGCTAAATATAAATTTACTCTTATTTTATTTTATTTGGTTCAACAACAAAATGAAATACACATTAATTAATTAATTAAAAAGTTTGTTTTATAATAATCAAATATATAATTTTGAGACAATCAAATAAGTTTTAGTAATTGAAAAAAAAAATGTGGAAGAACGTGGAAGATTAAAAAAAAAATTACAACCATCTCTCTCTCTCTCTCTCCCCTACAATGTTATAAGAACCTGTTTACAATGTTATAAGAGCCTGTTTGAAGAAATAAAATGTAAAAGAACCTGTTTGAAGAAAGTGTTATAAGACCCATATTAAATTGCATCAGGGCATAAACAAGGAATTGTTTGTTGATCTCTATCAACCAACACTAATACATAGCTACCCATGTTTATCCCAACGGTAGCACACACAAAAATATAAAAAAATTGTAACAAATCAAAATGCATAGCAAAGATCTTAAAGACAGAACCAATAAAATAATGTCAAAAAACTCTTTGCCAACCAAAACCCACATATGGATAACTTCACTCTAAATACACATGTACGTCAAAGTATCTATCTGTGTAATTCTAAACATCATAAATGAATTGCACAGAATAATTAAAGTAGTTAGATGTTCATAGTAAGGCTTAATTGATTATTGAGAGTTGTTTTGGAATTGTAATTCCCAATTTATTCTTCTTCCTAGTGCTGCATCAACATGACTGCAAATTTTTCCATTTGTTCATTTTCTTCAATTTCAATCTTATCTTCAGCCTTCATGCAGTTATATATATACATAGATAGAAAAAGAGAAAGGAAAAAACATGAAGCAGCTATTCAAGGCATAGTAAAGAATATTCCACACATATATTACATTTCGAGACGAGTATTGCAGGTCCTGTCCATTATTAATTTCTAGGTGATGAGAGAAAGGTGTGCAGATTTCCATGCCAAACTTGGACAACTTGTAATTCACTTGTGGTAACTATGGTTGGCATAAGGGTGATAAACAAACAAAGGATAAATACTTCCAAAATAATTAGCTAAACAGAAATTTGCTATCAAGTTGAAAATAACTTCACTTACTTTTTCTTATCGATGTTAGGAATATCACTTCTCTCAGCCTTCTCCACAATCACCTTTAGAGCAAGAGGCAAACGTCAAAAGAAGCATGTATTTATTTATTTATTTACTGAGATGATGATTTATGTAAACCAATGAGAAGAATAGTCCTATGAATCTCACATACTATGGATACAACAGGAACAACAACCACCCACTCTACCCCTCCCAAACCCCCATCCAATGGGGACTAAATTGGGCATACTTTTTGGCATCAACAATAATTTGGACAAATCATAATTGGTTAATCTTATTATTTCTTTTCTTCATTATTTTATTTTATTTTTTCAGATCTTAGGAGAATGGATCCATTCTTTTATTAGTTTTACATGAACAGAGGAGCATTAGCCAATTCAACAGCTGATCAACACAACAAAGTGAAAATTCAACAGTATTGATCAATAATTGATGAAAGTAAAATTGAAAGATTGGATTAGTACCTGAAACAATCCCTAAAATCCCAAGACTATCTCTCTCTAAAAACCCCTATTTCTGTCTCTACAAGCTAAAAGGGATCAACTTTCCACCCAACATTCTCTTCTCTCTCTCTCTCTCTCTCTCTCTCTCTCTCTCTCTCTCTCTCTCTTCTTATTCAATGGAAATGTTAAAACACTCATTTTATTTTGACTATATAAAGCAACCAATCATCAAAACAGAGATGACCTATTTGCTTAAAAACTTAAGGAGTAGCTATATTGATCTTGATCATTTGCAGAGGGAATTGCCATTTTTGTAACAAAGCTTTTATGCAATCCATTTTGACCCTAAACCCTTTTAACATAACATAACATAACATAGCAAAGTCCCAAGAAAATAAATAGACGGTAAATCAATTTCATCTTCCACATGCGAAATCAAAGCTAACAATTTCCAAATGCATCAGAATTCACAACTGATTTAAATCCATAGCTTTAAACAACATTGAGTTAAAATTTCCATGAATCAAACCAACAACTCTGTGAAGCAACAACTCTGTTTGGAAGTTGAGAAAGTGACGAATAGATGAATTTGTAAACACACACAGAACAAGAGAGAGAGAACGAGAGAACGAGATAGAGAAACTCACCGCACCGGAGAACCACCGTGGTAACGCCGACGGAGATCGCCGCCGCTAGATCGTTGCCTTTGCAAAACCTATGGAGATCGTTGCCTTCGCTGCTGTGAGAGTGAGAATGAGAATGAGAATGAGAATGAGAAACAGAAACCGTGAGAGCGAGATTGAGAATGAGAACCCTAACATATGGGGGAAATGGGCGGGTACCCAATCCCCGACCCATATCCTATGGATATTTAAAAAACCCACTTAATTAATCCTATGGGTAAAGAAAAGAGAAAATGGATACCCATACATAGGGTAGGATCCCATTGTCATCCCTACCTGGGTCTTTTATTTTTATTTTATTTTTTTGTTATTTCTTATATATTTTCAACAATAATAAGTTTAAAAAATGACATTTTTCATTGTTTTGATTTAGCAGATAATTTGTAACTCATTCATCAGTTTTTAGCATACCAAAAAAAAAAAAAGGTAAACTACCAATAGGTCCTACTTTTGAGATTTATTACCCATTAAGTCCTATTGATAAATTTATTAAGTGATAAAGATAAATTTATCAATCTTTTATTTTTATGAATAAATTTATAGTGATAAATTTATCAGTCTTTTTTTTTTATGAATAAATTTATAGTGATAAATTTATCAATCTCTTATTTTTATAGTGTTAAATTTATTAGTTAGGACCTGTAGGTAAATAAATCTAATTAATAGGACTGATTGGTAAGTACCAAAAAAAAAATCAACAAGATTGGAAAAACGTAAAGCAGTTCATGGACTTTCATTTTTCCAATATTAATTAATTAAGTATAGTGTGCATCAAAAGAATTAGATAAATAATATAAATTGTAGGATGGAGTGCTTTCGATCTTTTTGTTTTTACTGTTCCCCTACTCAAAGAATGTGTTACTTTTTTTATTGATTTATGATCATAAGACATCAAAGTTTTTATTTTCATATTTTTGTAGTTGTGTTTAGCTTTCATTACGAATGATAGAAGAAACTGCTAGAGTTACATGAATAATTTGAAAAGAGAAAATTGGAAAAAGCCTAGTCAAACTAATTTCTTGATAATTTAAACTTTTAATTTTTTGATTTATGTAATTCAATTTTTTTAAAAATATTTATTTGAGTAAAGGGTAAATCTCATAAAGTATGCACAAAGATGTACCGTGGTGGGACAAAGAGTTCCATTTAAACAGCTAAAGGCTAAAGTGTTGGGAAAAATGATTTTTGGGGATTTTAATTTAATATTAAAGTGTGGTGATTTTAATTAAATATTAAAGTGGGTCCTAATCATTTATTGTGTTGGATCCAAGTGAGCCAAAAAATCATTGGGTTTTGAATAAGAAATTGCCAAGAAATTGCTTCATGATGTTAGATTCATGAATAGGATTTTAAAGAGTATTTAAATCTTTTTTCTTAGCTAAAGGGTGTGAATCCTTTGGGCATCCATACTTTTCATTTTGTGGAAAGGGGCTATGGATGCTTGGTGTTTTAATGACCAGCCTTAAAGGCTGGAGGCTCTTCCTCTCTCCCCTATACATGTATAAATTGAGACCCTCATGTCAAGTTTCAATATAGAAATTTTTGCTTCCATTTTACAAGTCAGTTTGCCAGATAGTTCCTATTGTAAGAGAGTGTTGCCATTGTTTTGTTTGCTAAGCTAGACAGATAGTGCTTCTGCCGTAGCTGGTTTTGACCGTCGTATCCTCAAGCACTCGACCCGTGAGGCGGCGAAATCTGTTTTAAGAAAACTGCTTCCGTGCAGGCTTCGGTTTCGTCTCTTTACCCTTTTATTATTTTGTGTATTTCTGTTGAAATTTAATTGTAATTATCAACATATGTTCTTGGTATATAATTTGATTTCTTCATAAATCTATTTATTTAATTTCACAATTTGAACAACAAGCTTAAAACAGATTTTATATATATTTTCTATGAAATTGATCGAATAGATTTATATAAACTATTAGGTTAGTTTTGTATAATGTTACTAGGAACTATTGCAGAATTACTCACTATTTCAATGATTGTAAATCATGCAATGTTATTCTCTAATTGCTTAGTTTAATTAGAATGCTGTATTATAATTTGCATACTTAATTGTATTAGTATGATCTTGTTTTATGCATGTGGTTCATCATTTCCCTACCATGTTTTGTATGAATTTTAAGGTTATAAAATATAATTTATGGATGTTGCAATTTTGACATGCTAATTCTATTATAGGTTTTAATTTGTTACATGCTTATTATTCTCTAGACTAGAGTACATAATTTAATGATTTTAGAATTATTTGCATATGTTAATTGCTAAATGGTTATTGGTTTGTAACTCTTGCATATTAATTTTAGTTTAATGTATTTGGAGTTATAGAGTTTTTATGAATTGTGTGCATTAATGTGAATTATTTGATTAGGTGCATTAATCTAAATTATATAATTGTGTGCATTAATGTGAATTATTTAATTGGGTGCATTAATCTAAATTATCTAATTGTGTGCATTAATATGAATTATTTAATTGGGTGCATTAACTTTGAATTTGACTTATCTATTTGGAGTTATTAGTTTAAATATTTATTATGAATTAATTTCATTCATAACTCATGCGTATTGAACTTTATTTTGAAGTTTTAATTTAATTGGCATTTTAATTCTTTGGTTAATCTTATAAATAGTTGGCTAGATGGTTTCAATTATTTATTATAATTAAATTTTTAGATCATTTGTTTGTATTTTGTTGTGGTTTGCTACTAACTTTCTTTGTAGGGATACCAATGCGAAAAAAACAAATATAAAACCAAATGAATAGTATTTGGGATGTAAAAACAAAAATGTTTGGACTACTAAGTTTTGTGTTGAATTGGAATACCTAAGCGTGGAAAGGCTTTTGGACTAAATAGAATCCTTATGGATTTGCTATTTTATCAAAATGTTTGAAGCATGTTTGCTTGAGATGTAATTGATTTGTTTACCAATTTGTAGTAGCAAGTTTTATTTGCTTATATTGTTGTAGCAATTGTTTTACATTACTTGTAAAAGTTTTGGACCCTGGTTTGCTTTAACCTAGTTCATCCCTAAGGAAATTTAATTCTTAATTTGTTTATCACGGACTAGGAGTCAACATGCTCTTAAAAGTTTTGTCAAAAGGTTAACTGGGTTTTAAGTGGGACCGATGTGACCCCTCCAGTCTTCCTGGGAACTTTCTTGACCATGTTCGATTCTAGGTTTTGTGGTAAGACTAATTTTTGAATTAATTTTTCTTCTAAGGGATTTTCTAAGGGTTAAGTTTAATTTCTGGAAACACAGAAGTGATATTCTGGTGTAATTTTCAGAAATGAAAACTATCACTGATGCTGCTGCTACTGCTAATGTTGATGGGGTTTTGAACCCCAGGGCAACTGGATTGCCAACCCCTACTGCTGTGACCTCTGTGGTCAACCCTGGTGTTACTCCGGCTGTTCCGGGAGGACCACTTAGTCACCATGAGCGCCCAGAAAAATTTGCTGGGGAAAACTTTAAGAGGTAGCAGCAAAAGATGTTGTTTTACTTGACCACGCTAAACCTTGCCAAGGTTCTGAGCGAGGATCCTCCAGCTGTGGCAGAGAATAAGCCTGACAAGCAGAGACAAACTATCTTTGCCGGAACTATGTGTTCAACAGCTTGGCAGACTCACTCTATAGTGTGTTTTGTTCCAAGAGCTCAGCAAAAGAATTATGAGAATCTCTGGACAAAAAATACAGGACTGAGGATGCCGGGACAAAGAAATTTGTGGTTGGCCGGTTCATTGATTTTAAAATGGTAGATTCTAAAACTGTGATAAGCCAAGTCCAAGAGTTCCAAGTGATCTTGCATGATATTCATGCCGAGGGGATGCCTTTGAACGAGTCATTCCAAGTTGCTGTGATCATTGAGAAACTTCCCAATGGTTGAAAGAATTTCAAGAATTACTTGAAGCACAAGCGCAAGGAAATGTCTGTTGAAGAGCTGGTTGTCCGACTTCGGATTGAAGAGGATAATAGAAAGAAAGGAGGGAGTACCTCCTCAGTAAAGGCCAATGTCGTTGAGCATGGCAAATCTTCTGGGATAAGGAAGAAGGCCCCTGTGAACAAGAGCTCTAAGCTGGGGCCAAGGGGTGGTGTTGCAAAGAAGTCGGCTTACAAGCCGCAGGAACCTGGTTATCGGTTCTTTGGGAAGTGTTATAACTGTGGTAACGAAGGGCATCGGGCTAGTGACTGCCGCAAGCAGAAGAAGCCATACAAGACCAAACCTCATGCTCATATGGCAAACTTACAAGAGCACTCCCATGAGGAGGATGATATGCACTTGTCTGCCATTGTCTCTGAAGTGAATCTGGTGGGTTCAAACCCAAGAGAATGGTGGATTGATACTGGGGCTACACGCCACATCTGCTCTGAGCAGAAACTGTTTACAACTTTCGAACCGGTTGCAAACGGTGAGAAGTTGTTTATGGGAAACTCTGCTTCCTGACGTTGAACGAAGTCCTGTATGTTCCGGACATTCGTAAAAATCTTGTCTCAGGGTCTCTTCTTAGTAAACATGGTTTTCGCATGTTTTTTGAGTCCGACAAGGTCGTTCTTACCAAAAGCGGAATGTATGTGGGTAAGAGTTATATGTTGGGAGGGTATGTTTAAACTCAATGTTATGACTGTTATCCCAAAGATGAATAAAGGTGCATCTTCTTCTGTTTACATGCTTGAGTCTTCCAATTTGTGGCATGGTAGACTAGGACATGTGAACTTTGAATCTTTACGTAGATTAATCAAGTTAGATCACATACCATCTTTTAAGATTAATCCGAAACACAAGTGTGAAAATTGTGTTGAAGCGAAGTTGACTAGATCTTCGTTTCATTCTATTAAAAGGAGTTCAGAACCGTTGGATTTAGTGCATAGTGATGTGTGTGACTTAAAATTTATACAATCACGTAGTGGCAATAAGTACTTCATCACTTTTGTTGATGATTGCACTAAGTATTGTTATGTCTATTTGCTTAAAAGCAAAGATGAGGCGATTGACAAGTTTGTTCTTTATAAGAATGAAGTTGAGAATCAAGCAGGCCGCAAGATTAAGGCTCTAAGAAGTGATCGTGGTGGTGAGTATGAATCTCCGTTTATTGAGACTTGTGCTCAATCTGGGATTATCCACTAAACCACGGCGCCTTATTCTCCTCAGTCTAATGGGATTGCTGAGCAGAAGAATAGGACGCTAAAGGAAATGATGAATGCAATGTTGATAAGTTCTGGATTGCCACAGAACTTGTGGGGGGAAACAATTCTCTCTGCAAATTACATTCTGAATAAAGTACCCCGGAAGAAGGTGGACAAGACACCGTATGAGTTATGGAAATGCGTTAAGCCTTCTTATAAATTCTTACAAATGTGGGGGTGTCTTGCAATTGTGGCGATTCCTACACCCTAACGGGTTAGGATAGGCCCGAAATCTGTGGATTGTATATTCATTGGTTATGCACATAATAGTAGTGCATATCGGTTTCTTGTTCATAAGTCTGAAATTCCAGACATACACAGGAATACCATCATGGAGTCAAGGAATGCATGTTTCTTTGAAGACATTTTTCCTTGCCGAACCCATGCAGGGGTTCCAAGGTCTTTGGAACAATTTGATGAGCTTGCTAGTGAGGATGATCATGTTGATGATCCAGGTGATGATCAAATTGAGGTTTTTGATGAGCCCAGAAGGAGTAAAAGGGCTAGGACATCCAAATCTTTTGGTCCAGACTTCTTGACTTACATGGTTGAGAACGAACCTCAAACTTTCCATGAAGTTGTGACTTCTCTTGAGAGTCCTTTATGGAAAGAAGCGATCAAAAGTGAGATTGACTCCATCTTACAGAACCACACCTGGGAGTTGGTAGATTTACCTCTAGGTTGTAAGCCTTTAGGCTGCAAATGGATTTTTAAACGAAAGATGAAGGCCGATGGGTCAATTGACAAGTATAAGGCGAGGCTCGTTATCAAAGGGTACAGGCAACGAGAAGGTCTGGATTACTTTGATACGTACTCACCTGTAACTAGGATAACATCCATTCGCATAGTGATTGCGATAGCAGCTTTGCGCAATCTTGAGACACACCAGATGGATGTAAAGACAGCTTTCTTAAATGGGGATTTGAATGAAGAAATCTACATGGAGCAACCTGAAGGGTTTTCAGCTCCAGGACAAAGCAAGAAAGTCTGAAAACTTGTCAAATCTTTGTATGGTTTGAAGCAAGCGCCTAAACAATGGCATGAGAAGTTTGACAATGTAATGTTGTCAAATGGGTTTCGAATCAACGAATGTGACAAGTGTATTTATGTCAAAGACACTGACAGAGGTTATGTCATTTTGTGTCTATATGTTGATGATATGCTCATTATAGGTAGTAACGATGAAATGATCAAAACTACCAAGAAATTGTTAAACTCTAAATTTGACAAGAAGGATATGGGCATTGCAGATGTTATTTTGGGAATTAAGATTACCAGAATCTTTGGCGGAATTGTACTATCTCAGTCTCATTATGTTGATAAGATACTTGAGAAGTTTAGTGGATCAGATAAGAGTGTGTCATCGACACCTGTAGACTTAAGTCTACACTTTACCAAGAATAATAAAGAGAGTGTCTCTCAGTTAGAATATTCTCGGGTAATTGGAAGTTTAATGTATCTGATGAGTTGTATTAGGCCGGATATAGCTTACTCGGTTAGCAGGCTTAGTAGATACACAAGTAATCCTGATGCTTCTCATTGGAAGGGCATTGTGCGGGTGTTAAGGTATTTACGCTACACTCGGGATTATGGGCTGCATTATACTCGATATCCAGCGGTGCTTGAAGGATATAGTGACGCGAATTGGATATCAGATATAAAGGACTCAAAGTCCACTAGTGGATATGTATTCACTCTTGGTGAGGCAGCCGTGTCTTGAAAATCTTCCAAGCAAACGTGTATATCTAGATCAACGATGGAATCAGAGTTTATTGCTTTGGATAAAGCAACGGAAGAAGTAGAATGGCTTCGCCATTTCATTGAAGATATTCCACGTTGGTTTAAACCTGTGCTAGCTATTTGTATTCATTGTGATTGTCAATCTGCAATTGGTAGGGCACAGAGTAATATGTATAATGGAAAGTCTAGACATATCCGTCGTAGACATAATTCCATACGACAACTACTCTCGAATGGAGTTGTCTCTTTAAACTATGTAAAGTCTAAGGACAACATTGCGGATCCGCTAACCAAAGGGTTAAGTCGAGTGTTAGTCGAAACGTCGTCAAAAGGAATGGGGTTAAGGCCTTTGGAAGTTACCGGAATGGAAACCCAACCTAGTTGACTGGAGATTCCAAGATCTAGGTTCAATGGGACAACCTAATTGCGTGTAACGGTGGTATGTCACTGAGGAGGTTAAACCTCCAGCCATTCCTTCTATCAGTGATACCTGCAAGTGTAGAGGATAAGCTGAGCTTTTAATGACTCTTATGTGTTAAGCTATTGAGCTAAGTATTGCAGGATACTTTAGTAGAGTCACTTATGTGAGTTTGAAGTGGGGCTGCTTCTAGAAGAATTGAGCAGGCCAAGATTCTTTGAAACCACTCGCTGAACCAGGCTAGTGTCTAGGGCCACACAGGGCACACCAGTGAGAACATAATGGTGGTAGGAGTAATTCCCGTGTGAGATCTATTGTCTCAGTTTACATAAACAGCAGAGCAGTTCAAGATGTCTTGTTCACTGATCAGCCAGTAAACTCGATAGGTTTTCACTAGGAGAGGTTCAAAGCCAAAAGCTACCTTCTCTGATGTCGGGGTTAGTCCATTGTACTCTCTCTCAGAGTCTTTATTGTTGAACGATGTCCGTTTGTTGAGTCATTCGGTCAATTTTTATTCATGTGGGGGATTGTTGGGAAAAATGATTTTTGGGGACTTTAATTTAATATTAAAGTGTGGTGACTTTAATTAAATATTAAAGTGGGTCCTAACCATTTATTGTGTTGGGTCCAAGTGAGCCAAAAAATCATTGGGTTTTGAATAAGAAATTGCCAAGAAATTGCTTCATGATGTTAGATTCATGAATATGATTTTAAAGAGTATTTAAATCTTTTTTCTTGGCTAAAGGGTGTGAATCCTTGGGGCATCCATACTTTTCATTTTGTGGAAAGAGGCTATGGATGCTTGGTGTTTTAATGACCAGCCTTAAAGGCTGGAGGCTCTTCCTCTCTCCCCTATACATGTATAAATTGAGACCCTCCTGTCAAGTTTCAATATAGAAATTTTTGCTTCCATTTTACAAGTCAGTTTGCCAGATAGTTCCTATTGTGAGAGAGTGCTGCCATTGTTTTGTTCGCTAAGCTAGACAGATAGTGCTTCTGCCGTAGCTGGTTTTGACCGTCGTATCCTGGGAGACAGACGCCGGGTTTCCTCAAGCACTCGACCCGTAAGGCGGCGAAATCTGTTTTAAGGAAACTGCTTCCGTGCAGGCTTCGGTTTCGTCTCTTTGTCCTTTTATTGTTTTGTGTATTTCTGTTAAAATTTAATTGTAATTATCAACATATATTCTTGGTACATAATTTGATTTCTTCATAAATTTATTTATTTAATTTCACAATTTGAACAACATAAAGCAAATCACACAAATTTTCTTTCAAAAACTAAAGGGTAATCCCATCTTTTTTTTTCTAACTTTTGACCATTAAAATGAATTTAAAATTTTATGAAAAGAAGTTCTTAGGCCTCGTTTGGGAACAAGCTAATTTAATAATTTTTTAGTTATTTGGTTAAAATATGAGTTAAAAAAAACTTATATATTTGGGATGACTTTTTGGCTTTTTACGAAAATATGTGCAAAAAGTAGAGAGAAAATAAATTTTTTGATTTTTTAGTATGGATTGTTAGTTTTTTGACTTTTTAATAATTTTTTGACTTTTTGATTAAACCGATCACTTTCTAAACGAAAGTTAAGTAAGGGCCATTTTGGGAAGAGATGAAAACGCATGGTTTGCGTTTTTATCTAAAAATCTATTTTTACCAACTTGTTCACTTGGCAAGAGCCAAAAAGTTGGTGGCAAAATTACATAATTGCCCTTAGTGTTTATATTTTGTGAGTTTGGGTGAAAAGTAATTTTTTAAGTTGGGTGAGGCTATTTTAGTCATTTTAGTATAGTAAAAAGTAATTTTTCACCAACTTCCCAAATCACTCTAAAAAATCTTAATTAAAAACAAAAAAGTTGATTTTTACCAACTTTTCAAAATAGGCCTAAGTGTTATCTAACCAACTCGTCTAGTTTTTTTAAGATTCATTGTCATAATTTTTGTCCCTGAAAAAAGTAAAAAAAATATTTCTTCTTATGAGTTCCTGTTACTGTTAGTATGAGTTCTTTTCCGTATTAGTTGTTGGTATTGATCGTTGGACTTACAAAAATAAAAAAATAATCTCTGGCCAATTAATTAAAAAAAAAAAATTGCTATCTTGTCCTTCTGTTACCAAATATTTGTATTTATTTATTTATTTTTGATTTCATTCTTTTTTTCATTTGGAAAAACACAAGAAACTCGTGTTGCCAAATCATTTTAATTAAAAGAAATTATATAAAAACCATCAGTGCTTTTTTAATGGGCAAATTACATAAATAGTCCCTATAGTTTGGGGCTTGTGTCACTTTGGTCTCTGACTTTTCAATTGTGACACATTTGACCCTGAATTTGAATCTTATTTCAAATAAGGACAATTGAATATATAATTAGATTTTTCAAGGGTAAAATTGTCAATTTGATAAAATATAAACTAATTTGACAAAAATAAATGTCCAGCAAATATTTTTGAATTTTTAAAAATTATTTCTACCTACTACAAAAAAAATTATGTAAAATTGATAAATCTTTTGGACATTTATTTTTTTTACTAAATTAATTTTTATTATGTGTTTGGATGATGATCATGTAAAATTAATTTTAAAAAATTAATCATGTAATTTTTATTAATTTTAAATAATTTTATCATTGGTGGATAAAAATAATTTTAAAAAAATTAAAAATATTTTTTTGACATTTATTTTTGTCAAATTAGTTTATATTTTATCAAATTGACGATTTTACCCTTGAAAAATCTAATAATATTTTTAATTGTCCTTATTTGGAACAAGATTCAAACTTCAGGGCCAAATGTGTCACAATTGAAAAGTTAGGGACCAAAGTGACACAAGTCCCAAACTATAGGGACTATTAGTGTAATTAACCCTTTTTTAATTATTATTGTTTTTTAAATGAGAAAAATAAAAACACAACTCAAATTCAGAGTCTATGAGAGCAATAATATTAGAAATACAAGATGGAACACAATTCTCTCAAAGGAGTTGGTTCAAAATGTGGATTCCACACATATTCGTCTCATCCTTTATAAGAGGATTGTGTCTCATTTTGTATTTGATTTCTATACACATAGACTTACTCCGGAATTGGGGATGCTATTGTGAGCAACTCATAGCAGCTTCCTGTGGTATTTCGGTGGAGATCTTTTCCGAGTCTTTTTTTTATAAAATGAACAGTTCATATTATAGGATTCGTTGATTAGATTATCTATATAAAAAAATCAAACTGATTGGACATCTATAACTCTATAACAAGAGCATATTTATTTTTAAAAAAATAAACAATTAACTTCATCTTTATAATTTTTTAAAAATAATTAGCATGAAATTATAAAATTTTAATTAATTTAATTTTTTTATATAAATAATTTATTTAATAAATTTTATAATATAAATAATTTAAATTATCAAAATATACTTGAAAAGGCCTCCACGAAATCCCCCCAGAAGGCTGCTGTGGTTTGCTCAGCATCCACAAATCCGACGACTTTAATGTCTGAAAAAAGGCAAGCGAATCCCAGACCTCGAAGATGGAAGATGACCTACCCATTTTCTCCTTTATTGAAGAAATTATGGTTGCTTTATAGCCGTTCGATGTGAGGCGAAAGGACTAGATGGCACCACGTGGAAATTGAAAAAGTGAGATGAAGATTTGGGTGCTGGAGTCCAAGAGAGCAAAAAGGATCTTTGGAAATGTGTCCAAATAGATGGAGAGAATTTATTAGGTGATTGGTACACACCAATTTAAAATTCAAACTTTTTTTTTTTTTTTATCTCGTCTTTTTATGTTGGGTAAAAATTAAAAAAGAGGAAATTTTATTCAATGATGGTTGAAACCACTAATTAGTGTTATCACCAATGATATGGCACCCACTACGACAGTGTGTGTTGTGCCTTGTTTTTTTTGTTTTTTTTGTTTTTTTTTTCATTTTTCACTGGATTTACGCTATGTTTGGTAACTTAGGAGAGAAAAGAAAAGAAATGATTACTTAAGTAATAACAGAAAAGAAAAGAAAAGAAAAGAAATGATTGTAATTTCTCTCATTTTTGTTTGGATAAGTAAGAAATAAAAGAAAAGAAATGATTGTGATTTCTCTCCTTCTTGTTTGGTTAGATTTCATTAAGAGAAAAGAAAAGAAATTATTTTATGTTATATTACCAAAATAACCTTTTTATATTTTCAATCATTTTATTTCTTTTATTTTTATAGGGGTAAAATTGATATTTTGAAAATATAAACATTTGTGGGTTTTTTTTTCTCTCCCAATCTCTCCACTTTTAGAAAGATTGAAAATAAGAGTTATAAGATAAATGAATTTCTCTCCATTTCTCCCAATTTCTCTTCACTTAAGATAACCAAACAAGGAAGAGAAATACATTTCTCTCTATTTCTTTTCTTTTCTCTTCAAATCACTCAATCTAAACACAGTGTTATAGCTTATTATTAAGAGGTCTAAATCATTACTGAATGTAATTTCAATGATAATTTTAAAAAATAATTATAAATAAATGATAAATTATCATTGATTCATAATTTTTTCTTAAATTTTTTTTTTAAAATTTGTGTCTAAAATTTTTGCTTTTTATTATTTTATTTTTTTTCATTAATTTTTTTTTTCCAAGTCCATCTTATATAAGACCTTAAAGTGAAGTTTTTTTAACTATTTTTTTTTAAACTGTTAAAAATTCAATTACTAAACCAAACTATAAAAATAATGAACTCTATTATCTAAAGAATAATGCTATATGCATCAATTAATATACTAACTAGTGTATTAATTGATGATGTGACATAATTTAAAAAGTTTTTGATAGTTGTAATATTATTAATGAGTGGGATCAATAATAAGATTATAACTAATATTGATACACTAGTTAGTACAGTAATACATGTAGCATTACGGTTATCTAAACTATAACTATTAAATTGAAGTACCACATAGACTAGTTTTTTAGAGCAATGAATGATTTTCCCAATGAATGACTTATCAGAAGTAAAAGGGCATAGTTTTCCCAGAGTTCTCAAATAGTAGTGTTATATTGTGTTTAGATCATGAATGTTAATAAAAATTAAAAAATGAAAAGTAAAAATGTGAGATAAATGTGAATGAAATATAAGTTTGTTTATTTATTTTTTTCATTTTCTTTTCAAATCTCTAATAGCGTTAAGGGTTTGACGCTACTCCATCAGTTCGAATCTTTGATATTTCACTCACCACACCTAAAGATGTGGCTATCAGACCATTGAGTCCTACGCTAATGTTTTTCCAAATAGTTATTAGTATAATTTTACTTTGGAATTTCCTTTTAAGTATCATTTCCAAAAGTATTTGAAATGTATCCCATAATTTTTAAAATAATATCATACCAAATCAAACACATTTTTGTTCTGCATATTCTTGTTAAAACTACTGTTTAGAATCATCAAAGAGAAAAGGAAAATATGAGATCTCCAGGGTGGAAGATGGATGGAAGGTGACCTAACCTTCCCAATTTTTCTTCATTATTTGAAGAAATTATGGTTGCTTTATAGCCGTCCAATTTGAGATGGGCACCGTCTGGAAAATTGAAAAGTTGAAGATGTGGGTACTAGAGTCCAAGAGGGGTTGTTTGGGGTGTCCTAAATAAGTGTACTTTTTATTTTTTTAAACTAAAAAGTTGAGAAAAAATATAGATATTTGGATTAACTTTTTGATTTTTTATGGAAAAATGTGTATTAAAAAATTGTATAAAGAAGTGTGTAAGAGAAGATTAGAGATGTGCGTTGTACAGCCGTACAATCTGCACAGCCGAATTGATGGCAAGAAATTATTGACTACTTTTCAAGCATTGCACTAGATGGTTTTGTTCGGCCCGTGGGGGTAACGAGTACCATTTTGATAATCTGAACCGTTCAATGTGTAGAACTCGTCGAGAACTATATGCTTATAAAAAATCACTTTGATCGGATATCGATAGCTATCTGATCAGATTTGTTTTTTTTTTCAATCGCTAATTATAACACCATCCATTTTTTATACAAACTGATTTGATCATATAGTTATCGATATCCGATCAATGTGTTTTTTAATATATATATAGTACTCGATGAGTTCTACACATTGAACGGTTCAGATTATCAAAATGGGACTCGTGATGGGCTCCCACGGGCTGAACAACAGTGTGTGAAAATTGCACTAAAACTGTGCAATTTTTCTTAACAAACGCTGCACAGCGCTGAACATACATGATTGCTGAGTTGCACTTTTGTGTGAAAAATTAATTTTTTAATATTTTTTTTGATGAATAGTGATAACTTTTTAATTTTTTGAATCACTTTTTATTTTTTTGCCTTTTTGAAGAAATGTCAAACTTGGCGTAATTGAGCACATACTTAGAAATGCATGCCAAAAAATATGGGAGTGAAGGCCATAGGAAATTCCCCATGTTTGACTTATCTCACATATAAGTTTTTTTCTATTTTTTTTTTTAAAAAAACTAAATGTCTGGACTAACTTGTATGTGCTTTTAACTAATTTAAGGGTTCTGAAATTAACGATCAAACAAACTTTCAGTTATTTTTTAGAATGATTCGAATTTGTGTCATATATAAGTTACAATCCATTAAAAAAGAACTAATAACAAAATCAATCACATAAAATAATCTTGATCATACATATTAAATGGTACAGTCTATCATAAAAAGTTACAATTTCAATAGATTATTCTACTTATATTTTTTGTGGTTGATTTTTATAGGTTAGTCGTGTGTCTATCCACTTGCTGTATATGATGTGCACTTTTTTTAACTTTTCAAAACCTTCATCAATATTTACCTTTCTTTACTGGATTAATGGCACTTTATACTTGGGTGGGTGTTTGGGAAGTTGTTATTTTAATAGGTTATTTTAATTTTTAATTATTTTTAGAGGTTAAAATTTTTATGTTTGGAAAGATAGTTGATTTTTTTTGTAGTTAGATGTGATGTTTGTGAGATAAAAAATGAAATGATTATAGGTTTGATATGATATTTTGTCTTACTAACATTTTAGCCTATTTTATTTTTTAGTGCTATTTTAGCCCAAAAAAAAAAAACCCAAAAAAGTTGCTTCTTTATTTTTGGGTACATCGGAAAATAAAAGAAACACACAGGAACTACATCCTAGATCCCTCCATAGAGAGGTGAACAATGTCTTCGACTAGCAATGGCCGACGTTCCGCAGGTGGGTCTTGAACAATAAGCAACTCCGCCGGTTGATATTCGCCTAATTTCGCCATTGCATCCGCACAAATGTTAGCATCCCTTCGAATATGCTGGATGGTGCAATCACAACCGCGCATGATAATACGAGCATCTTCCACAATGCCCCGAAACGGGCATCTCTCTCCTATGTCTTCACTTAACAGCTGAACCACTTGCTCCGTATCCGTTTCGATAATCACTTGATTGAATCCTCTCTGAAGAATGATGGTGAGCCCTTTGTATACCGCCCAAAGTTCTGCTTCAAGGCTAGTGCATATCTCCAACTTGCCGTAAAATCCACTGATCCATGACCCTCTTTCATCCCGAAATACTCCACCAAATCCGCCACCACCGCCAGACCTGCGAGTGCTACCATCTGTGTTCAACTTAATTTTTCCTGCATTTGGGCAAGACCACTTAGTTAGACTCTTAATTTTAATATGAGTTGTGACATCAAGTTTAAAAGCATGAAAAATCTCTTTTCTATAATCTAAAATGGATTTCACACTCTCATAAATGTTCATAACTTTATGTTCAAAAACCCTTTTTTTACGATTTTTCCAAATAGTCCACAATGAAATGAGGAATAAGATAGGATTTTTGTGCTTCCCTTTCATATTTTGTGTGATCCACTCTTGCCAAGGTAGAGATAGCATGTTAGAGTTCCAGTCCCTACCAAAGACTTGATACCATATATAGATAGCTTGAGAACACATCCTAAGCAAGTGTTCAATGGTTTCAATATTCCCACAGTACGGGCATTTAGGGTCATTTGTGAGCCCCCTCATGGCTCTCTTCTGATTAGTGAGGAGCTTGTCGTGAAGAACAAGCCACAGAAAACTCTTAAGTTTGGAAGGAACCTTTAGTTTCCAAATCCAACCCCAATCCCCCATATGGTTTTGTTGATCAACAATTAAATCATACGCACTTGATGTAGAAAACTCCCCATCAGAGGATTTAATCCATCTGGGAGTGTCTTCTCCATCCGTGGTGTGGGGGGGTTGTACTTGTAAAATGCCAGCAACCATATTCGAAGGTAAGGAAGTATGCATAGAATGCAAATCTCATTCACCATTTTCATCTAGCAGTGAATCCACAGTGGCATCCTCAAAACTAGGAATTTGATTGGTGGGTACGTGCAAAATTTTTTCAAATGTCCCATCACCACACCACCAATCCTTCCAAACTCTCACTTTAGATCCGTTCCCCAACTTCCATCTAATCCCCTTGATTAGGAGATCCTTGGTACTCAAGATGCCTTTCCAGATATGTGATATTTTCTTGCCTTTGCTCTTGGATAGAAAGGACTGCTGTCCCAAATATTTGTTTTTGAGCACTTCCACCCAAAGAGTATTATCACCCTTTACCATTTTCCATCCCAACTTAGATAGAAGGGCTAGCTTATGATCTCTAGCCTTCCGGAGCCCAAGCCCCCCATCTTTTTTCATCTTACAAACTTGTTCCCAATTCACAAAATGTACTTTCCTTTTCGCAAGGGTATCACCCCAAAGAAAGTTTCTATTAATCTTATCAATCTCATCACAAACTTTCCTCGGGAGTGCCATAGTGTGCATGGTATATGCTGGTATAGCACTAGTAACAGATTGAATCAAGGTTGCCCTCCCAGCCAGGGATAGCATTCCAGATTTCCACCATGTTAGTTTATTCTTAAGCTTTTCCAAAATATTCAAAAAATGACTTTTGCTGACTCTATCAAGGAGTAAAGGAACCCCAAGATATTTCCCCAAATTGTGAGTTAAGGGAATAGTACTCAAATTACTCAACTGCATAGCTCTCCTCCTATCAATATTAGGGGACACAAAAAGATGGGATTTATGTAAATTAACCTTCAGTCCAGAAATGGCACTAAATTCAGTCAGGACTTGCAAAATGGTGTGACAATTACGATCATTTGCCTTAGCAAATAAGATCAAATCATCCGCAAAGAATAAGTGAGATCACCCTTAGCCAAACACAGTCCTGTCCAATCTTTATCATGCACTTTTTGCGTAATCATGGCAGAAAGTCTTTCCATGCATAACACAAAAAGATACGGGGAAAGAGGGTCCCCTTGACGAAGGCCTTTGGCAGGTTTGAACTCATCAAGGGGTTCTCCATTCCATAAGATAGACGTACTCATACTAGTAACACAATTCATAATCATGGCCACTAGATTCTCATCAAAGTGGAATTCCAATAGAGTTTGCCTCAAAAAATTCCAAGAAATATTGTCATAGGCCTTTTCGAGGTCCACTTTAAAAATCATGAATCCCAACTTCCCTTTTTTCTTATTCAAAGTATGAATAGCTTCCTGAGTTATGATGATATTATCATGTGTAGACCGACCCGGAATAAAGCTACTTTGGTTAGGGCTAATGATATCATTCAGAATAGGGCGAATTCGATTTACAAGGATTTTGGCTATGATTTTATAGGTCACATTACAAAGACTGATTAGACGAAATTGCTTTACAGTTTCAGGGTTAGTAACTTTAGGTATGAGAGCAACAAGAGTTCTATTTATTTCAGGGGGAATAGTAGTGGAGGAAAAACAGTTTTGCAGAAACTCAATCACAGATTTTCCTACAATTCCCCAAAAAGTATGGTAAAAGATAGCTTGATACCCATCCCGACCAAGGGCCTTAAAAGCTTTAATGTTTTTGATTGCCCTCCAAATTTCAGCGGCAGAAACCTCCCTACCCATTTCTAATTGATCCTCAACAGTAATGTGCTTAGTCAAGTTATTCCAGTGAAGAAGATTACTAGTGGGAGTATGAGCAAAAATATTTTGAAAATAATCGTGCACTAATTTTTTTAACTCAATAGGGTTATCAATCCACCTTCCCTCCTCAGATTTCAAAACAACAATTTTAGTTTTCTGTCTTTTGATAATGGTAGACATGTGGAAAAATTTGGTGTTTCGCTCGCCCTGAGTAATCCAATTAGCACGGGATTTTTGAAACCAATATAATTCTTCTTGGTACAAAATTCTGTTATATTCAGTAGTAAGCTCACTTTCCAGTTGATGAAGATTGTGAGAATAGTGGTTAGCTTGAGAAATTTGGATCCCATTAATTCTACCAAGCAACCACCGTTTACGTCTAAAAATATTTCCAAAAACATTTTTATTCCAATCCTGCATAGCAGATGTTAGGTGATCCAAATTCCCCAGCAGATTATTAAGATGTCTAGGCCAATTCTTCTCAACAATATCACTAAAGCCCTCATGAGTTAGCCAGGCAGCTTGAAATTTAAATGACTTAAATAAAGGAGTAGTAGTGTTAGTACCTTGAGTGTGTAGTAAAAGAGGCGAGTGATCCGAGTAAGTGCGAGGCAGGTTTCTAACATACCCTTCTGGGAAAAGTGTTCTCCATTCAGTGTTACAAAGGGCCCGATCCAATCTAACCATGGTATTTGCCCAACCTTTTCTATTGTTGGTCCAAGTGAGTCTAGGACCAACACAGCCTAAATCCATAAGACTACAGCTATTAATTCTATCCATGAATTTCTGACTCCTGTGTTGGTTCTGGCTTGTGCTTGGATTTATATTAACTTGGAAGCTCCTTTTCTCCGCAGAACTGGAGTAATCATTAAAGTCCCCAGCTACAAGCCACGGTTCCTGAATATTTTGAGCAATGTCTTCCAATCCATTCCATAATTCCTCTCTCATTCTGATATTTGGGCTTGCATACATTGCAGATAGAACCCAATCCGGATATTCCTGCCTTGATATAGTAGCTGTTATCATCTGAGAAGTTGCATCGTGTACTCAAACATTGGCTTGACAGGGGTTCCACAGTAACCAGATTCCTCCACTTCGCCCAATCAGATCAACATGAGTGGAAGCCGTGTACCCCAAATTGTTGAAGAACATGCCCATGGTATGTAATTCCACTTTTGTCTCCATGAGTATTAACATATCAGGAGTATGCAGACTTACCAAATCCCGTAGTGTTCTTCGGAATCGAGCATTACCCGCACCTCTACAATTCCATATTATCATATCCATAACAAACATCTAAATGTTGGGCCAATCCTCTATCTCAGACAGTCCCAATATATTTCGGACACGCCTCTGGTCTTCCTTCACTGACCTCATCGGTTTCACATTCACCATGTGTTTCACGTTGTGGGAATCGGTCTCCCACCATGGTTGTATCAGAAGCTTCACTTCTTCGAGCCACCAATCGATTTTGACGTGGTGATATGCTTCTTTCTCGAGTGCTAAGAATATCAGTGTTCGGAACTGATCCACTCGGTGCTCTTCCATCAGAATATTCTCTGCACTTTCCTCCATGAGTTCTCCCTTCTTGTCGTTCTCTCAAATCTGGCGGTTTGCCTTTTCTGTTCTTCAAACGATGGTCAGGTTCTGCTATCGCAACTTGGGTGATGGACGAA
This sequence comes from Camellia granthamiana, assembly GCA_036172215.1. Classification (NCBI taxonomy): domain Eukaryota; kingdom Viridiplantae; phylum Streptophyta; class Magnoliopsida; order Ericales; family Theaceae; genus Camellia; species Camellia granthamiana. Next base: position 68,724,200 of record CM069908.1, read on the forward strand.
CTGGAGGCGTTAGGGAGGACAAGATTGGGGAGATGATTAGGGTTATCAGTGTGTTGATTTTTCCCTGGGCTGAGAGCTTCATTTTTATTCATATCATTCGGTTGTTTCACCTGATGTTGCTCTCTTATGTTCCTAGGCCCAAATTGCAGGTCTCTTCCTAAATGTGGGCTGGCATTCTCCATTAATTTGGGTAATTCCATGTCCATTACTTGGGCAGGTTGCATTAGTGTGGGTTGGGGTTCCAAATCAAGGTCCACATATTTCCCCTGGGCTTCACTTTTGTTTGGGCCTCCACTTGATTCTCCTTGCTCTTGGTCCAGTGGTAGTCCTGTAAAAAGGTTACTGTTATGAGAGTGGGCCTTCATTTTGGATTTCCCTTGTTGGAATTTTCGTTTGGTGGTGACTAGAGTCCACGGCCCATAACCTCCATTCTCTGCCTCATTGCATATTTCCTTCATCTTAGGCCCAGTGGTTTTGGCTGAATCTGGCCCAGTAGCAACATCTGATGTATTAACGGTCACATTTTGGGTTGTCTTCTCCGATTGCATCATCGGAAATTCAAAACATTTTTCTTTCCGATGACCAACACGGCCGCACGAGAAACACAGTAGATGCAGATGTTCATATTCGACAATGTAGTGATATCTGCCAATAGTAATATGGGATATGAGCGGTTTTCGCAGGTCCATTTCAATACATACTCGGGCATACTTCCCACGTGCTGCCATGGCAGTGTTAATACCAATCTTTAGAGGTTTCCCAAGCGCCCTTGATATATGGTAAAGAACTTTCTCATCATAGTATTCAATAGGGAGGTTTGGAAATCGAACCCAGATTGCGATTGTGTCCTCCTCTGCTTCATCCGATTTAAAATCGGCTTGCCATTTACGAACTGTCACGTACCGGTCCATCATAACCCATGGTCCTCCCATATACACCTTGGAATAATCCTCCATCATTTCAAATTTTACTATGAAAAAACCATGCCCAATATCCAGAGTTTCGAAGTCGGCCTGAGGATTCCAAAGCTTTTGCATACGATTCACAAAAAGTTTATAACCAATATTCTTACCCAAGATTCTCACTATGAGGCACTTTTGCCATGGCTCTCTAATTTTTTTTAGAAGCCCAGCAGGTATTTTAATAACCGGGTTTGAGCTTGTCCCTTTGTCCTGCAAATGATCCTCTCCCTCCTCATCTTTATCCATTTCATCTTCAGAAGACAGATAAGCCTCCTCACAGTCAAAGTTTCGTTCTCTTTCAGTCTCATTAAATCGAGATTTCAAGAGAGCTTGCTTGAAGGATTTATGTGCTCCCACATTCATTTCCTGTTTCTGAGCATTGAGGTCAGTCTGAGCTGTGAGTTCCTCCACCATGCACTCATCTGGCTTTTCCAGTGTGTTGCTGTGAGTTTCCAGCAGATCTTCATCCGTTGTAGCCGTTTGCTTCACCTTTTTTTTACTCCGGTCAAGGTGATCCTGTTCTTCCGATGAGGTTGCGTGGTTATCAGCTTCAACGGTCATATTTTAGAGAGAGAAAATTCCAAAAAAAAAAAAAGTTGCTTCTCAAACACCCCTATTTGTTAAAGTGGTATTTTTTTATTTTTTTTGATGGGATGTTAAAGTTGTAATTTGTCCATAAAATTAAAAGGGCTACTACTTTGTTATAATTTTATAAAAATTATATTTGAAAAATTATAGTTTGTGTTTTTATTTTTAAAAATTATTGAGGAATACAGTTAAAAAAAAAAGTGTAAAGTGCAAATTGAAACTTTTAGATAGCGTTTGGTAGGGTTTTCTAAATATGACTTGAGAATAAGTTGTATTTTATGTTTATGAGTTTTAGAATTATGATTTGAGTGTGAAAAATTTATTTGGTTATAAGTTTTGAAAAAAGTTTTTGAATTGAGTTTTGGAAGGAGTTTTGAGTTTTTGAAATTAAAAAAGTTATTTGATTAAAAAACTTACAACTCATAACTAAACACACAATCCAAAATTCTTTTTAAAACTCATATAAAAATTTAAAAAAATTCGAAAATATTTTTTATTTACAATATAAAAATAACAAGTGCCAAAAAAAAAAAAATTGAACACTGTTCCAGCCAACTGGCCGGACGTCCGGGGGACGTTCGGGAGGACGACCGGATTAGCCAAATTTTTTCACCTAGAAAGGAGTTTTCAAAAGTGGGTGTAGAATTATAATTTGAAAGTTCAAAACAAACACCACACTCAAGTTAGTGGGTGGAAATGTGTTTGACATACATAACCAAACACAACAATTTTACAAGGGCAAAGTTCAACTTTGATAAAAAGAATAATGTTATATGCACCAATTAGTGTACTAACTAGTATACCAATTGATTATGTGGCATAATTTAAGATATTTTTGGTATTTATAATTTGTATAATGAATAAAGTCAATAATAATATCATAACTAATATTAGTACACTAGTTAATATACTAATTGGTGTATATAGTACTATCGATGCTAAAATTATAAGGGCCGAAGTGCTATTATTCTTTATTAATCTTCAACAAGGTTTGGGCTAAGTTTGACTCCATGAGGCCCAATCAATGCTGACAAGGTCTACAACTCATGCCCAACCAAACCAATGGACACCATGGGTGTCAAATAGAGCCAGTGGCACCTTTGGTCATTTGGGCTTAGATTCAAAAAGTCCAATCATGAATATTTGGGACCCTTTTTTGGGGTTCCATAACTCCCAATTTAATCTTGATCCTTGATATATGTGTGGGGGATCCACTCATATATGTGTAGACCCCACATTATGAGTGATTGAGTTGAGAGTGAAAATTGTAAGGGTCATATATGTGTGAGGATCTCTATCATTATTGAAAGTCCAATTATGGAATAAACGATGAAATCCATTTACAAACAAAGGATCTTGACCAACGTATTATGTATTCTTCTCTCTACAAACTACAAGTGGTGTTTTAAGAGGATTTTGGGTTGTGCAACCAAAAACACTTTATAAAAATACACTAATTATACGATTCGCTTGCTTTCTGCATGTTAAGCAACAATTATAAACACATAAATGTTCTATGAAAAAAGGGTACGTAATTGTTGCAGTAAGGTCCACACTCCACTCCTTTAGGATGAATGTATTGTTGTACTTTTTTTCTTTTCTTTTTCCTTTTTATTTATAGAAAAGATAGTAACACATACACATAAACACATACCAACAAGAGAGTGGGTGCGTGGACCCTACACAGTCACTACACAGAAACATACCTAGAAAAATAATGTGTGATTCAGATTAAATTCTTATATGATGGAACATACATCTTTAATGAATATGAATCATCATACATTAAATGTTTAATGTATTTTTTTTTTTTTTGTACAAATTTTGTATACGTAGTAGCATTGCTCTTATAAAAATTGCAGCATGCCTTCCAAGTTCCAACCATAAAAATCACAATACATAGGATTAATGAAAATTACAATTTTGAAGGCGGCATTAAGGTGGAGTAGATTGAAAGAAATGAATATATGCTGAAGCAATAAAGAGACTTGTTTACTTTTCTTATTCAAAAGAACTTTAATCCTCTTTTTCCTTATATTTTAATTTATTTTTAACAATGTATTTCTTTATTTACACTGGAATGGTTAAACCATATGAATATATGAGGATCATTATTTCATTAATTGTACAATCATAGTATATAATTCTTTTAATATTTTTATATTTATCTTCCTTTAAGAATCGCTACTACTTGTGCATATATTGAAGGACTTCAAGTTTGGAACACAAAATTGGAGTTGATAGATGAAGATATTCTATACATTCCTCATCCTCTTCTTATTGCTTATTTCCTCAGGTTCTCTCACAACCTCTTACCAATGGATTTGTTTGTCCTTTTAATTTTTCAACTTTTATGATAAACCATTGTTTGATTTGAAGAGTACCTCTCTTTCTCTCTCTGTATATAAAATCTTGTTAATCCATGTATCTTTTCTGTATGATTCTCTGTTCTTAGAATTATTATTTTACATATAAGATGTAATATTTTTCATTTTTATTTTGGAAAGAAACCCAAACAAATGGGAAGGAGAAAAAACATTCCACATAGTTAGAACATGTGATCTTTGTAATCATTAGTTGTATATCTCCTTTGATAGCTAACTCTTGTACAGCCATTGCAGTTCATGATGCTCATGCCATTAGACTTCCAGAGGACACATGTCATAAGCTGATTGACTTAAGCAAATGTGAGTTGCAGAAGTGCTCTCAGGATTGTTCTAAGGAACCATATGGCTTGGGAAAATGTAAAGGCACCACTTGTATTTGCACTTATTATTGTAAGCAACCTCCACAATGATATACATTTCTTTTTTCTTTTTTTTTTCTTCTCTTTTTTCCATGGGATAATTAATTGACCATTCAATGGTCTTTGTACAACGATAATTTTAAATAATTTCCTTATGAAGCACAAATATTTCAAAAAAAGAGACGTATCCATATCAGATACATATTGGATACTAATACTTTTCGGATACTCGTGAATACGTATCGGATATTTCTTAAAAGTTTCAAATATTTCTTAATTAATTTTTTATTAATTTTTGAGTATCAGATAAATTTTGAAGTATCAGATACTCGAAATGACATATAGTTAGTAAAGTGGCAATGGAAAAATTGGCCTTATTCTAATAGGAGTGCATGTACCAAAGAATTTTTTTATTTTTATTTTTTGTTGGTTAGGTTACTAATGAGGTGATCCCACTTTAAAAAAATTAAAAATAAAAATTAACATCAAGTGTAATGTCACGACCCCAACCCGCCCCTAAAAGGTCGGCGCCGAGATGGCCAGTAACCCGAGATTACCAAAGGCCTCTTACCAGAATTCACACACAAATCAGAGTAAACATATGGGGCTTACAAATGCGGAAGCAATAAATCAAAACTAAGTAATCCATAAGAGCAGTGCATAAGTTTGAATGAAATGTCATACACCAGTACATAGCTTTAATACAACAAATGAAGTACAAAAATACATCTTGACCAAGAGGCTTCTCAGCCATCGAATACAAAATAAAATAAAATAACCAAGAAGCATGATCTTCAAGATGTCGCAAAACATGAATCCAAAACACAACAGCAAAATACTTCGGCAAAACACCTCGGCAAGACACCTCGGCAAAACACAGTTAGGCGTTATCGCCGCCCTGCTCATCACCTACATATATATAGAGAGGGTGAGCTTGGATACTCAGTGAATGGCATAAACAATAAAGGGTTTACATGAATGATATCCGAGGTCTTTTAACAAAACAATACAAGGAGTACAACAAGTCCATTTATCAAATCTTTCAAGTTTCAAGGGATGCTTACTAGCACCAATATAATACAAGAGATAACAATTCGGACGAACAAACCCACGCGGTAAAGCCGTCAGTGGCAAGACAAGAGGTCTGTAAACAAGAGTGTCGTTGCATTATAGTCCTCGACACTAAGGACTTGTGCTACAAATGCTTATAGTCCCCTAGCACGTACGGACTTCCAAACTTGTGCTACAAATGCTTATAGTCCCCTAGCACATACGGACTTCCAAACTTGTGCTACAAATGCTTATAGTCCCCTAGCACATACGGACTTCCAAACTTGTGCTACAAATGCTTATAGTCCCCTAGCACATACGGACTTCCAAACTTGTGCTACAAATGCTTATAGTCCCCTAGCACGTACGGACTGGTGCCACAAATGCTTAAAGTCCCCTGGCACATACGGACTATCAAGAGTGTGCTGCAAATGCTTAGAGTCCTCCAGCACGTAAGGACTTTCCAAGATTTGTCATTGAACAAAAATAATACTTAGCATACAAAATAGGGTTAATCATTCATGCTTACAAATACTTTTCAAAACAAGGCAAAACAAGACTTTTATCAAAACATTGCAACATAGCTTTATTAAGAATGCCACTCACATAGTTCTTCGGACGTCGGGGTCAAGGCAAGTCCAAGTCCTACAATCACATGGCAAGTCTATTGAATACACTTTTAAACAAGGTTCTTATGCATGCAAATGATCTCGGCTAACGCCCAAAACTTAGTCAAGTCATATGAAACACTGTTTCTTACTTTGGAAATCATGCTGGGCACCTAACCAGGTCTTGGCCAAGGTCCCACACTCTCTCGCCGAGGTGTGGTCCCGAGGGCCACATTCAAGAACAATTGAGGTCGGGGAAAATCTGGGTTTCCCTCTGCTCAAGAACATCAAGAACATAAACATGAAGATTATGAAGGAATGAATGCAAGGATCATAACTTACATTTATAAAATCTGAGATTTCATGCCATGAGTTTAAAAACATGGACCTGGGTACCCATACAAGAAGATCTTGATGAAACAAACACAAAAACATAGATTTCAATGCAAGCTTCCGGATCAAATCAAGGCTTTTCCTCAAGTACTCATGAATATCTTATTTTCTTTCTAAAACCAACTTTAAATCCATGCATGGCTTACAAACCAAACTCAATCATGCAATGTAACCAGATGATCAATGAGAATAACAAGAGCAAATCAAGATTCTAACCTCAAATCAAGAATCTAACGGTTGGAACTCTAAGAATCAAGCTTGCTAATCCACTTCTCACTCTAGAACTCCTCCTTCTTCTCCTAGAGCTTCTCTCTCTAAAACAAGGGCTTTGAGACAAAAATGATTTGGTTCTAAGTCTGTCGGCTGACTTAACCTTCAGCTCGGACACGTGGCAATGGTTGGTTGGCTCTGCTCAAAAAGGTGACTGACTGACAAGACAAGTCTATGACAAAGCGTATCTAACAAGCTACCCAGTGAAACACTCCGGCGAGTAACGACATCGGCTAACAACAAAACCTCGGCAAGGGATAACATCGGCCAAAGACAGGACTTCGGCACACAGGATAACAAGGACATCGGCTAGGGAGGACGACAATTGACTAAGCTGTGCCACACCTTGGCCAGGGTGTGCCACATCTCGGCCTATGTCATACCATCCCGGAAACAAAGGTCACTAGTATGAAATACCTCGGCTAAGCATTCACCCACCAAGAAATACAGTATCAATCAACACCTATGCCAGACAAGTCAAGAATGCAAGGCAAGTCAAGATTCAACATGCAAGTTTAACAGAGCAAAATCATATAAATGCATGAGTATGGCTAAGACAGTGTGAGGGTTATTACATGTAATATATATATTGTTTTAAGTTTTATTTTCATGCATATCACATTGTTAAAATTATAAAAGTAAATTTTTGTACAAACATATCTCTGCCGTATCCGCATCCTACTTTTTCAGATTTTGACGTATCGTCATATCCGTATAGTTGTATCCCTTATCAATATCCGTATCCCCGTATCCGTATCTGTACTTCATAGTAATTTCCCGTCATTTTCATGATAATTTCTTATAGAATTTATTATATTGAATTCTCAATTAAAATGATGTGGTAGTAATAATTTTTTAAAATAAATTTTATTTTAGTAGACATTTTATTTTACATTTAAAGTGTGGAAAGAAAATTTTAAGGTGTAAAGCACTGCGTGATGGGTCATGAGAGTCTCCCCAAGACACTAGCCTAATTTTGTTCTTCTTATTCGATTGTTCAAAAATAATAAAACAACAAACAATTAAAATATATATTAGGGATACAAACTCCTTATTATCAATGTATTTAGCCTCTTGGCATGGGATTATACACGATACATTTTCTCTTGAAAATATGACATTTTGAGAAAGACAGAGTTTAATTAACCGCATTTGTAAGAACAAATACAAGAAGCACCACCACCAGTAGGATTGGGAGAGCAAAAACCTTTACCAGTAGGGTGCGATTTGGTGCACTGTTGACTACAAGTTTCTTTAATGCATACATGAAGGCTTAACAGTTCATTGCAGGTCTTACCACCTGTTTGAGCCATTGTCCATCCAACTGCAAAAGATAGAAAGATAAACAATTTACAAAAGTCAAAAAAATATACATAATTTGTATGTAGAATGAGGTGGATGCAATGAGAATTGTTATTTTAAAACAAAGTGTCAATTAAAATTACAAAAAGGTAATTATCACATCTTTTGGTATATAATTCTGTAAGGAGATAATATTTTCCTTAAGAAAAGAAAAACCCCAAATATATAAACATTTACATACAAAATTGCATCGGGATTTGACATTTTGAAATCAACTCTACTAATTTAATGACACTTCTATGTCATTCTAATCGAGAAATTTGGAGGGACAAAAAAAAATAGACTCAGGTGTGCTCGTGTTTTATATTATTACATGAAATATGATAAATAATTAATTTGCACGCCTCTTGTAAATTCATTGCCGGTTCGTATATTTTTCTTTCTACCTTTAAATTTTGTTGCTTGCTTTTGGTTTGTAACATTAATCTAATTTGATTTTTTTTTTCTTTCTCATAACTAGTTGGAGTCATCCCAATATGTCTCTCCACAAAAAGTGGAAGAGATTACATACTTACTACTTCTCTCAAACCATATTGGAAGCAGAAGTAGTATGGTTTGAGAGAAGTAGTAGGTATGTAATCTCTTCTACTTTATGAACACCAAATCTACTTTGAAATTTCTCCTTCCAATATTGAACTCCCTCTCTATACATGATGCAATGCAATGACTCTCATCTCATCGTGTAGTATAGAGGGGATAAGGAGAATTTATTTTGATGTTCTTATTTTATGTATTTGATATGTCTAAAAAAATCTCATATATTGTGGTCTAGCTAGCTTGAAATTTTGAACAACTAACACACTATCAAAGAACAAAAATTGCATAAAAGTTTGTTAAGACTAATGCACAAACCTGATAAAATAAGAACAAAGAACAAGAAATAGCCACAGGACAACTTCGCCATCTCCTGATTAAGAAAAGAAATTACTAAAAATGTTTGTTCGTTTGGAAATTGGAATACTTCAATTCTAGCTGGGATACTATTTATAGAGTGGATATACAATAATTGAAATTGCACAGAAGCTAAACAAAAAAATGAGATACATATGTCTCATACAAGACGGACCCTATATAATGTGGGATCCACATGTAGGACCCAGTCTTTGTGAGACATTTGTATCTTATTTTATGTTTGATCTTTTATTCTTAACATTGCTAGTAGATATAATATGAAAAATGTTTGGGAGCTCTAATTAAACACCTACAATCTACTCATAATGGTATGGAATGAACCATGTGAAGGAAGGACTCATACTCCTCCCTCTATCTCTCTCTTTCGCCTCATTAAATATCAAAATAAAAGTAATATAGTAAGTAGATGTATCACTACTCATATAATATAGACATCGACATACGAAAGACCCCTTCCTCTAGGTTGCTAGGAGTCATAAAAAAAACCCTCATGCATTTGCTACTGAAATCATCCTTACTAAATATTTCTCTCCCAAATTTATATTAACTTTTTATGAAAAGATGTGAAAAAAATAAAGAAATAATATAATCTAAAAAAGATCAAAAAAAAAAAAAAAGAGTACACTTTTGTAAAAGATGTCAAATAGTACCTAAACATCATTTATTGTCATTTATTTTTTAAAAAAATTATCAATACAAAAATGCTAGAGGCCCTAAAAATTCTACCAAAAGTTTTATCAAATGTCTCATATGGATGTGGGATCCACATGGGACCCACATTGTGTGGGACCCACATTGTGTAGGTTCCACACCTATGTGAGACATTTGGTAAAATTTTAGATAGAATATTTTGGATCTCTAGCATTACTTTTATCAATAAGTCCTATTTTTTTCTTTTCTATTTTTCTTATTTGCCATATAATTATTTCTCCTCTTCCGCGATGTTCATTTCATATTAATTTCTCTCTCTTTCTATGACGTTAAATAGCATTATCTCTCTATCTTTTTATCTATGGCCTCGTTTGAGAAGTTGATTATTTTATAAGGTTATTTTTATTTTTGGCTATTCTAGTAGGTTAAAATTTTTGTATTTGGAAATATGGTTAAATTTTTTTTGTAATTGGATGTGATATTTGTGAGAGAAAAAGTGAAATGATTATGGGTTTAATGTGACATTTTGTCTTATTAACTACTAGCCTATCGTAACAACCCTCACTTTGATTTAGTCATGCTTGCATACGTTCCTGTATGATCTTGTCTTGTCATGTTGTTTTGCAAGTTTTGCCTTGTCTTGTTTTGTTTGAGACTTGCCTTGTTTTGCTTAAGCGTTGCTTGCATGATTTTGTTCCTTGCTTGGTGTGTGTGGCCGAGGTCATCTTGAGCTTAGTGCACCTTTGAACCTTTGTACTTAGAACTATTTCGGAACCACTTGGTTGACCTCCGTCTCCGCCCCGGCATGATAGCCGAGATATCGCTTTTGAGGCCGAGATGTTTTGCACTTAGTGATCTTTGTCCTTGGGCAGGTGTGGCCTAGACCGAGGTGTGGCACACCTAGGCCGAGGTGTGGCACAGCTTAGTCAAGTGTCGTCCTCCCTAGCCGATGTCTTTGTTGCCCTGTTGCCGAAGCTTTGTCTTTAGCCGACGTCTTTGACTGCCGATGTGTCTTGCCTTAGCTTGTTGCATACGCTTTGTCTTAGACCTGTCTTGTCAATCAGTCACTTTTGAGTTGAACCAACCCGGTAATGCCACGTGTCCGAGCTGAGTGCTAAGACAGCCGACAGACCTGGAAACAAATCATTTTGTCTCAAATCTTTGTTTTTAGAGAGAGAAGCTCTAGAGGAAGAAGGAAGAGTTTTAGAGTGAGAAAGTAGAGTTCCGAGCTTGATCTTTGAGGATCGAACCGTTAGATTTGAGTTTTGAGGTTAGATTCTTGCTCTGCTCTAGTTATTCTTATTGACTATCAAGCTGCATTGCATGATTGAATTCGTTTTGCATGCCATGCATTGATTTGAAGTTGGTTTTTGGAAGAGAAAATAATGTTCATGTGTTTTTGAAGAAAAGTCTCGTTTTGATCTGGAAGGGTATGGCAAGAACCATGTTTTGTGTTTGTTCTTGCATGATCTTCTTGTAAGGGTACCCAGGTCCATGTTTTTGAACTCTTAGCATGAAATCTCAGTTTTTGAATAAACGAGTTATGATTTTAGCATGCATGTTCTTGATGATCTTGTTCTTTGCATTCTTTAAGGGGGAAACCCAGGTTTTCCCGATTTCGTTTTGAATGTGGCCATCAGGACCACACCTCGGCAAGGAGGTGTGGGACCTCGGCTAGACCTGGATGGTACCCTGTGTGTTTCCATGAGGTGGAAAACGGTGTTTTGACTCTCAGCATGTTTCGCTTTGTTATTGATTTAGATTCGGTGGGATTGCCGAGATCATTACATGTATGTAAAGCTTGTTTTGAGAATGTAATTTGCCATGTGATTTGTCAGGACTTTGATCTTTGCTTTGAGCCTACACCTGAGGAGCTAGGTGAGTGGTATTTTTAATAAAGCTATGTTATCATGTTTTGATGAGCTTTGCTTTGCCTTGTTTTGAAAAGTATTTGTCAAGCATGAATGATTGCCCTATTTTGATGTATCAAGTATAAGCCTTGTTTGATGTCATCTTTGAAAAGTCCCTTGTGCTGGAGGACTCTAAACTTTCGCAGCACCATGTTTAAAAGTCCCTTGTGCTGGAGGACTCTAAACTTTTGCAGCACTAAGTATAAAAGGATACGGTCCTTTCTTGGAAAGACTATCGTGTTAAAACGGGCTACGGGCCTAAGTAACACAAGACCATCGTGTTAAAGAGAGCTACGGGCTTAAGTAACACAAGTCCCTTGTGCTGGAGGACTATAAACTTTCGCAGTACCTTTGACTAATCGATTACGGATTGCACAGTCTTTGTGTTTTGCCACTGACGGTTTACCGCGTGGATTTGCTTGTTCGGAAAGTTTGATTTGTGTTTTGCCGATGCCAGTAAGCATCCCTTGAAACTTGTAAGACTTGATAGATGAATACGGTTCATCCCTTGATTTTGATAGAGTTTTGATGTGTTTTGCTCGGAGAGGATCTCGGCTAATATTCGTATGGTTTTGGCTTGTTTTGTTTTGAAAAGACTTCGGCTATAATCATGCAAAACCTTTATTATTTGTACCATTCACTGAGTATCCAAGCTCACCCTCTCTATATATATGTAGGTGATGAGCAGGATGGCGGCGACGCCTAGATGTGTCTTGCAAAGCTTGTTTTGGATTCTTGACATGTTGACTTGCCTTGTTTTACGTCGGCAAATTTGTACTTACGTCGGCTGTTTTGTGTTCATGTCAGCAATATTGTTTTCACGTCGGCAAATCTTGAAAATCATGCTTCTTGGCTTGTATTTCCTTTGTTTTGTACATGTCGGCTAAGAAGCCTTTTGATCAAGATGTATTTGTATTTGGATTATTTATAGTCTGGTTGTAAAACCATATTGTATGTGTCTTCTCATTTGATCTACGCACAGCTCTCTTGGACCACTTGTATTTTGATTTATTGCTTCCGCATTTGTGAGCCCCATATATTATTCTCTGATTGTGTTTGATCTTTGTAAGTTGGCCTTCGGTAACCACGGGTTACTGGCCATCACGGCACCATTCTTCTAGGGGCGGTTTGGGGTCGTGACACCTATCACCCGCGCTATGCACGGGATAATTATAAATATTTATATTTGTTTTAGATTTTTTTAAATATATACATTATGTTTTTTAAGATTTTTTATAAAAATAATTTAACAATCTTATCACTAACCATAGTGTATAAGAGAAGTTGAAAAGGGTACTACAGTAACTATACACGGATTGTATCTATAATTATTTCTATGATGGAATTTTAAATGCTGATCAGGGGATTGTATCAATAAATGCAGGCATGTGAAAAGACACGTGGATTAAAAAAAGTTAATAAATGTTGAACAGGAGATTTTGACCAAATCAATAAATGTTGAGTTTTTTTTTTTTTTTTAAGTAAAAAATTTAGAAAATTCAGATTGGGATATTGAAACTCTCACAGGCCTTGGGGGTTAAAAACCCCCTTTTGCTTAATATATAGTATAGATTTTAGCCTATTTTGTCTTTTTTGTAAATTTTAGCCCCAAAAAAAGCCAAAAAGCCAAGCATTCCATTAAATATGTATATTTTTTATGAAATAGCAAATATTATTAAATAAGTATGATATATAAATGGAAAAAATACATATAAAATAATGTAGTTACATTGGGACACACAATTTTAAAGAGTGTCTATTAAAATTATATTTAATTAGAAAAATATCACCATTATGCCATTTTAATGAAAATTTCAGATACAAATTATTCAAGAGTATTATTTTCCTTTATTAATTAAACTATATTTAATTATAAAAATATCCCCATTATGTCATTTTAATGGAAATTCCATATACAAATTATGCTAGAGAATATCCATTTTCATTCTATCTACTGTGCATCTACCATTCTCTCATATTATTTTCATCATGATTCTATTACTTATAACTAGTATAAAAATATGTATTACTCTTATGAAAGCATCTCTAAGAGCATTTCTAACGGTGCATTAATTTTTTTATCAAATTTGTGTAAAAATTTGAGTAAAAGTTACCATATATATCAAGTGCTCCAATGGAGGATTTTGGAGTTTCATCTCACCACTAGTCGATCAGGCCGACAACTGACCGGTCGATTGGCCAGTGTAATTTTTTCACAAATTTTTGCCTTGAGGTGGTCATTTGGGAGGACATCCGAGGGGACATCTAGTAGTGAAAATGCAATGGCAATGAATAGTGATTTGATGAAAGGCACATTGATCCTTAGTTTAATGAAAGAAAAGTGAAATCCTGAATTTGATATGTATTTGATGAAACTGTTATAGCAGGTTTTGAAGTTATTTTATCAAATTCAAATTTGATGACAATTTTGAGTAACCATTGGATATGGTCTAACGGCTCTTTAAAATATATTTGTTGGCTATTATAGCTAGGATCATAATATTTTACTAACTCTAACTAACTAGCTACTACAATAGTCATTTTAATAAGATTATTCAAGACTAGTTATATTTGGAAGTTTGAGAGATTTTTATACAATTTGCACTACAACAATTTACACTTTTGGCGATCAAATTTTAGTGACTAAAAGCAATTTAGTCGTTAAAAGTGACATTTTTGGCGACTAAAAAATGTATTAGTCACCGTTGGTTTAGGATATAGCTATTAAATTTTTTTAGCTGAGATGTATTACTTATTGGCGACTAAAACAAATTTAGTCGCAAAATATTCCATAATAGGCGACTGAAAAAATATTAGTCGCTAAATTTGTTTTTAGTCTTCGTATAATATTTTTTGCCGACAAAATGAAATTTAGTCGCCAAATAATAGTCATATTTTATGGTTACTCTTTGGCAACCAAACAATTTTGTCGGCAAATATTAAGGTCTTGTTTGTCATAATTTAAAAAAGCCAAAAAATTAAAAAGTCACTATCATATTTAAGTCATATCATCTCATTTAAGTCACATCACCTCTCTATCACATTACTTTAAACCCAACCCAACCCATATTTCATAAAAAGTCAAAAAGTACACTTATTTAGATCATCCAAAACAACCCCTAAGTTTTGGTGACTAAAAAAATTAGTTGTGGTATATTCGTTTGTTCGGACCAAAAAAAAGTTAGTGGCCAAATTAATACTTTTGGCGACTAATATTTTAGTTGCCGTTGATTAAGCTTTGGCAACAAAAAATTTTTATTCTCCAATTATTAACATTTGCTGACAAAAAAACCAATTTCCTAGCCAAATGTGTGAAAATTTTAGAGGGAAATTATTTGATATTTGCGCTCTCTGTTTAGACAAAACAAATTGTCCTCTCTCTCCTCACACAGATTCTCTTTCACCACTAAAGTTCACCCCATCTCACCTCACCACAAACCACCGTTACTCACTGTACGTCACACACCGCCAACATCACAGATCATAAGTTCTCTCTCTCTCTCTCTCTATCTCTCTCTCTCTCTCTCTCTTGCGTTTGCTCTCTCGTTCTTGGTTTGTCTGTCTGTCTGTCTGTTTCTCTCTCTCTCTCTCTCTCTCATTTCCTCTATTCCCCATTTCTGACTGTTGCTCTAGGGTTTTGTATGCTTGATTCAATTTAATTTCGTGTTGATTTGTGAAATGGGTTTGGTTGTTGTGGTTTGATTTCTAAAGTTCTATGGGTTTGATGTCCTAAATATAGATTTGATTTTAGTCGTTTGATACATTTCCCCCTCTTTTCCCTTTCTGTTTCATTAGTTTCAAAACTCTAATCCATTGATTGTGTATGTATTTGCATGTATGGCTACTCCTTGATTGTGTATGTATTCAAAGCCTTAATCCATTGTTTGAAAGCATTGAGGTGGTTGACAATAAGAATTTTTTATGGCACACGTTAATGGGGTCTTAATTTTGAAGAAATCTTATGTTTAAATATTGTATAAGTTAAATATTGTATTTAGAAATGTATTGGATGATGACACTTCATAGATTAAGATTTGTTTTTGTTGATAGTTCTTTTTTTATTGAGTCTACATCTCATCTGTATGATTGATCCATAGTTTCATTGTTTAGTTAAAGTTTGAGATAGCCTCATAAAAAATTTAAAAAAATGAAAAGAAAAAATAATTAGGCGTTGTTATAAGTGCCATGGCATAACAGTAAACACTATATCATTCGGGTTGGGAAGATGCGATACTCAGTGATAACTCATCTCTTCTTCTGCTCTACTACATTTGAGATCCATCAAAGTTGGAAAACATTCTGATGAAGCTTCTTTGCATGTATTGGTGAAGATATAATATTGACAACCCTAGCTACAATTAAGTTATACTAAACTCAAAAATAAATAAATTGGCCTCCTATTGAATAAGATCCGTGTGATCTTATCTTTCTGAATAGCATCTTTAAGGGTTAGCATGTTGTTTTCTTAACTACTTAGTCTAATTAATACAATGACTAAGTTCAGTGTTTTTTTGCAGAGATGGGCATGCTTTAAATGTCAAGGCAAAGTCTAACAAAATTGTGTAGGTACTATGAGACCGGACATTGTTGTTCTCATCTCTTTAGAATTTTTATTTCTGCTTTGTTTTTATTATGTGTAGGGTGCATCTATTTACACCTGAAACAAATTGTTTACACCCCCCATTTAACCATGTACACTCAGAAACACTTAGGGTGTGTTTGGTAACGTTTACGTTTTCAGTTTATATTTACAAAAATTTTATAAATTGGTTTTTGTTTATTTTTAGAAAAACATAAACTACAAACGCGTTTGGTAATTGACAAAATGTTTTAAAAAATTTAAAAATATAAAAAAGAGTGAGAAATGGCAAGTGGTGGCAAGTGGCGGCGAAAGACGGTAGTGGAAAGTGGTGACGGTAGGTGTTGGGTAGCTGGTGGTGGTAGGTGGTGGCGGGGGTGGTGGTGGTGGTGGTTGGTGGGTGGGTGACGGTGGTGGGTGGTAGCGAGTGGGTGGTGGTGGCGGGTGGTGGCGGCAGGTGGGTGGCGGATGGCGGGTGGTGATTGGTGGGTGGTGGTGGGTGGATGTGTGGGTGACGGTGGCGGGTGGTGGGTGGTAGTGAGTGGGTGGTGGTGGTAGGTGGGTGGCGGATGACGGGTAGTGGTGGGTGGTGGCGGGTAGGTGGTGGTGGTGGTTGGTGGGTGGGTGGGTGATGGTGGCGGGTGGTAGGTTGGTAGCGAGTGGGTGGTGGGTGGCAGGTAGGTGGCGGGTGGGTGGTGGGTGATGGTGGTGGTGGTAGTAGTGGTGGGTGGTGGCTGGTGGCGGGTGGTGGTAGTGGTGGATGGGTGGGTGACGATAGCAGGTGGTAGGTGGTAGCGAGTGGGTGGTGGTGGTGGGTGGTGGAGGTGTTGACAGGTGGGTGGTGAGTGATGGTGGTGGTGATGGTGGTAGTGGTGGGTGGTGGGTGGTGGTGGTGGCAGGTGGGTGGCAGGTGGGTGGTGGTGGTGGCAGGTGGGTGCTGAGTGGTGGTGGTGGTGGTGGTGGCAAGTAGGTGGCGGGTGGTGGTGGCGGGCGGTGGATGATAGTGGCGGGTTGTGGATGGTAGCGGGTGGATGGCAGGTGGGTAGTGGTGGTGGTGGTGGTGGTGGTGGCAGCGGCGGCGAGGAGTGGGTGGTGGCGGCGAGTGGATGGCAGGTGGGTGGTGGCGGGTGGTGGTGGCAAGTGGGTGGTGAGTGGTGGTGGCAGGTGGTGGTGGGGGGGGTGGGTGGTGGGCGATGGTGGTGGAAGACGGTGGTGGAAAATGGTGGCAGGTGGTGGCTAGTGTTGGGTGGTAAAAAAAAAAAAACTCAAAACTCAAAACGGAAACACATTTTTTGTGTTTTCATTTTTTGGCCAAATTTATAAATTGAGACCGCTGATTTATAAATAAAAAATTTTACCAAATAAGTTTTTATTTGAGTTTTTTAAAATTTTTATAAATATAAACAAAAAACTGAAAATGTAAGTGTTATCAAACGGTACCTTAACCTTTATATATCATTTTTATTTTTCTGTGAATATTTGTTTTAATATTTTAAAAACAATTGGAATGTGTTTTCTAAAAGAAATATGTTCAATTTAAAATATATATATATCTCTTCACTTTAGCATGAAGAAGATGAATAGTTTAATTTACTCACCATAACCTTTAATGTTTTTGCCTTAGAGTATCAAGTTGTACATGCATTTCTGGTATTAATGGTGCAATTTTTATTTTATTTTTTTATAGATGGCTTTTGGCGTGGATTTATGGATATTTCATTTTTGTGTACAGAGGACAATTTATATTTTTGTATAATTAGCCTATTTTGTCGTCGTCTACTTTTGTGTGGATTAGTATTAATCGTACAGATTATTTTTGGCTTGGTATATAATACTTTTGGCGTGCTATGTATAGATTACCGTTTATCGTGGTACAGATTACTATGCTAATTTGTACCATGCCAAATGGCTATTTGGCATGGTAGTGAATATATTTTTTTGTGTACGGAGGACATAGTTTTTGTATGATTCTCTATTTTGTATGGAATTATTATTGTAGGTTGGAATATACTTGGTTTGTATGGAATTTGACATTAAAAGTTATTCATTTTCGAATGGATGGAAGTGAAATGGATGTAAATTGTCGAATGATTGATAATAAATGTATTGTTTTGTTTATATATATGGTACATGTTGCACGAATATATACAGGTTGTGGACAAATTAATTAAAGAAAAACATAAAATGATGTTTTTTGCAACCAAACAATTGGTAGCTAAAAAAATTAAAATGAAAACAAATCTTTTGATGACTAAATATTTAGTAGCTATCAAAACTTGTAACTTTAGGCAACTAACATTTTAGTAGCTAAAATAATAATAAAAAAAAAAAAAAAAAATTGGTGACTGAATGTTTAGTAACTAAAAAAAAAAAAAGAATTTAGGCGACTAAAAGTTTTGTAGCTAAAAAAAAAATTAAACTTTAGGCAACTAAAACTTTTAGTAGTGAAAAAAAGTTTTGGCATCTAAAATATTTATTAGCTAAAAAAATTAGACTTTAAGCGACTAAAGGCACCTCCTGCCTCCTAGGCCTACCACCTCGTCCTGACATCCTATTAAAGGTAACAAAGACGTTAGCACATTCATAAATGTGCTGAAACTAAACACCCGCGTCCTAATGCATGGACAACTGTAATTCACTCCACGTAAGCACATAAACACATAAGCACTTCCGAATTTCATTCCCGGATAATGACAGTCTCAAGGCGTTACTAGAGTTCTAGTTAGAAACAGCATTGATCAAGTGCTTTTCCAACAAAACTCACAGAAACCCAAGGATCCAATCGATATCCCAGAAATCAAATCCCATACCCATATAGTCACATAAGCATGTTGTCACATAAGCATATAACATTACATCTAAGTCTCTCAATAAGCGAGACAAACCCATTGTGATACTAATCACTTCCCACGTACCCAAAGTATTCGAACTCGGTACGCTCTGATACCAAGTTGTAACGCCCTCAAAAAATACATAAAACCCATTGCTTTAGACATGCATTGATATAAGAGAAATCAACCCATTTCCATTCATCAGAGTAGTTCTTACAACTGTATTACATGTTAACAACAAAAGCAAATGCCCTATGGGCTTACAGCTTTCCAAGTCAACACTTGGTTACACAAAACAAGAGTACTAACTCTATACAAATAAGCCCTCGGCTTGATATACATGTAATACAAACAAAATAAGCCAAAAAGAGTCCTCAACTCTCAACATCATCCAAGCTATCTCCTTGGAGGTGGCATGCTACCTGTACCTGAAAATGATGTCCCATAAAGGGTGAGCCAACGTCCAGTAGAGATATGCTAAACACAGTTTGAGCAATAACTAAGACATTAGCAATTGATAAATGTTTAATTCCCATAAATCAATTCATACACCATTTTCATTACATGACAACTGTATTCATGTTTCATTTCATTTCCCATTTCTTATCAAGTTCACAATTTGCAACACCGGTTCAGAACCTGGCCAACAACTTATATGAGACAGTAACTCATATTAAACGTTTCCCATTTTACGCTAGATAAACATACTAGTTGTATAAACATCTCAACAGATAAGCGTACAAGCTGTATCCACATTTCAACAGATAAGCATATTAGCTATATCGACACTTCCAAAGACAAGCATATGAGCTGTATCAACACTTCCATAGATAAGCATATTAGCTTTATCAACACATTAACTGACAAGCATATGAGCTGTATCAGTGGAGTCCATCCCCTATCTTCTCCTAAACAACATCCGGTTTAGAGGTCCATCCCCTATCTTCCCCTAAACCGTGGAGTACATCCCCTATCTCCTCCCACACACACAATGAATGTACATATAAGTCATATACACAATCAATCAATACATAACGTTAATGTATTCTATCAACCGTCATACTCTATGACATATCCAATTGATTAGTTTTAGTTTGCCTAATCATCATGCATTGTCTACAACAATCAAAACTACCCTCCACCGGTAGCCCAAGCAGTTATTTCTAAACAGATAATAAAAACTCCAACAGATAAGATATCAATGTTTTCAAAAGTGAGCGACTAGATAAATCCAACTCCACCATTTTACAATATAATGAGCCAATTTCATTATTCTCATCTCAATTCCAAACAACAACATTTTTCCCAAATTAATTATATCAATTAATTTATACTACAACTTAGGGTTTTCTACCCCTTTTTCCAACAAGAACCCCATGGTCCATAAATCAACAACCAACAACGATGACACCATTTTGAAGCCCAAAATACATATTTAAGAATCAAAATGATAAAAGCCCCCATTACACATTTCGAAACCCTAGATCCCAAAATCAAACCATTTAACCAAAAGCTCAATAATCTAGGTCATAACCCATAAGAGTGAGTAGGAATCCCTACCTCAAATTTCGGAGCCCAAGGAAGAAGATGGAGAAAATCAAAATGCTCCAAACTCCAAGATCCACGGATCAAAACGAAGCCATCGACGATCAACACAACTTTTACAAAGGCCAAAGGGACGGGAAACCCTCTAACTAGATCAAACCCTAGAGAGAAGGGAGTTTCTAGAGAGAGAGGCTCTCAAAAATGTCTTTGGGAAAGTAAGAGAGAGAGAGAGAATGTAAAAAGTGATTTCAAAATGCCCAGCGGCCAACTGATATACGACATTCCCGCTCGAGCGGAAAACACAACGCTCGAGCGTAAAGAACAAAAAACTAGGTCTGCTCGAGCGCAAGAATTCCCGCTCGAGCGCCAAGACACAAGAATAAAGTACATCCGCTCGAGCGCAAAAACCAGTCCGCTCGAGCGTAGATTTCCCCCTCCCAGAACCTTCACAAAAGATGTACTACCCGTTCGAGCGCCAACAAGCTCGCTCGAGCGCGACGCGCTATCGTAGGAAATCCGCTCGAGCGTAGAAATCACATCTGCAGAAGTTTTGCAGAGCACAAAATACTGGGAGTGTGCAATCTCCGCTCGAGCGCTCCAAGACTCGCTCGAGCGGAACGACCAAAAACACAGCAACAAGGTTTTAGACCAAGGCTCAACCCACTTGCTCGAAATAAACCCAACACATCCTAAAACTCAATCAAATGGAATTAAAGGACGACAACAAGGTAGACACAACTACCAACCCCACGGAACCAAGTCTGGAAAACAACTGAACAGTAAAGGGAATACCGGAATCGCTATATGGGTTACTCCTAATTAATTTTATTCAAACTTTTTTCTATTTGTAAATAATAATACAATAAGAAGCAATAATGTTAATGTTAATGGTGAGTGTTGGTGAGGTGAATTGAAATTTTGGAGTGAAGAAGAAGATGAAAATGAAATAATTAAAACTTAGGGGGAAAAAATAAAGAGACTTGAATATGAAAAATATGTATAAGTGATTAATGTGTGTCATAAAAAAAAATAATATTTTATTTTAATATTTAATATGTATTGTCTTTATTAGTAAATTTATATTAAGGTCTAATAGAAAATTTTAGGGAAATTCTATTTCCACACACCAAGTTTTCTTACTCCACACACTTAATGAATTTTTTCAGAATCACAATTTTATCCTTTAGCAAAATTACCATATCACCTACCACCATCTCACCCACACATCTCACAATTTCTCCATACACATCTCATCTACCACCATCTCACCAGCCACTTCACCGCTGGCCACCACCGGCCATCCCCTTCCATGCCCAAACCTCTTCCTCAGAGTTGTGACCGTGCATCTAAATATTTAAACTTATCCTCTGTACATGTGTTTCTAAATATTTAAATTCTCAATGTTTATGAATTTGTAAAGGCACATTTTTATTTTTTTCTAGAATGATCACGATCTATATACCACTGCAATTTATCTAATTCTGCATTCTAGATGGACTATATAAACACTTCACATCCAAAATTTATTGGTGGAAGTAAAGTTGTCAAAGAAGCATTGCATCAGATCAAGTCTAATAGGGTAGTTGCACTCATTTCTAGGCCAAATGTATGTATATAAGGTGTTATTGATAACTGTACGTTTTGTAAATGTTGCACCTACTATTTGAATTACTTCATCTTCTTCTTACTACAAATCTAAATTGGGTGCATTTTATCTGTTAGGGTGTGGATCTGGAAAAGGCACCAACATCTGAATGTACATATGTTCTATTGGCTTAGAGGCTGGGAAGTGGCAGCTGTTGACGTCGTCGCTGCCGCCGTCATCGGTAGCTAGTGTAGTTAGGGTTAAGGTTTTTGGAGTGAGAAAGAATGGAAGAAGAGTATGTGTACAGAGAATGTGAGGGTATATTTGGAATGTGAAGTGTGTGGACTGAGATAAAGAAGTAAAAATAGAATTACTAAATGTGTAGATTGAGAAAAGATGTACACAGAGATAATTTGGTGTATGGAAATAGAATTTCCCAAAATTTTAGTTAGACATATTGAGTTACTATTTAGATACAAATAGAATCACCCCTCTGTTAAGGGTAGATTTACATTTTGTTTTATTATTTTTTTTTTGGGTACATCGGAAAGGAATAGATTTACATTTTATGCCATAAGTTAAAGTTGCATTGAGGTTTTTTAGACTCATTTTATTGAATAGGTGAGACTTGAGACCAAGGCCATGGGCTTAGTGGTTTATATAGCTGAACAATGAGAATGTTAGAGGTTTAGGATTTGAGCGAATGAAACGATTGTGATTTTTTTATTGTAATTTAATTTACTAACCACTAACATCCTATCGTTTACCAAAAAAAAAAAAAATAGCTGAGACTTTAAAATAGTCATTTAAATTCAGCTCGATTCAACCCAATTACTATTATATGAATTACAAATATTATATACATATATATATATGAGTATTAAGGGTGATCATGGATGGGTACTAGGCAAAGTTATGAGAAACACTTTGGTACCTGGAGATGGGAAATTAAGATCTAATTGGGAAGGACCGTACACAGTGATTGGTTTGGTAGGAAAAATGACATATCACCTAGAAGATATAGATGACCAAGCTATTTGAAGGCCATGGAACACGGCCAATCTCAAAGTATTTTATTTTTAGCTTTTTCTTAAGCACTTGTAATTTTCTTTCTGGCATTTAATAAAACAAGTAGGCATTTTTTCTTGTAAAAATTTCTTTCCTCTATTTGAAAAAATTGTTTGTACTCATTGCCTGACTAGAAGGCAATTACGAAGGTTGGCAGGTTTGACCAACACTTTTTCATTCTTTAGCCAAGATTAGGACCTAGGCTCAAGAAGGTCGACAGGTTTGACCAACACTTTTTCATTCTTCAGCCGAGATAAGGATCTAGGCTCAAGACGGTTGGCAGGTTTGACCAACACTTTTTCATTATTTAGCCGGGATTAAGATCTAGGCTCAAGATAGTTGGCATGTTTGACCAACACTTTTTCATTCTTCAGCCAAGATTAGGATCTAGGTTCAAGAAGATTGGAAGATTAGATTCAAACCTTTTCTAAACTCTTCTTTAATTCCTCTTTTCCAATTCTTTAAACAAAGTTTTAAGGTTCTTAGGTACAAACAAATGGTATAGGTTTATAGAATAACACTTATATATCTCAAATCTAAGATAAAAACAATTCAAAACATGGTTTTTTCTATCAAATCTTCAAACTCTTTTCTAGTTTTTAAACTTTCTTGTGTTTCTTCATTTTAATTTTTTAAAATCTTAGTCCAAATGAATTTGTAACTAGATTAAGTTAGCAATACTAGGTAGAGGATTGAATTTCCTACATTCTTTTGATTTTTCTTGGATTTCTAGGCTTGATTTCAAATTTTTCTTTGAATTTCTTTCCTTTCTCCTTTTTCTTCTTGTTCTTCCTTAGCTCCAAGAACTCCAAGCTCCTCAAGTTTCCTCCATCATTCTCAAACTTTATAGTATTTGTAGGAATATATTAGGTTAGTTCCTTAATTACTTCGTTAGCCTAATTAACTAGGCTTAGTTCTAATTAACCATGTTTAAATCCTAATCTTATTTAATCTAATTAGCCTTACTTGGGCTTAGGCTAATCTTGTTTAACTTTTGCTAATCCTACTTAATTTTTGACTAAGTGTTCATTAGGCTCTATTAATTAGATTAAGGTCATTGAGCTCATCACTTAAGGTATTTTAGATCATCTAGGGATTCAATTCTCCAATTCAGATAATTTCCCTAACTTTTCAATACTTGCCAAGTTTCCTATCTTAAGGTTTCATAGTCAAGTTCTTCAAAGCTACCTAGATTTCCTACTCACACTCAACAAATTCTAAAAATTTCTATTGCAAACATATCACATGCATAATGCAAATGAAATAGGAGAATTTCTTAACATGAATGGATGCATAACTCGGTTGTCACATTTAAGGTTTCCTAAATCATCTAAGTGTTCAATATTCAACATCAAGGTGAATTCCTTAACTGTTCAATGTTTACTAAATCTATTGGACATTTTCAAATTCTTCTAGGTTCCTTAAGGTTCTCTATCAAACACCAATATTCCTAAGTTTTCTAGCTAATGTATTCATATCCTAAATTGTTATCCTAATAATTCATATTTTTATTTCTAGAAAATTAGAAGGCAATTAAATTAGGGTGTCTTGTGATATGGAACAATTATTTTGACCTGAGGTATTCAAAGATGAATGATGATATAATTGTAGTATGTGGCATTCGTTGGGGTGTCACACCCCACCTACCCTAGACTTGTCCAGTTGTTCTATCAAAATATGTTTACGGATCCCAATTTCTGTGATTGTTTAAGGACCACAGTCGATAGCATCACCCTCATTATCTATCTTGAGGACCTTGCCATTATCCTTGGGTGCCACCGCATATGTCCCGGCAACTCTCCATTCTAGGACTATGATGATACACTTCCAGTGCCTTATTTTATATGGACTGGCTTTCCAGACCGTGCAGGTGATGCTAGTCATACTTTTGTTTGCCGCCACAATTTGCCACCCCGGGTCTGGTTGATTGATGTCCTCTTCCGGCAGAACATCATTTCCTTTGGGGTATAAGGAGGAGCACCGCAATGCTTTTATTTGGGCTTTTCATCACTTTGAGTTTGATTTCTGGGCTATTCAGATGTAGCCTCTCGTTGCCTATGTTGACCCTGCGGGTATGGGTGATGATGTTCCTATGACCGATCTTGCTCCTGGCCCTGCTACCCCCGGTCTTGTTCATCTACTTGCACTCATCTTTATGATTCGTGCTAATTATGAGGCCTTTCATCATGAGCACATTCACGTTCAATAGTTTGTTGATACCCTTTAAACCGATTTTTATGCTTATTGGGACCTCTTTCAGTAGCATTATGAGGCCTCTCAGGCCTATATGTAGCAGTCCTTCGTTGATATGAAGGATCTTATGCGCTTTCTTTTAGCCAAGTATCACCCATCATCACTACCGTCACCTCAATGACATTATGCTACTCTTTGTTCCCTTTTTTTCAAGCTCTGTTGTTATCACTATTCTCCACATTATGGACCTTTTCCTTCTTTTTTTTTCTCTATATTTTCTATCAGGTTTGCATCTATATATATATATATTTGTGTGTGTATGCCTAACTCTCCTAACTATGGACCTTCTATATTTTTGTATATATCTTTTCTTCTATGTCTTGGCATATCAGGTCATCCATTGCAGGTCATTGTACTATATTGTTGGAGGTGTTTCTCTTACCTCTTATTTTTTCGCTGCAAACTGCTTTGGTGTTATTCTTTCCCTCTCATATTTTTTTATTTGGTTTCTTAAATTCTTTGTATTTGCCAGTGAGAGCATTACCGAATTTAGTTAGGGAGGAGGTTGACTTGTTGCCTAGTTTTTACACTTAAGCTTGCTTAATGGGATTTATGCTCGATATAGAGTTTGTATGTGAATATGGTTGTGCTACGTTCTTTATCACGTTAACCATTCTAGTTTGCTTATGTCTTGGGTTGAGGGCGCGTGAGTTAGATATTTTTGGATTATTCTTGACTTATGAAATATAATATCATTCCAGCATCATTGCATGAGGATTGTTGGTATCACTTGTCACTTTGTGCACTTACATGTTCACATTTGGTTGTGACAATTAAAGTTGACATTTTTTATTATATGTTACTTCCACTACTTATGATGAATTGGGTTTTGAGAGATTAGCATGGGTTCATTCAAAAAAATAAAAAATAAAAAATTGACTGGCTTGGGTTCATAGCCTTTTTAACTCAAGTTATTAAGCCTGTTGGGTGTTTCTACACCTAGTGCCCTAAGTTTGTCTGGATTGGGAGTCACGGGCCTAACACTTGCTACATGGGTTAATTAGAAAGCTTAAGGGACCTAAACATTGCACAGTAAGAAAAAAAAATGTTTAGTCTGTAGCATATTTAACCTGAGTTATTAAGTCTGTTGGGGTGTCTCTACACATAGTGTCCTAAGTCCGTCTGCATTAGGAGTCACTGGCCTAACACTTATTACATGGGTTAATCAGAAATCTTAAAAGATCCATTCATATTCAAAAAAAGAAAAAATTGGACCCATGTTTAATTTCAAAGATTCAAGACATTTGGTTACTGGGAGTTAGTACATGAGTAAAAGATGTTGCCTTTCACTCCACACCGAATCTCACTTCACAAGAAAGCAACATGTGATACATTCCATTTGATTGTGATTCAATGCTGTCTGTTAGCACATTTATGTGCTCATGAATAGTCTGAAGATTCATCTGACTCACTTGCTTAAAATTTATTATAAGTGAGAGAGGCTAATTTTGATAAAAAGGGGGTGGCGTTGAGTATTTGAGTATGAACCTGTGGTGAGTTTCAATTCCTTCGATCAAGTGTGATGTTTATGGGTACCATCTTTGGAAACCCTCACGAGACTTCACTCATCTACTTGGGTCACCTTGTGGTTTAAAAGGCTTGTAGCATATGCTAAATGCAAACGTGATCCCTACAAAAGTTTCGTAGACAGATTTTTCTTTGTTTTTTTTTACTCGAGGACTAGTAAAGTGTAAGTTGTGGTGTAACACTTTTGTTTCGAGGTCCGTTTGAACGGAGAATGTTACGCTCAAGTGAAAATTTTTAACTCTCAGTATCTTGTGAGTTTACAAGCAGGACGCTCGAGCGTAGAAAGTTGTGCTCAAGCAGAGAATGTTGGTTCCCAGTTGTTTCACTGTAGCTCTGCAAAACTTCTGGGACTTGTCATTTTACGCTCAAGTGAGATATTCGTCGCACGAGTGGACCTTCAAGTTTGTGTCTTATGCTCGAGCGTGAGAAGTGGCGCTCGAGTGGACTGCACGATATCAGCAACTTAAAAAGGACGATTCTAGATAAATCTCTCACTTTTTCCTTTCTATCTTCCTTTCCCTCTTCCTATCTCTAAGAAACCCTAAGTTTCTACCTTAGAATACCTCTCATTCACTTAAGATCCAACCAAAATCTCTTGCTAAGAGTGAAGCACACTTGGAGATTATCATTGTCTACCGACTGGATTTTGAGTTAGCGAAAGATTATCATAGAAGCTTTGCGATTTTGGTATATTGTTGAGGTAGGGATACTTTTACCCTAGTATTTCTTTATTTTGAAGAGATTTCATGGCATTGTTGTGACTTATGAGTTAGTTTTAAGATCTTGTTGGATTGAACCCATATTTACATGAATGAACCATTTTGCTTGATATTGTTTGAAATTTCTTAAATTTTTTTACAAAATATGTATAGAAATGCTATTAAAACCCATATCTATGATGAAGGAGAAAAAAACCCCAAATTTGGTGAAACCCTAACTTTTCAATTTGGGTAGAAAACACTAATTTGAATGGAATTTTCTTTAATTCACGAAACATTACGAATAGTAAAGAGATGAAAGACGTGGATGTTGATATGGTAAAGGAATTGTGGCTTGGATGTTATTTTTCTGTGAATGTTATGTGGTGTTCCATCTCTTGTGTTGTTGGATAGTTGTTGATAGATTGGAAGAACGATGGAATTGTGAATTATGCATGAGTCTGAGTAAGAGTTGGTTTTGAATATGTGGTGTTGTGTTGGTATCTGTACAGGGAAGGTTAAAGGTGCCTAAATACCATGTCTAGGCTTATCACTGGACGAATGTGGGGAAAAAATATTTTTGGGTGTCCACAACATTCTGCCGTATTGTAGTCGGCAAAAGTAGAAAAACGGATGGTTTTCTTTAGGTTCCGACTCCCTGTTGTATAATAGTCGGCAAATGTGAGGGCGGTTTTAAAACAAAAGACAAATGGTGTTTTGAATTGGACTCTTATAAGGGACTCATGGCATGCTTTCTATGGATTTGTCAGGTATCAATTTGATTGATAAAGATTACATACGAGAACAAATTTCTTTTGTAATGTTTTGTTGCGAGGATACCATATTCTTATTCAAGTAATTAAATACTTGGTTAAATGTGTTCCTATTGGACATATAGCTCAACCCTATGTTATTTTTCAGGAAATAGTGAAGTACCACCACAATGAAGCTTGGAGTAGAACTTGTCGACCTCTGGGATTAAGACTTAGAGATGTTTTGTCATTAAGACTCCCTATTTTGTATTAAGATTTTATATTATTATTTTCTTTTATTTCTTGTATGCCCTTGAGGCCCATTTTGATGTAATGCCATCTTGCTTCTTGAACTAAGTTCGCTCTGAGATATGTACATTGGAATATTGTAAAGTGTTGAATGTTAGTTCAATGGGAGAGATGGCCTCGGTTTGGCATTTTGCTATTGCGGTTGTGAATTGTTTCCTATGATTTTGGCAGGGCGTTACATGTGGGGTATGATCTGAGGTGAAATGTTACACTTTAAGTCTCCCTAACTTATGTTTTTAGTCTTTTAGATTATGATATTTGATACAATAAAGTGTTTTTCTCCATTTTCAGGTTAATATCACTCCGGAGACGAAAAGATCGCAAAAGAAAGTGAAAATCCACAACAGAGTGGATTCGCTCGAGTGAAATTCACAATCTGCATGAGTTGATTTCCTTGAATCAAGTTTCGCCTCTAAGTTGATCCATACGAGTGGCATATTTAAACTGCACAAGCGGATTTTCCTCATTTTGTGTGCGCGCACTTTTGACTTAGAATTGGCTGGAAGTGATAAAAAGAGGTTTTGGGGCACTTGTTCAGAGATCTGAAACCCTAGAAAAGACGGCTAGAAGCTAGAGAAGAATGACAATGATCAATCCATCGCATTTTCTTCAACCTTCGAAGTGTTCAACCTCTCCATAAGAAACTAAGCTCTCTTCTTAGGATTGAGAATTTTGTATTTTAATTCTAATTTTTCTTTGGAATTGGATAATCTTTATATGATCGTTTTTAAATCCTTTATTCAAACAATCTTTTCATTCAATTTATATATTCTATTTCTATGATTGAGCATGCATGATCATAGAACTGTTTTATTTTCTTGTATATACAAATCATGAGATGAGTCATGCTTAGGGGAGACAAGTCGTGTCATAATCCTAGTTTAGTGCAGATGATCCGTGTCGACCGAAGATGATTCATGCCTATGTTTTGAATATACTCATCCTCTTGATGATGATATCGCGGTTTGTAGCTACAATACATCATTATTATCCAGGCCATTGATTTACTAGACCTAGATATTTTAATGACATGATGTGCGATTAGTAGTGAATTCAAAATCCTAAGTCTATATCCATATTCGAAAAACCTCTTTAGTTGCGCAATTACTTTAGTTTTAATTTAAATTCTCATTAGCAAAAGTCAATCATCCTCATTTCTTCAAATTAAATTTGAAATTACCAATTAAATTGATACAACTCGACCCAAAGTCCTCGTGGTACGATACATGGACAATCTACTATTCTACTAAATTAGTGTTTTGTTTAGTTCTTTATTTTTTATTGAAAAATGACTGATCAGTGGGGTTGAAAATTATTACAACAATGAATAAATTGAAGATGCGGGGTTGGAAGTTATTACAACAATGAATGAATTGATTCAACTAAATAAAGTTGAATCTAACAAAATATAAGATAAAAGTAAATAAATTACAAACAACAGCCTCAAGAACCTAGGAGATCACCATCCAGAAGTTGCATTGTTTTGCTTTGTTCTGCGTGGAGCAAGGTTAATCAACTGGATGAAAGATTTGCTGGCCGGATTATTTCTTGGCTGGCTGAATGAAAGATCAGAGAGAAAATCTATTTTGCGCAACAGAGCCAAAATAGAACAACAACACCTTAGAAAGGTACTCATCCTTTCTATCTCTTCCTTTCACAGATACACTTAAGAAAAAGGTAGAGGCCTCAACTCGCAATTAACAACACAAAAAACTATGTGCAACCACTACAATAAATTACACTTTTGGCGACTAAAAGAAGTAAATAAATTACAAACAACAGCCTCAAGAACCTAGGAGATCACCATCCAGAAGTTGCATTGTTTTGCTTTGTTCTGCGTGGAGCAAGGTTAATCAACTGGATGAAAGATTTGCTGGCCGGATTATTTCTTGGCTGGCTGAATGAAAGATCAGAGAGAAAATCTATTTTGCGCAACAGAGCCAAAATAGAACAACAACACCTTAGAAAGGTACTCATCCTTTCTATCTCTTCCTTTCACAGATACACTTAAGAAAAAGGTAGAGGCCTCAACTCGCAATTAACAACACAAAAAACTATGTGCAACCACTACAATAAATTACACTTTTGGCGACTAAAAGAAGTTAGTCCAAAAGTGTCATTGTTGGGAACTAAACAATATATTAGTCGGCGTTAGTTTATGGTATAGCTACTAAATATTTTTAGTCGAGATATATTACTTATTGGAAATTAAAACAAAATTTAATTGCTAAATATTCCATAATAGGTGACTAAAAAATATTAGTCACCATTAGTCTAGATTTTAGGCTATTCAAATTTTTTTTTTAGTCGGCGTATAATATTTTATGCTGACAAGGAAATTTAGTAGCCAAACAGTTATTTTTTTATAGTTACTCTTTGGCAACAAACAATTTCACCAGCAAATATTAAGTTTTCGTGACTAAAAAAAATTAGTCGTCGTATATTTATTTTTTTTGACCAAATAAAAAAATTAGTCGCCGAATTAATGCCTTTATCGACTAATATTTCAGTCATCATTGATTAAGGTTTGGCTACAAAAAACTTTAGTCGCCTATTATTGAGATTTGCCGACAAAAAACCAATTTCGTCGCTAAAGGTGTAAAACGTTTAGAGGGAAATCATTTAATATTGGCACTCACCCATATTTTGTTCAGACAAAACAGATTGTTCTCGCTCTCACACACAGATACTCTTTCACCACCAAACCCTACCCCACTTCACCTCACCGTAGACCACCGTCGATTCCCGTATGTCGCATATCGCTACCGCTACCACCATTGTTGCAAATCACCACCACTGCAGATCACAGGTTTGCTCTCTCTCTCTCTCTCTCTCTCTCTCCCTTCCTTCCTTTATTTTCCCCTTTCTGACTGTTGCTCTAGGGTTTTATATGCTTGATTCAGTTTAATTTTTTGTTGATTTCTAAAATAGGTTTGGCTGTTGTAGTTTGATTTCTAAAGTTCTACGGGTTTGCTATCCTAAATATGGGTTTGATTTTTTGATATATTTCCCCCTCTTTATTGTTTCTCTTTCATTAGTTTCAAAGCCCTAATCCATTGATTGTGAATGTATTTGCCTGTATGGCTAATTGTGTATGTATTCATAGCCCTAACCCATTGTTTCAAAGCATTGAGGTGTTTGACAATAAGAATTTTTTATGCGCACCTGCACTTTTTTAAGTTAGCCATTCAATACGTTATCACTCCTTCATTCTAATTTTTTAGTCATCAGTTATATGTGTGGTAGATACAAAATGTATAAAGCAAAGTGTTTCTTTTATCTGATATTGCTTGATGTAGGTTGGGGTGGAGTTAATCTTTAGATTCTCTTACTAGGGAGATTTAAAAAAATAAAAAATAAGTAAAAAAACAAGGTGACATGAGTTCTGTTCTGTGGAGCTATTTGATTGGTAGTCCTCTTTGTTAGAGAAAATTGAATTCTCTAGGCATGTCTGTATTCTCTGTAGGTCATTTTTATGTTACACGAGTCATAAGCTCCTGTAATAAATAAGGAAATGCACTTTGTATGACATGGTTATATTAGAGAAAATTCAAATCAAGACAAAGGAAAATTTGTTGATGGGATCATTTTTAGCTTCTCTTGCATCTACTTTTAAGCCTTGAAATTCTTTCTCTTGACTAATATTTCCTAGCCTAGCTCATACAAGTTTCAATTTTGATACTATGATTACAATAGTAGATAATTTATTTGCTTCCCATTTATGATTATTTCTCAAAGAATTTTGTGGTATTAAACTAAGTTGAAAATGTGATTTGAGGCTGGTTTTGGGTTCTGTTTATTATCTCTTATTACAAAAAAAGTTACTGATTTGGTACAAACAGTGAAATCATGTCTGTTTAACTTCATATCTATAGATGGAGTATTAGCCAAGTATTGGTTTTTGACTCATTGTTCACTCTCAAATTGTTTTAATTTTAATGTATCATGTTTCTTATTGGGTTAAGATTGGTGAGAAGACTTGGTCGAAATGCAATCAAATGGAAAATTTTGGCAAAAGGGGCTGCTGATGAAGGTGGGAGATCATATAAGAATATCGATGCATTTGTAGTTGAAT
This sequence comes from Camellia granthamiana, assembly GCA_036172215.1. Lineage (NCBI taxonomy): Eukaryota > Viridiplantae > Streptophyta > Magnoliopsida > Ericales > Theaceae > Camellia > Camellia granthamiana. Next base: position 68,756,874 of record CM069908.1, read on the forward strand.
TAGTACGATCTTGGTTGTATTACTGCTTGATTTCTTCATAAACAAGAATTCTAATGTAAAATAATATTAAAAAAAAGATGGTTGATGATTGATGAATTTACTACGACCAATGTCTATTTTATTTCTTATGGCCTTAATCCACTATAGAATTCTTGCTATGTTTTTATTTCTTTCTTGTTTCATTCAATCATATAGAAGTTATTAGCACTTCATCAGACATTGTATTGCATTTTCAGTTTTAATTTTCTATCTCCACTAAGCTTCATTAGTGGGACTATACTGGTAGAAATTGTTCCATAGCTTTGTTCTTGCGTGGACCTAACTATTTGAGCATGGTGTAAATTAATATACAATGTTTTTTTTTTTTGATTTTTTTTTTTACTTTATACATTTCTTAATATGATCATGCACCCCCATTGTTTTAAGGTATTGAATAGTTTGCAAGTGTTCTAACCACATAACAATATCAATTTGTTGTTGGCTATTTTTGATTTGAAAGTGAGGCATCATTTTACTTGTAACTTTATTAGTGCGATAATTTCGTTTACATTATTTCAGCCACTTTTGGTTTGCAAGTGCACTAACCACATAACAATATCTAATTTCATTTTAAGGTATTGATATGTTTTTATGCTCAATTTTCTTTACTTAAATATCGTACGTATGGTTTTATGCTCAAATTTCTACACTTGTTTATTTGCCACTTAGGAATTGAGATAAGTTATGTGGATTGTGAAGTTAGGTTAACGAATTAAGGAAGTTTATGAAAGTTAAAGTGTATGCCAGAAATCAATGTTAGCCATCAAACTTGAGATGCTTTAATGAAAACTATTCCATGTAATTAATCATATTTTTTTACATCTTTTCACTTCAAGACACAAGTGAGTCTATCTCTTATGCATTTATAAAAATGAATCCCATTACTTTGTGTTTAGGAATGAAAAAAAATAAAATTATATATAGCATTCTTTTTAGATTATAGAACATTGTGATACAATACTTTTGAAAGGTATTAAACTAAGTTGAAAATGTAGTAAATATTGTGAATCGAAGCACCTTTGTGATGGATTCAAACTGGATTTAAGACTGGGTTGGGGGTGTGTTTGCTGCTGCGTTCGAGATAGATTGAGGCTAGTTTCGGTGCTGATTTGGGAATGGATTGATACTGGTTTTAGTGCTGATTTAGGGATGGTTTGAGGTTGGGTTTTGTAACAACCCCCATACTGTTTACCGACAAATTATTGAATTAACTACTGATTACTGCTTAACTGGACTGCTTATGACTGATAATTGAATCAACTGAAGTACTGAACGGATTGATTGGAAACTGGAACTGAATTGAATGAGCATATCTATTGTATTGCATTTTTATCTGTTCGATTATTTAACTATCTATTTGTATTTTTAGGTTTAAACTGTTAATTGAAGGCCTTATCGGCGGCCGAACCAGGAATTGATTAGTGAATTATGATCACCATGACTTATGTGATTTTATGATGTAATTATCTGAAAATTGATTAGGAATGATTAAATTAGATTAAATATTGATATATTGCAAACTTTGGCCTATTTACAATTAGACCACTTAGTGGCCATTCACTACACACACTTAAGCCTTATCACATTACACTCCAACAACATTTTGATCAGCCATTTTCTCACACCTAACCGACCAAGCAAGAGAGTAAGAGAGAGAAGAAGTTGATCTTGTGATTTTGGCTTGGATTTTGGTAGAATTGAAGTATAGTTTGCAAATTGTGCCTCCAAACCTTGAATACAAGACTTAGGTAAGAGAATACAACCCTCTAATTGTGAGTTTAAGCTAATTCTTGCATGATCCTTGCCAAATTGTAGTGTTAAGTTTTGTTTTAGTGCAAATAAGTTGAATTATAGCTTAGTTCATGCATGCATGGTTGAAATGTTGCATTTTGAGTTGAGCTCATGGTAAATTGTACACGCATGTTCATAATTAGGCTTGAGTCCATGATTTCATCATGTTCTTGAAGAAATGAGTACATTTGAACAAGCTTTGAAGCTTTAATTTGGTTTAAATTTCATGCATGACATGTTTGAAGATTATTCTTGAAAATGGGTTTGAAATTTGGATTTAATTGACTCACTCTTGGGCTTTGAATTCACAAATTGAGCTTTGAAACTTGTTCTATATTGAATTTAGATGTGTTTTCCAGAATTTGGGCCCAAGAGGTCGAGTATAGAGTGGTAGAATGCTTGGTTTGAGCTTGGGAGACAAATCTGGAAATTCCAGATTTGGCTTCCTCGCTCGAGCGAAGGATTCCTCGCTCGAGCGAGCACCTTTGTCCAGGGCTTCGCTTGAGCGAGCATCGAGCCAGCATCGCGCGTAAAATCACAGCATCCAGTACTTTTGCATTTTCGACGGACCGCTCGAGCGAAGGATTCCTCGCTCGAGCGAGCCCTTTGATTTTGCAAGGTCGCTCGAGCGAAGGAAGGCTCGCTCGAGCGAGACCCCTGATTTCAGCAACTTTTGAAAAATGTTTTCTAAGTGTATCTTTGCATCCTCATCCCATTCTAGGCATTCTTAGGCCTAGTTTAAGGCATCTTAATGAGGATATAGATGTAGAACACACCAAGGCAAATTAGGGATTAAGTTATGATATTTCCCAACTGTGTAGCTTAGTGTGTGTTCAACCTGTGAACTATGTGGGGTTGGCGACTGGGGAGACACGCTCTAGCATACTGTAGCCCAAACTCTGTGAGTAACAATTATGTAAAGATATGTTTAACTGAGAATGTTTTCTGACTGTTTAACGGAACTGTTTTCTGAAGTGATTATTGTTAATTGATTGAATGTATGTCCTATATTCTGAAATGTATTGTGGCATCCTTAGCAACTACTGTATACTGTTACTGCTACTGTTACAGAGATCTCTGTCGGTTCCCTCGTGGAACCACTACTGTTTACTGATTGATGGCCATCATTACTGTTCGGTCTTTAAGACCTACTGCTTACTGTACTGTTATGCTAATGGATGTACCACATATGATTGATTTGATTGAAAGACTGAATACTGATTTAATGAACGGTTTTCTTTACTGTAAGGACATTCATTCTAAACCACTTTACGCATTATGTTATTCACTGGGCTCTAGCTCACTGTTTATATATATATATAGGTGCTCAGCCACCAGATCGGAGCTAGGAGCGTGGGTTAGACTCCAGTTTTGTCAAGCCAGCCTATGTGCCTCACTGCGAGGTTCCGAGTTGCCATGCTATGGCTTTGGGGTGTTTTGTTTCCCCCGTCTGTCTCCGTACTGTTTTGGATCACTGTATAGACTGTTATCTACTTTTCTGCACTGTTATCAAGGGATTAGGTCCCTGTACTGAGTGACTGTAAATATCTGTATAGACTGTACTGTCCTGACTGCATATATGTATGAAAAATCTTTTGGCATACAGACTGTCACAGCTCATTGGACATTATTCATTTACTGCTTTGGCTTCCGCCAGGCCTTGTACTCTGTTTTACTGTATTACTGTTAAGCAGGCCTTCGGTAATCTCGGATTACTGGCCGGTTACGCTGCTAAACCCATAGGGCCGGGTTTGGGTCGTGACAGGTTTTGGTGTTGTTTTTAATGCACTGCTTGTGACTTGTGGCTGCACCACAACCTTTTTATTTTATTTTATTTCTACCAGTTCTGTTTTACTTAATAAATAATTCTCATTCATTTAATTCACCTTTCTTCTAACCATTTCAAATTGACTATATAAATCATGGTATATTATGATGTATTTCTTTCTTTCGCATCAACAACTTGGTGCCATTAAGCCTTAAGCCTTGGTTATGTACTATATAAATCCTAACTTTTTATGATAGCTTGGTTGTTTCTTCTACTTATGATGGTTGTGTTTGGTGAATTTTGTTATTCTTTTTTTGCTCTCTATTACGTTTACTTTCTTGTATGTTCTCATGATCTTTAATTGTATTGTAGTCTTTACTATTATTGTTTTAGTAATCTACTTCCTTTGGGTTATACTAATGAGGTTTAATTATCTAGGTGCACTGTTTCATGTTCATATATGTGTCTCTTTCTTTATGTTCTATTTATATAGTTGAAATAGTTAGTTTTTTCACCCTAACTTTAGAATACAATTGCTAAAGCATGTATTTTCAAATATTAAGCTAAGTTGCAAATAAGTGAAAACTAAAAGGCTTCAATACAGCATGTATTCTATTAAATTTTATAGTCAAATATTATTTAATGATTATAGTAAGACATATATATTGTCAAATAGGTTGAGTTTAGAGTTCAGAAAAAGCTTATAAAATAGAGAAGATGACAAGTGAAGGTTTCTAGTATAGAGAAATATTGCATACTGTGGACTTCCATTATTGAGTAATTTTTCGTATTATTGTCAAATGAAGGTTTCTTATGAGTTCCTGTTAGTATGAGTTCTTTTCCGTATTAGTTGTTGGTATTGATCGTTGGACTTATAAAAATATAAAAATAATCTCTGGCCAATTAATTAAAAAAAAATTGCTATATTGTACTTCTGTTACCAAATATTTGTATTTATTTATTTATTTTTGATTTCATTCTTTTTTTCATTTGGAAAAACACAAGAAACTCGTGTTGCCAAATCATTTTAATCAAAAGAAATGATATAAAAACCATCAGTGTTTTTTTAATTATTATTGTTTTTTAAATGAGAAAAATAAAAACACAACTCAAATTCAGAGTCTATGAGAGTAGTAATATTAGAAATATAAAATGAAACACAATCCTTTCAAAGGAGTAGGTTCAAAATGTGGATTCCACACATGTTCGTCTTATTCTTTATAAGAGGATTGTGTCTCATTCTGTATTTGATTTCTGTGCACAGACTTACTCTGGAATTGGGGATGCTGCTATGAGCAACTGTCACGCCCCACTTTTTATTACTCGAAGTCATTACCAAATTCATTAACTTAATTCAATTTCAGAGATAATATGCGGAAATAAACTCATACATTCAATCCGTAGAAGTGATTAACAATACTCTCCTTCGGATGCAAAGTAAATATTACATGAACATGCTTAATAAATTGCCCTTGGGCTTACATCACTTAAGATACAAGAAGAAGGGTGTAACCCTTTCACAACAATGGCATTCCGCCAACATAACAGAGGCCCCGTGGCCAGTAATTAAGTAGATCCAAATCTTGCAGCTCAACCTGCTTAATACCTGAAAAAGATTCAACAACGTGGGATGAGCATATAGTCCAGTAGGGAACTCAACATGATCCTCAACAATAACAACTTACAGATAGCTATGATCATGCACACTCATTCTCGTACTAGAATAATAATGTAACAGTTTATACAGAATATATATATATACTTTTCTCGAAAACAATCATTTCATTTAACGCTATAAGCGATTCATCTTTTCTTTTTCCTTTCATTACCCCCATTCCCAATCTTTCATAACATTAACAACCACTTAGGAAAATAAACTCACTAAGCCCGATACTCTCTTCCATTTCCTATACATACACAGATGTATCTTTTCAAAACATGTTTACCTTTAAAACATTCGTTTTCCTTCCCACTTTCCAAAAGACGAAAATGACATTTTGGTTCATTTCCAATACCATCATAACTATACATGCATAACTTTGTAAAAATATAAATTTACAACCCACCAACATGTATACAATCAATCAATGGAGTAACTCGGTCCTCCGAACTGTAACCAATCAAGTCCATGATATTTTCAGTTACAACTAAACAACAACAATTCCACTTTGCTCCACTAGCCATGTGCTTAGTGAGCCAAAGATATACTGAAATAACTACAACCAACTTCACTCTACTAGCTATGTGCGTAGTAAGCCAAAATGCCAGTTTACCAGGCGCTAGCTGGAAGGGTATGGTGCCTTCTATTATTAGCGCATACAGTTCTCCAGGCGCTAGCTGAAAGGTGACGGTACCTTTGATTTTAAGCGCGGCATATAACGCCAACAACAACCATGCAACAAGGCATAACCAACATGTATAATGCATATACATAAACTATCAAGATACCAGCAATGTGTTAAAAATATATGAACACATGACGAACTCCTTCCGAGCAAATAAACATACATATAATGTATCTAACACTTCATCATATACGATGTTCAATCAATCAATGATTCAATGCAAACCCGACAATTCTACACAACCGCGTCATCCTCCACCGATGACCAAGGACAAAACCTCTAGATGCATGTATATTGTACATCTATTAACAGACTCAATTATCATGAGATCACCAACTTATCGATAATACTAACATGATAGTATAAGATACAACAATCCAACATTCATACTCATTTCAAAGTACTTTTCCCATTCCACAAAAAACAATCCCACTTCCTTTTATTTTCACAAAACCGGTTTCATTTCTTTTGTCTTTACAAAATCAATTCCATGGGCAATAAAGCCATAACACATTTTAATCCACAACATTCCTTTCAAGCCATTCCAAATTGATTATACAAATTAATTCATAATCACTAAATTTGGGTTTTCCTCCCTCTTTCTCAATATTGATAAAAAAGGCTCAATCATCTACAACAAACAACAATGGCTTCATTTAAAACCCAAAATACCTAAGTATTTACCCAAAGATCAAAACCCCTCTATTAAGTTATTAAATCAAATAAACATTTGGGTTTCCTCTCCTTTCAACAACAACATGCTAATTAACACTCCAATTAGCCCCAAAACACAACTAATGATAATAAACCCAAATCCAACAACTAACCCAAAGTTTAACCTCATGAGTTTCCACAAAATCCAACATGATATAGTTTTCATGCAATACAAAAAATTACCACATGTCTATCTATAGACGGAGTATTGAAAAAGAACAAGGAGAATCCCTACCTCAAATGGAGAACTCAAATGGAGAAGATGACCCGAAATCAAAGTGCTCCAAATCCACTATTTTTCAGATTAAAACGAAGCCCTCAATGCCCTCTATCTTTTTAACAAAGGACCTAGGATGGATTCATACTAGAAAGAGATGAAATCTAGAGAGAAAACAAGTTTAGAGAGAGAGGCTCTCGGCTGCTAGGGTTTCAAAAATGAAAGAAGGAGAAAAATGATCTTTTTCCCCGCTGCTGCCTATTGAAATACGACAGGCTCGCTCGAGCGAAAACTTGGTCGCTCGAGCGGCCAGACACAGAAAACTCTCGCTCGAACCAACAACCCAGAAGCTCGCTCGAGCGACAGAATACTCGCTCGAGCGAAGAACGAACCAGCTCGGCCGAGCGAAGAAAAGCTCGCTCGAGCCAAGAAACACAGCTCTCAGGTCTGAACCCAGACGCAGACGCACGCTCGAGCGAAGCCACCCTGGCTCGAGCCACAAGACACAAAGATTCCACTCTCACTCGAGCGACCAAACCTTGGCTCGAGCGAAGGACCAAAACAAGGAGCTCGCTCGAGTGACAAACAGCTCGCTAAGTCCAAAACATTCTACAACTCAAATTTAAAGAATAGAAGGATAGAAACAAGTTCAAAACAACAACCGGAATCCACGAAACTGAGTCCGGATTCAACAACCAAAGGAGAAAGAACCGGGATCGCTATAGCAACTCTTAGCAGCTTCCTGTGGTGTTCCGATGGAGGTCTTTTTCGAGTCTTTTTTTTTTATAAAATGAACAGTTCATATTATAGAATTCGTATCTATGTAAAAAATCAAACTGATTGGACATTTATAACTCTATAACAAGAGCATATTTATTTTTAAAAAAATAAACAATTAACTTCATCTTTGTAATTTTTTAAAAATAATTAGCATGAAATTATAAAATTTTAATTAATTTAATTTTTTATATAAATAATTTAAATTATCAAAATATACTTAAAAAGGCCTCCACGAAATCCTCCCCCCCCTCCCCCCAAATGAAGGCTGCTGTGGTTTGCTCAGCATCCACAAATCCGACGACTTTAATGTCTTAAAAAAGGGGGCTTCTATTTACGCACCACCATTTCTCTTATCCCACACCATTTTTCAATTTTTTTTTTCTCATTTTGCCCATTTAGAAAATTACCAAAAAGGACACTGCAATTCTCATTTTTCAATTTATTTATTTATTTATTCTCATTTTACACACCGCCAACCCTCACCCCACCCATCCCGGTTACCTTCCCTAGCCAATCTTCTTCCGCAGGTTCCTCCACTCATTTTACACACCGCCAACTCCTCTCATTTTCCAAAAACCACCAGCCACCACCACCGTCTCCTCCGTGACCCCTTCTGCCTTGGCTACCCACTCCCCAACTTCATCTCACCGCGTCTGCCCAGTGCCCTTTTTACAGTGCCGTCGCAGACCGATGAATAGAATAGATCGTGATTGAGAGAGAGAGAGAGAGAGAGAGAGAGAGAGAAATCGCAGATTGTAGAAAGAGAGAGATCACCACCTCATTCCCCCAAAACATCCAACCACTGCCACCACCTCCGCAGCCCGACAAAGAGAGTAGATCGCGATATTGCGATCACGATTGAGAGAGTGAGAAATTGTAGGGGTGTGTGTGTAAGAGAGAGAGAGAGAGAGAGAGAGAGAGAGAGAGAGAGATCCAGGTAGGTAGTAGGTGGTAAAGAGAGGTGACGGCTAAGGGAGAAGGCTCCCGCACCGGCAGTGAAAGTGGTCAAGGTTGAGGTTCTGGTTAGTAAAAAATGATGAAGATAATGGGGTTTGAGGAATTTAATAGTGTGAATTGAGAAATTGTGTGGTGTGAATAAAGAAATGGTGTGGGATGAGAGAATTGATGGTGGGTAAATAGAGGCTCCCCTTAAAAAAGGCAAGCAAATCCCAGACCTCGAAGATGGAAGATGACCTACCCATTTTCTCCTTTATTGAAGAAATTATGGTTGCTTTATAGCCGTTCGATGTGAGGCGAAAGGACTAGATGGCACCACGTGGAAATTGAAAAAGTCAGATGAAGATTTGGGTGCTGGAGTCCAAGAGAGAAAAAGGATCCTTGGAAATGTGTCCAAATAGATGGAGAGAATTTATTAGGTGATTGGTACACGCCAATTTAAAATTCAAACTTTTTTTTTTTAGCAATGCTAGGTATTATAAAAATAATTATGAAAATTTTGTGACTCTTGGATTACACTTAGAATAACGTACCACACACTAATCAAGGTAATCCAAGGATCATAAATTTTTCATGATCATTTTTATGATAAAATTTTCATGATCCCTAATTTTTCCCTTTTTTTTTATCTTGTCTTTTTATGTTGGGTAAAAATTAAAAAAGAGAAAATTTTATTCAATAATGTTTGAAATCACTAATTAATATTATCACTAATGATGTGACACTCACTACCACAGTGTGTGTGTTGTGCTTGTTTTTTTTGTGTTTTGTTTTTGGGTTAATTACACTAATAGTCCCTATAGTTTGGAACTTGTGTCATTTTGGTCACTGACTTTTCAATTGTGACACATTTGACCCTGAATTTTGAATCTTGTTCCAAATAAGGACAATTGAAAATATTATTAGATTTTTCAAGGGTAAAATCGTCAATTTGATAAAATATAAACTAATTTGAGAAAAATAAATGTCAAAAAAATATTTTAATTTTTTTAAAATTATTTTTATCCACAAATGATAAAATTATGTAAAATTAATAAAAATTACATGATTAATTTTTTAAAATTACTTTTACATGATCATCATTCAAACACATAATAAAAATTAATTTGGTAAAAAATAAAAAAATAAATGTCTAAAATATTTATCAATTTTACATAATTTTATTTTTAGTAGGTAGAAATAAATTTTAAAAATTCAAAAATATTTGTTTGACATTTATTTTTGTCAAATTAATTTATATTTTATCAAATTGACAAATTTACCCTTGAAAAATCTAATTATATATTCAATTGTCCTTATTTGAAACAAGATTCAAAATTCAGGGTCAAATATATCACAATTGAAAAGTCAGGGACCAAAGTGACACAAGCCCCAAACTATAGGGACTGTTTGTGTAATTTGTCCTTTGTTTTTTTTTTTTTTTTTTTTTTCCATTTTCCACCTCACTAGTGGTGGATTTAAAACTCATTATTTAGAGCTCTAAATTATTACTGAATGTTATTTCAATGATAATTTTAAAAAATAATTATAAATAAATGATAAATTATCCCTGATTCATAATTTTTTCTTAAATTTTTTTTAAAAAAATTTGTGTCTAAAATTTTTACTTTTTATTATTTTATTTTTTGTCATTAAATTTTTTTCCCAGGTCCATCTTATATAAGACCTTAAAGTGAAGTTTTTTTAACTATTTTTTTTTTAAACTGTTAAAAATTCAATTACTAAACCAAACTATAAAAATAATGAACTCTATTATCTAAAGAATAATGTTAAATGTACCAATTGATATACTAATTAGTGTACTAATTGATGATGTGACATAATTTTAAATTTTTTTAATATTTATAATATTATTAATGAGTGGAATTAATAATAAAATCATAACTAATATTAGTATATTAATTAATACAATAATACATGTAGCGCTACCGTTATATAAACTATAACTATTAAATTGAAGTACCACGTAGACTAGTTTTTTTAGAGCAATGAATGATTTTTCCAATGAATGACTTGTCAGAAGTAAAAGGGCATAGTTTTCCAAGAGTTCTCAAATAGTAGTGTTATATTGTGAGTGTTTGGAAAGTAAACTTTTTTTATAGATTTTTTTAGTTGTACAATATTAGGGGCATTTAAGAAGTTGGGTTTGAGGCTTAAAAAAAAGGCCAAAAAGCCCCATAAACCCCAAAAAAAAAAAAAAAAAAAAAACTGAAACCGGTGACAGTGTAGCACAACCTACCACTGTCACCATTGGCAAGTTGTCCCATTAATGGTAAAGGACGATTTTATAGCGATCCCGGATTTACCCTTGTTGTACAGTGATTCGGACATGTGTCTGTGGATGTTTGTAATTGGTTGTTATCTTGTTTACATCCTTTCATACTTTGTTTTTGAGTTATAGGATGTGTTGGGCAGGTTTGTTACAGGTTGGTTGTGTTGGGAACCAAGAGTTGCTGCCCAGATTTTTGGACCCTCGCTCGAGCGAGGAGTTGGTCGCTCGAGCGAGCTTCTGTCTTTGGTCCTTCGCTCGAGCCAGGGTTTGGTCGCTCGAGCGAGAGAGGAGTTTTGTGTCTGGTGGCTCGAGCCAGAGTGGCTTCGCTCGAGCGAGCGATTGCGTCTGGTTCTGGACCTGAGAGTAGCATTTCTTGGCTCGAGCGAGCTTTTCTTCGCTCGAGCGATCTGGTTCGTCCTTCGCTCGAGCCAGGGTTTGGTTGCTCGAGCGAGCTTCTGGGTTGTTGGCTCGAGCAAGGCTGTCTTGGCTCGAGCGAGTGTTTCTTGTGTCTGGTCGCTCGAGCGAGCAGGCCTTCGCTCGAGCGAGCCTATCTTTATCAGCGAGGCAGCAGCGGATTTTAAACCATTTTTCATCCACTTTTTGATTTCAAACTTTAAAATCCGAGAGCCTCTCTCTCTAGACTTGCCTTCTCTCCAAGAAATCATCTCCCTAGAGTGTGAATCTACCCTCCGTGCTTTGTTAAAAAGATAGAGGGTGACTTGGGCTTCGATTTAATCTGAAAATCTTTGGATTTGGAGCACGTTGGTCGTTGGGTCTTCATCTCCTTTTGAGCTCAAACTTTGAGGTAGGGATATCCTACTCCTCTTTATGGATTTTGTCTTTGAATTTTAGCATTTTGATATGTTGGGGGTTGTTATGTAATTTTGAGAAAACTCTGGGCCTTTGTGTAATTTTACAAAAAAGTTGGGGTTTGAATTACAATGAACCTAGATGCATGTTTGGCATAGGGAAATGGAATAAATGTCGAAACATTGATGAAAATGGAACCTTAAGGGTTGTAATGTCAATTATGGAAAATGCCCTAACTACATTGATTAATTAATTGGTATAATTAATTGTGAGAAATGAGGAATTGAAATGAGAAATGTTGAGATTGAAAGTGTAGAGGATGTAAGGGTGTATTTGGATTGCTTATTACTCACCGAATTGAGATGTTGATATATTATCCATTTTGTGCATTTATTTTCTGTTTAGAAATAACTGCTTTGGGCTATCGGTGGAGGATAGTCTTGATTGTTGTAGACAATGCATGATGATTAGGCAAACTAAAACTAATCATCGGAATGTGTCATTGAGCATGACAGTTGAAAGAATACATTAACTTTATGTATTGATTTGTGATGTGTATAATTATTGTTTATATGCATTGTGTTGCGTTGGAGAAGATAGGGGATGTACTCCACGGTTTAGGGGATGATAGGGGATGGACCTCTAAACCGGATGTTGTTTGGGAGAAGATAGGGGATGGACTCCGTAGATAGAGCTCATATGCTTATCTAGAAATGTGTTGACAGAGCTCATATGCTTGTCTTGGAAGTGTGATATAGCTAGTATGCTTATCTGTGGAAGTAATGATATAACTAATACGTTTATCTGTGATGAAATTGAAAGTGGTTAATATGAGTTATTGTCTCATATGAGTTGTTTGGCCAGGTTCTGAGCCATGAATTATGAATTGAGAATTGAAAGAAAATGGAGAATGAATTGAACATAGACTTGAAAGTCTTGGAATTGTAATGTGTTATGAAAGAGTGTAAAAGTGTTGACCATCTATCAACTGTTAACCTTTTAGTCATTATTCATAACTGGTTTAGTATATTTCTACTGGGCTGTGGCTCACCCTATATGGGAACATCATTTTCAGGTACAGGTAGCATGCCACCTCCAAGGACATAGCTTGGGAGGCTTGAGGCTGACAGACTTTTTGTCGTCTATTTTCTTTTGATGTATTACATGTAAATTCCAGTCAAGGGCTTAAGATTTAATTGAGCTAGTGCTCTCTTTTTGTAACCAAGTGTTAACTTGGAAAGCTGTAAGCCCTTAGGGCATTTGCTTTTGTTGTTAACATGTAATACTTTTGTAATGAAACTGTGATGAATAGAAGGATGTGGAACTTTCATATATCAATGCATGTCTTTATTATTGGGTTTAATGTTATTATTTTGAGGGCGTTACAATTTTGTCCCTTTACATTAATTTTGAAAAATGTGATGTTAGGAATAAATTTATCATTTTGACTTCCAATATCATTTCAACATATTTTTCAATATACCAACTCAAATAAAAATTTATCTCATCTTTCCAAACACAAAAACTAAAATAACCTACTAAAATAGTCAAAAAACCTCTAAAATAGCCACTTCCCAAACACGCACATTATTGGAGAATTTTTTTTTTGTGTTTGGAAAAATAATTGGGTTTTTTTTGTGATTGAATGTGATGTTTGTGAGAAAAAAAGTGAAATGATTATGGGATTTGATGTAATATTTTCTTTGGATTTGTTTTTTTTTTTTTTTGATTTTGTAAAACATTTGTCTTGTAGTGAAAAAAAAAAAAAAAAAAATCCACAAACCAAGTTCCCAAACACCGCCATTATATTTAGATCATGAATGTTAATAAAAATTAAAAAATGTAAAGTAAAAATGTGAGATAAATGTGAATGAAATATAAGTTTATTTATTTATTTTTTTTCATTTTCATTTTCTTTCCAAATCTCTAATAGCGTTACGGGTTTGACGCTACTCCATCAGTTCGAATATCTGATATCTCACTCACCACACCTAAAGATATGGCTATCAAACCATTGGGTCACATCCTAATGTTTTTCCAAATAGTTATTAGTATAATTTCTTCCCAATTTTTTCTTTAGATACTTTGGAATTTCCTTTTAAGTATCATTTTCAAAAGTATTTGAAATGTATCCCATAATTTTTAAAATAATATCATACCAAATCAAACACATTTTTTTTTTTCTGCATATTCTTGTTAAAACTACTGTTTAGAATCATCAAAGAGAAAAGGAAAATATGAGATCTCCAGGATGGAAGATGGATGGAAGGTGACCTACCCTTCCCAATTTTTCTTCATTATTTGAAGAAATTATGGTTGCTTTATAGCCGTCCAATTTGAGATGGGCACCGTTTGGAAAATTGAAAAGTCGAAGATTTGGGTACTACAGTCCAAGAGTGGTTGTTTGAGGTGTCCTAAATAAGTGTATTTTTTGTTTTTTTGAACTAAAAAGTTGAGGAAAAAAATATGGATGTTTGGATTAACTTTTTGACTTTTTATGAAAAAATGTGTATTAAAAAATTGTATAAAGAAGTGTGTAAGAGAAGATTAGAGATGTGCGTTGTACAGCTGTACAATCTGCACAACTGAATTGATGGGAAGAAATTATTGGTTACTTTTCGGGCATTGCATTGGATGGTTTTGTTCGGCCCATGGGGGTAACGGGTCCCATTTTGATAATCTGAACCGTCAATGTGTAGAACTCGTCGAGGACTATATGCCTATAAAAAATCACTTTGATCGGATATCGATAGCTATCTGACCAGATTAGTTTTTTTTCAATCGTTAATTATAACACCATCCATTTTTTATACAAAACTCATTTGATCATTAGTTATCGATATCCGATCAATGTGATTTTTTACAGACGTATAGTACTCGATTAGTTCTACACATTGAAACGGTTCAGATTATCAAAAAGGGACTCGTGATGGACCCCCACGGACCGAACAATAGTGTGTGAAAATTACACCCAAACTGTGCAATTTTTCTTAACAAACGCTGCATAGTGCTGAACATACATGATTGCTGAGTTGTACTTTTGTGTGAAAAATTAATTTTTTAATATTTTTTTTTATAAATAATGATCATTTTTTAACTTTTTGAATAACTTTTTATCTTTTTGAAAAAATGTCAAACTTGGCATAATTGAGCACATGCTTAGAAATGCATGCCAAAAAAAATTGGGAGTGAAGGCCATAGGAAATTCCCCATGTTTGACTTATCTCACATAGGGATGACAATTTCAACCCGGCCCGACGGGGACCCGATCCCCCGACCCCGATTATAACGGTTTTTCCCCGAAAATTATCCCCATAGGGCCGGGGATGGTATTAAAAATAAAATCCCCGACTGTTTTCGGGCCGGGGACGGGGATAGATACCCCAACCCCGGCCCCGGCCCGGCCCCGTCCCCGAATCACCCCCGCATAACTCCCCGAATATTCTTCCGAATATTCCTCATATATATGTGTAATGTTTGACTCTGCTCTGCCTCACTCCAGTCACTCACATGCATTTCAAAACATGGATTTCGTTTATCTCTCATGGTCTCAGCCTCTCTCTCCCCCTCTCTCTCTCTCTCTGCGCAGCTGCTCTCACGGCGTCGCCGTCGTCCCTCCATCGCCGATCTCCCTCCTCCCATCACCGCCGATCGTCAGCCTCTTCCCCATCGCCGCTGTCCGTTGTCTCTAGTCCACACAGCTGCTGTCCTCCTCCTCCCCCCCTCCCCATCGCCGTCGTCCCTCCCCCGATCGCCGCTGTCCTCCTCCCCCCTCCCCATCACCGTCCGTCAGAGTCACCCATCTTCCTCAGATCTAGTTCAAAACCCCCAGATCTGGTACGATCTATACAAAAATGGACATTTGTTTGATTTTTTTTTTTAAAATTATTTTTTGTTGGTGATAATGATGATGTTGATGATGGAGTTTCATTTGTTGGTAACAATTTGTTGGTGACAATTTCTGAAATGGGTTTTGTTGATGATAATTTCTGCACATTTTTTTTTTTTTTTTTTTAAGGCCGGGGAATGGGTTGATGTTGATGATGGAGTTTCCTTTATTGTTGGTGACAATTTCTGAAATGGGTTTTGTTGATGACAATTTCTGCACATTTTTTTTTTTTTTTTTTAAGGCCGGGGAATGTTCGGGGTCGGGGAAACCCGATCCCCGTTAGGGGACGGGGGCGGGGACGGTGATAGGGTCCCCGTCGGGGATCGGGGCCGGGGCCGGGGGGATTTCCACTATCGGGGATCGGGGACGGGGAGTGCGATCCCCGGCCCCGCCCCGCCCCGTTGCCATTCTCACATATAAGTTTTTTTCCATTTTTTTTTTAAACTAATGTCTGGGCTAACTTGCATGTGCTTTTGACTAATTTAAGGGTTCTGAAATTAATGATCAAACAAACCTTCAGTTATTTTTTATAATGACTCAAATTTGTGTCATATATAAGTTACAATCCATCAAAAAAGAACCAATAACAAAATCAATCACATAAAATAATCTTGATCATACATATTAAATGGTACAATCTATCATAAAAAGTTACAATTTCAATAGATTATTCTACTTATATTTTTGGTGGTTGATTTTTATATTTTAGTTGTGTGTCTATCCACTTGCTGTATGAGATGTGCACTTTTTTCAACTTTTCAAAACCTTCATCAATATTTACCTTTCTTTACTGGATTAATGGCACTTTATACTTGGGTGGGTGTTTGAGAAGATGTTATTTTAGGAGGTTATTTTAATTTTTAACTGTTTTTAGAGGTTAAAATTTTTATGTTTAGAAATATAGTTGGATTTTTTTTATAGTTAGATGTGATGTTTGTAAGATAAAAAGTGAAATGATTATAGGTTTAATGTGATATTTTGTCTTATTAACATTTTAGCCTATTTTGTTTTTTAGTGTTATTTTAGCCCCCCAAAAAAAACCAAAAAAGTTGCTTCCCAAACACCCCTATTTGTTAAAGTGGTATTTTTTTTTTGATGGGATGTTAAATTTGTAATTTGTCCATAAAATTAAAAGTGCTACTACTTTGTAACTAATAATTTTATAAAAATTATATTTGAAAAATTATAGTTTGTGTTTTTATTTTTAAAAATTATTGAGGAATACAGTAAAAAAAAAAATGTGTAAAGTGCAAATCGAAACTTTTAGATAGCGTTTGGTAGAGTTTTCTAAATATGATTTGAGAATAGAGTTATATTTTGTGTTTGTGAGTTTTAGAATTATGATTTGAGTGTGAAAAATTTATTTGGTTATAAGTTTTGAAAAAAGTTTTGAATTGAGTTTTGGAGGGAGTTTTGAGTTTTTGAAATTAGAAAAGTTATTTGATTCAAAAACTTACAACTCATAACCAAACACACAATCTAAAATTCTATTTAAAACTCGTATAAAAATTTTAAAAAATTCAAAAATATTTTCTATTTACAATATAAAAATAATAGGTGCCAAAAAAAAAAAATCGAACAATGTTCCGGTCAACAGGCCGGACGTCTGGGGGATGTTCGGGAGGACGACCGGATTAGCCAAATTTTTTCGCCTGGAAAGGAGTTTTCAAAAGTGGGTGTAGAATTATAATTTGAAAGTTCAAAACAAACACCACACTCAAATCAATGGGTGGAAATGTGTTTGACATACATAACCGAACACAACAATTTTACAAGGGCAAAGTTCAACTTTGGTAAAAGAATAATGTTATATACACCAATTAGTATAGTAATTAGTGTACCAATTGATAATGTGGTATAATTTAAGATATTTTTGGTATTTGTAATTTGTATAAGGAGTGAAGTCAATAATAATGTCATAACTAATATTAGTACACTAAAAAAATATATTAATTGATGTATATAGTATCATCGATGGTAAAATTATAAGGGCCGAAGTGCCATTATTCTATATTAATCTTCAACAAGGTTTGGGCTAAGTTTCACTTCATAAGGCCCAATCAATGCTGACAAGGTCTGCAACTCATGCCCAACCAAACCAATGGACACCATGGGTGTCAAATAGAGGCTAGTGGCATCTTTGGTCATTTGGGCTTAGATTTAAAAAGTCCAATCATAAATGTTTGGGACTTTTTTTTGGGATTTCATGACTCCCAATTTAATCTTGATCCTTAATGTGTGTGTGTGATCTACTCATATATGTGTAGACCCCACATTATAAGTGATTGAGATGATAGTGAAAATTGTGACGGTCATATATGTGTGGGGATCTCTATTATAATTGAAAGTCCAATTATGCGATAAACGATGAAATCCATTTACAAACAAAGGATCTTGATTATGTATTCTTCTCTCTAATCTCTCTACAAACTACAAGTGGTGTTTTAAGAGGATTTTGGGTTGTGCAACAAAAAACACTTTATAATAATACACTAATTATACGATTCGCTCGCTTTCTGCATGTTAAGCAACAATTATAAACACATAAATGTTCTATGAAAAAAGGGTAAATAATTGTTGCAGTAAGGACCACACTCCACTCCATTAGGATGAATGTATTGTTTTACTTTTTTTCTTTTCTTTTTCTTTTTTATTTATAGAAAAGATAGTAACACATACACATAAACACATACCAACAGGAGTGGGTGTGTGGACCCTACACAGTAACTACACCGAAACAAACCTAGAAAAATAATGTGTGATTCAGATTAAATTCTTATATGTTGGAACATACATCTTTAATGAATATGAATCATCATACATTAAATGTTTAATGTATTTTTTTTTTTTGGGTACAAATTTTGTATACGTAGTAGCATTGCTCTTATAAAAATTGCAGCATGCCTTCCAAGTTCCAACCATAAAAATCACAATACATAGGAT
Source organism: Camellia granthamiana (assembly GCA_036172215.1). NCBI lineage: Eukaryota > Viridiplantae > Streptophyta > Magnoliopsida > Ericales > Theaceae > Camellia > Camellia granthamiana. The sequence goes on from CM069908.1 coordinate 68,775,399, forward strand.
TAATGAAAATTACAATTTTGAAGGCGGCATTAAGGTGGAGTAGGCTGAAAGAAATGAATATATGCTTACTTTTCTTATTTAAAAGAACTTTAATCCTCTTTTTGCTTATATTTTAATTTATTTTTAACAATGTATTTCTTTATTTACACTGGAATGGTTAAACCATATGAATATATGAGGATCATAATTTCATTAATTTTACAATCATAGTATATAATTCTTTTAATATTTTTATATTTATCTTCCTTTAAGAATCGCTACTACTTGTGCATATATTGAAGGACTTCAAGTTTGGAACACAAAATTGGTGTTGATAGATGAAGATATTCTATACATTCCTCATCCTCTTCTTATTGCTTATTTCTTCAGGTTCTCTCACAACCTCTTACCAATGGATTTGTTTGTCCTTTTAATTTTTCAACTTTTATGATAAACCATTGTTTGATTTGAAGAGTACCTCTCTTTCTCCCTCTGTATATAAAATCTTGTTCATTCATGTATTTTTTCTGTATGATTCTCTGTTCTTAGAATTATTATTTTACGTATAAGACGTAATACTTTCCATAACAAATGGGAAGGAGAAAAAACATTCCACATAGTTAGAACATGTGATCTTTGTAATCATTAGTTGTATATATCCTTTGATAGCTAACTCTTGTACAGCCATTGCAGTTTATGATGCTCATGCCATTAGACTTCCAGAGGACACATGTCATAAGCTGATTGACTCAAGCAAATGTGAGTTGCAGAAGTGCTCTCAGGATTGTTCTAAGGAACCATATGGCTTGGGAAAATGTAAAGGCACCACTTGTATTTGCACTTATTATTGTAAGCAACCTCCACAATGATATACATTTCTTTTTTCTTTTTCTTTTTCTTTTTTTCTCTTTTTTTCCATGGGATAATTAATTGACCATTCAATGGTCTTTGTACAATGATAATTTTAAATAATTTCCTTATGAAGCACAAATATTTCAAAAAAAGAGATGTATCCATATCAGATACATATTGGATACTAATACTTTTCGGATACTCGTGAATATGTATCGGATATTTTTTAAAAGTTTCAAATATTTCTTAATTAATTTTTTATTAATTTTTGAGTATCAGATACTAAATTTTGAAATATCAGATACTCGAAATGACATATAGTTAGTAAAGTGGCAATGGAAAAATTGGCGTTATTCTAATAGGAGTGCATGTACCAAAGAATTTTTTTATTTTTATTTTTTGTTGGTTAGGTTACTAATGAGGTGATCCCACTTTAAAAAAATCAAAAATAAAAATTAACATCAAGTGTAATATATATATTGCTTTAAATTTTATTTTCATGCATATCACATTGTTAAAATTATAAAAGTAAATTTTTGTACAAACATATCTCTGCCGTATCCGTATCCTACTTTTTCAGATTTTGACGTATCGTCATATCCGTATTGTTGTATCCCTTATCAATATCCGTATCCCCGTATCCATATCTGTACTTCATAGTAATTTCCCATCATTTTCATGATAATTTCTTATAGAATTTATTATATTGAATTCTCAATTAAAATGATGTGGTAGTAATAATTTTTTAAAATAAATTTTATTTTAGTAGACATTTTATTTTACATTTAAAGTGTGGAAAGAAAATTTTAAGGTGTAAAGCACTGCGTGATGGGTCATGAGAGTCTCCCCAAGACACTAGCCTAATTTTGTTCTTTTTATTCGATTGTACAAAAATAATAAAACAACAAACAATTAAAATATATATTAGGTATACAAACTCTTTATTATCAATGTATTTAGCCTCTCAGCATGGAATTATACACGATACATTTTCTCTTGAAAATATGACATTTTGAGAAAGATAGAGTTTAATTAAGTGCATTTGTAAGAACAAACACAAGAAGCACCACCACCAGTAGGATTGGGAGAGCAAAAACCTTTACCAGTAGGGTTGAATTTGGTGCACTGTTGTTTGCAAGTTTCTTTAATGCATACATGAAGGCTTAACAGTTCATTGCAGGTCTTACCACCTGTTTGAGCCATTGTCCATCCAACTGCAAAAGATGGAAAGATAAACAATTTACAAAAGTCAAAAAAATATACATAATTTGTATGTAGAATGAGATGGATGCAATGAGAATTGTTATTTTAAAACAAAGTGTCAATTAAAATTACAAAAAGGTAATTATCACATCTTTTGGTATATAATTCTGTAAGGAGATAATATTTTCCTTAAGAAAAGAAAAACCCCAAAAATATAAACATTTATATACAAAATTGCATCGGGATTTGACATTTTGAAATCAACTACTAATTTAATGACACTTCTATGTCATTCTAATCGAGAAATTTGGAGGGACAAAAAAAAATAGACTCAGGTGTGCTCGTGTTTTATATTATTACATGAAATATGATAAATAATTAATTTGCATGCCTCTTGTAAATTCATTGCAGGTTCGTATATATATTTTTTTTCTACCTTTAAATTTTGTTGCTTCCTTTTGGTTTGTAACATTAATCTAATTTGAATTTTTTTTTCTTTTTCTCATAACTAGTTGGAGTCATCCCAATATGTCTCTCCACAAAAAGTAGAAGAGATTACATACTTACTACTTCTCTCAAACCATATTGGAAGCATAAGTAGTATGGTTTGAGAGTAGTAGGCATGTAATCTCTTCTACTTTATGAACACCAAATCTTCTTTGAAATTTCTCCTTCCAATATTGAACTCCCTCCCTATACATGATGCAATGCAATGACTCTCATCTCATCGTGTAGTATAGAGGGGATAAGGAGAATTTATTTTGATGTTCTTATTTTATGTATTTGATATGTCTAAAAAAATCTCATATAGTGTGGTCTAGCTAGCTTGAAATTTTGAACAACTAACACACTATCAAAGAACAAAAATTGCATAAAAGTTTGTTAAGACTGATGCACAAACCTGATAACATAAGAACAAAGAACAAGAAATAGCCACAAGATAACTTTGCCATCTCCTGATTAAGAAAAGAAATTACTAAAAATGTTTGTTCGTTTGGAAATTGGAATACTTCAATTCTAGCTAGGGTACTATTTATAGAGTGGATATACAATAATTGTAATTGCATAGAAGCTAAACAAAAAATGAGATACATGTCTCATACAAGACGGACCCCATATAATGTGGGATCCACATGTAGGACCCAGTCTTTGTGAGACATTTGTATCTTATTTTATGTTTGATCTTTTATTCTTAACATTGCTACTAGATATAATATGAAAAATGTTTGGGAGCTCTAATTAAACACCCACAATCTACTCGTAATGGTATGGAATGAACCATGTGAAGGAAGGACTCATACTCCTGTTGGACAATCTTCACTATATTTAAACGATTTAATTCTATTGTGTACAAAACAACAATTAGAATTTAATTCTATTGTGTACAAAACAACAATTAGAATTTAAAGAAATAAAGAAAAGGAGAGAATTTGTTTGATTACAAAAATCAAACTCAAAATAAAAAAAAAAACAAATAAAAACAGATTTTATTTTGTTACAAAAACAAAATTAAAATCTGATTTTAATAAACAAATAAAACCAGAATATAATTTAATCAACTTACTTGGTTAAATTCTTCGAATAACTTTCTGATCAAGTCCAGTGTTTAACACTGTGTCCTTAAGACAGATTCGTCCTCTCCACGGTGCTTTCAGAACTTGGACGTCTAACTCCCAGGATGAAATGATCTTATCAACAATTAAATGCAGCACTACAATTTAATTGTTCGTCGAACACACTAAGTGTTTACACTCTTTCTTTCAGAAATAAAATGCAGCAATATGGCAGAGATTTAAAGCAGAGATGGAATACGAAAATTGGTGTAATAATCCAAATGGGAGGCTGGTCTATTTATAGATGTTAAGGTGGCTGTAGGATTTGAATTGAACAGGTATGAAACCTGTTGGGTTTGAATTTCAACAGATTTGAATCTGTTGGTTAACTATTCAAACAGATAAAACGGGAAGGGCCCTGTTTGGATGAACCAAAAATGCCAAACCAGTTTAATTCTGTTTGAAAACGGGAAGGGCCTTGTTTGGATGAACAGAAATTCCAAACCCAGTTTAATTTGAATTCTGGATTAAATTCAAATGTTTTTGGCCCAAAAAGATTAGTATTGGGCCGAACAAGCCCAACCCAACCACACACCACGCACCCGCGCCCAAGCCCAGGCCCAGCCCAGCCCGCCCGACCGGACGGACGGCGGCGGCGGCGCGCGCGTGTGTGGTGATTTTTGAGTCCAATGGGTCTAGCCCATTTTGCCCATAACCTCTCCCTCTAAAACACTTGGGTACCCCTTGGGGCACACCCCAAGTACCAAACCCAAGCCTTATAAACCCTTTCAAAACCTCCCACCAAATCAATGTGGGACAAGCCTTATTCAAGCAATAAGGAATTTTCACCAAAACTCAATTTCCATGGAGCACACTTTGGCTTCAATTTCCTATTCACTTGGTAATGGTTTTAAGCAACCAAATATACCACGTGAATCACAACGCGGCATAGAACGCGTTACCACTTTGACCCGTGTAAAACGACGCACGGGGCCCACCTAAAAATTAGACCAAACTTAGGATAAAATTCTGGTTTTACCCAGAATTTATAACCATTTCCAACAATCCCCCACATGAATGGAATTTGATGACAACGGAAATGCAACAAAATGCAGATTTATCGAAAGAGTATAAGTCGAAAATATCTTGCATCAGGATAGGTAGTTTTCGGCTTTGAACCTTCCCTAGTGATAACCTATCGGACTTACTGGCTAACCAATGGACGCGATGCCTTGAATTGTTCAGCCGTTTGTGTAAGCCAAGACAATAGATTTCACACAAAATATTTTCTAACACATCGTGGTTCTCACTGTTGTGTTCATTTTGGCCTTGAACGCACCTGGTTTTCATAAGTGTTTCTAGAGAATGTAGCCTCTTTCATTCTCATAGAACCGGCCCCAGTTCAACACTTATATAGGTGATTCTTATTGTGAGTATCTCCTTATACTCATCTTGATTTTATGCCTTAATCAAGATATAAGTAATCATTAAAAGCAAAGCTTATCCTTATGCCCCTGCAGACAACATATGTTGCAGATATCACTCTCACCATAGGAATGGGTAGGGAATTTGAGTCCCTTGGTGATTTCTGGCGAGCCATACATAACTTAGTTGTCCCTTTGAACTTAGTTCTTGGGATCTCCAGTCATATAAGTAGGGTTACCATTATGACGACTCTTATGTAATAGGCTTTAATCCCATCCCCTTAGATGAACTATACACTAGCTCTTTTGTCAAACCTTTTGTTAACGGATCCGCAATATTCTCTTTAGATTTTATATAATCTATTGAGATTATTCCGTTTGACAACAATTGCCGTACGGTATTATGTCGACGACGAATATGTCGTGACTTACCGTTATACATGTGATTCTGTGCCCTACCTATTGCAGATTGACTATCACAGTGAATGCAAATAGCTGGCACAGGTTTTGGCCACATTGGAATATCTTCTAAGAAGTGACGAAGCCATTCTGCTTCTTCACCTGCTTTGTCTAAAGCAATGAACTCAGATTCCATTGTGGATCGTGCGATGCAAGTTTGTTTCGTGGACTTCCAAGAAACAGCAGCGCCTCCTAGAGTAAAGACATATCCACTAGTGGATTTTGAATCTTTAGTATCCGATATCCAATTGGCATCACAATAACCTTCGAGTACTGCTGGATATCGAGTAAAGTTCAAACCATGATCACGAGTGAATCTTAGATATCTAAGAACTCGAATGATCGCTTTCCAATGGTCTTTTCCAGGGTTACTAGTGTACCTACTCAATTTACTGATAGCATAAGCTATATCAGGACGAGTACAATTCATTAGGTACATTAGGCTTCCAATGATTTGGGAGTATTTTAACTGAGACACTGCATCACCTTTATTTTTCGATAAATAAAGACTGATGTCTACAGGTGTTCTAGCTAAATTCAAATCATCCTTGATAAATTTATCAAGAATTTTCTCAATATAATGAGATTGAGATAATGCATATCCGTCAGATGTTTTAGTTATTTTCATTCCTAATATAACATCTGCGACCCCCATATCTTTCATATCAAATCTTTTGTTAAGCATTTGCTTAGTTGATTTGATCATGTTTTGACTGCTTCCAATGATAAGCATGTCATCCACATAAAGACAAACTATGACATAGCCTTGGTCAGTGTTTTTAACATAGACACATTTGTCACATTCGTTTATCTTAAACCTATTAGTAAGCATTGCATGATCAAATTTTTCATGCCATTGCTTAGGTGCTTGTTTTAATCCATAAAGGGATTTTACAAGTCGACAAACTTTCTTTTCTTGTCCTGATACAACAAACCCTTCGGGTTGTTCCATATAGATCTCTTCATTTAGATCACCGTTTAAGAAAGCTGTCTTAACATCCATTTGATGTATTTCCAAATTAAACAACGCTGCTATAGAAATAAGCATGCGAATGGATGTTATTCTTGTCACAGGGGAATATGTGTCAAAATAGTCCAGACCTTCCTTTTGTCTGTAACCTTTAACTACAAGTCTTGCTTTATACTTGTCAATTGAACCATCTGCTTTCATTTTTCTCTTGAATATCCATTTATATCCAAGAGGTTTAGAACCTGGTGGAAGATCCACCAATTCCCAAGTATGATTTTGCATAATGGATTCAATTTCATTATTAACAGCCTCTTTCCACAAAGGTGCTTCAGGACCTGTCATTGCTGCCTTAAAGCTTTGAGGTTCATTTTCTAACAAGTATGTCAGAAAATCTGGACCAAAGGATTTTGATGTTCTTGCTCTTTTACTTCTTCTTGGTTCATCATTATTTAAATCCTGTTGGTTGAGACCATTACTAGTCTCTTGTGTTTGATTGTCCTTAGTCTCTTGACTTTGTGTACAATCATAAGTTCTTTTCTGTGAACTTAATTCCTGTCCTTTCTTGTAAGGAAAGACATGTTCAAAAAACACAGCATTCCTTGACTCTATAATAGTGTTCACATTTATATCAGGTATTTCTGATTTATAAGTCAGAAACCGATATGCACTACTATTCTGAGCATAACCAATAAACACACAATCTACTGTTTTTGGTCCAATCTTAGTCTTTTTAGGAACAGGAACTTCAACTTTTGCCAAACACCCCCACACTTTCAAGTATTTGTAGGAAGGTGGTCGACCTTTCCATAATTCATAAGGAATGCTTTTGGTTTTCTTGTGGGGTATTCTATTAAGAACATAATTAGCAGACAATATTGCTTCCCCCCACAAGTTCTGTGGTAAGCCTGAACTTAGTAACATGGCATTCATCATTTCTTTTAGGGTTCTATTCTTCCTTTCAGCAATTCCATTTTGCTGTGGAGAATAAGGGGCTGTAGTTTGGTGAACAATGCCATATTGTGCACAAAATTCATTTAATGGTGCATCATATTCACCACCCCTATCACTTCTAACCATTTTAATGGTTTTACCAAGTTGATTTTCAACTTCTGTTTTGTAGAGTTTAAACATTTCTAAGGCTTCATCTTTACTTCTAAGTAAATAAACATAACAATACCTTGTGCAATCATCGATAAATGTTATGAAATACTTTTTGCCTCCTCTAGTTTGAATAAATTTTAGATCACATACATCAGTATGAATTAATTCTAGAGGTTCAGTTTTTCTTTCAACTGATTTAAATGGAGCCTTAGTTAGTTTTGCTTCTACACAAACTTCACATTTATGATTAGGATTAATTTCAAACTTTGGTATATAATCCAAACCAATTAATCTACGCAAAGCATCATAATTTACATGACCTAATCTACCATGCCATAAATTCGACTCAAGAATATAAGCAAAAGATGTGTTATTCTCATTCATAGCAACTTTTGGTACAACTGTCATTACATTAAGTTTAAAGAGACCATCACTCATGTATCCCTTACCAACATACATACCACTCTTTGTTAATACAAACTTATCAGACTCAAAAACAAGCCTAAAACCATTTTTACTTAACAAAGAACCAGAAACTAAATTCTTCCGGATGTCAGGTACATGCAGTACGTTGTTGAGGGTCAGTTCTTTTCCTGATGTCATCTTCAAGATCACTTTCCCTTGTCCAGCCACAGTAGAAGTAGAAGAATTTCCCATAAAAAGTTGCTCACCATTTGCAGCCTCATTGTAGGTAGTGAACATCTTTTTGTCCGCACATATGTGACGAGTTGCTCCAGTGTCAACCCACCACTCTTTGAGATTTCCAACCAAGTTAACCTCAGACACCACAGCAGAGAGGTTGATGTCATTCACTCCATCAGAGATGTAATCCAATTCTGTTACATTGGCTTGATTGGTGGTCTTCTTGCTTGTACTTCCATGATCCTTCTTAGGGCGACGGCAGTCAGAAGCTCGATGTCCAGTCTTGCCACAGTTATAGCATTTTCCTTTGAACTTCTTGTTGCCATTGTTGTTGCCTTGTTTAGGACCATCTCCAGTAAACTTCCTCTTTTTGTTATGTGGTTTTTGAACTTGTTCAACCACATTAGCCTTGGACTCAATGGGATTTTTCCCATTCCTCTTTTCAGCCTTTCGGTTATCTTCCTCAATTCTTAATCTTACAATTAACTCATCCATGGTCATCTCTTTGCGTTTATGTTTTAAATAATTTTTGAAATCTTTCCAAGCCGGTGGTAACTTTTCCACCAAAGCAGCGACTTGGAAAGATTCGCTAAGAGTCATACCTTCTGAATGAATATCATGCAAAATTATCTGAAAACTTTGAACTTGAGATATTACCGTTTGGGAGTCAACCATAACGAAGTCCAGAAATTTACCGACGACAAATTTCTTTGTGCCGGCATCCTCTGTCTTGTATTTCTTCTCCAAAGAATCCCACAATTCTTTTGCTGACTTCAGAGGACTGTATACATTATACAGCATGTTGTCAAGGCCATTGAGGATGTAGTTTCTGCACAGGAAATCTGAATGTTTCCAAGCATCTACTGCGGCAACAACTTGCCGATCACTTTCACCCTCTTTAAGTGCTGGAGCCTCTTCATGGAGAAACCGGGCCAAATTAAGAGTTGTAAGATAGAACAGCATCTTCTGCTGCCATCTCTTAAACTCGGTACCATTAAATTTTTCCGGTTTTTCTCCATGATTGATTGGTACATGAACATGGTTCTGAATAGGGACCGATGTTGGTGTAACAACAGGAGTACCACTGCCAGATGCAGTTTCAGTTGTAGTAGCCATAATCTCTGATTACAAAAATCAGAAAAAATTAAAACACAAATTAATTTTCTAGTTACTAAAACCAAAAAATAAATTATAACATAAAATAATTTTATTTTCCTTGTTACTAAAACAGGAAAAATAAAATACCAAAATAATTTTCTGTAATACCAAATAATATTCTGAAATTGTTAATGACACCAGTATCGTACTACTAGTATATTGTCAAAGAAAAGAGACAGTATATTACTACTATCTGTCAAATAGCATAAATCACTATTTGTTTTTCCAACCAGAATATTATTTTGAAAAACAGAAAATTAAATATAATGAAGATACCAAAAAGGAATCTGTCTTAAGATTGTTGGACAATCTTCACTATATTTAAACGATTTAATTCTATTGTGTACAAAACAACAATTAGAATTTAATTCTATTGTGTACAAAACAACAATTAGAATTTAAAGAAATAAAGAAAAGGAGAGAATTTGTTTGATTACAAAAATCAAACTCAAAATAAAAAAAAAAACAAATAAAAACAGATTTTATTTTGTTACAAAAACAAAATTAAAATCTGATTTTAATAAACAAATAAAACCAGAATATAATTTAATCAACTTACTTGGTTAAATTCTTCGAATAACTTTCTGATCAAGTCCAGTGTTTAACACTGTGTCCTTAAGACAGATTCGTCCTCTCCACGGTGCTTTCAGAACTTGGACGTCTAACTCCCAGGATGAAATGATCTTATCAACAATTAAATGCAGCACTACAATTTAATTGTTCGTCGAACACACTAAGTGTTTACACTCTTTCTTTCAGAAATAAAATGCAGCAATATGGCAGAGATTTAAAGCAGAGATGGAATACGAAAATTGGTGTAATAATCCAAATGGGAGGCTGGTCTATTTATAGATGTTAAGGTGGCTGTAGGATTTGAATTGAACAGGTATGAAACCTGTTGGGTTTGAATTTCAACAGATTTGAATCTGTTGGTTAACTATTCAAACAGATAAAACGGGAAGGGCCCTGTTTGGATGAACCAAAAATGCCAAACCAGTTTAATTCTGTTTGAAAACGGGAAGGGCCTTGTTTGGATGAACAGAAATTCCAAACCCAGTTTAATTTGAATTCTGGATTAAATTCAAATGTTTTTGGCCCAAAAAGATTAGTATTGGGCCGAACAAGCCCAACCCAACCACACACCACGCACCCAAGCCCAGCCCGCCCGACCGGACGGACGGCGGCGGTGCGCGCGTGTGTGGTGATTTTTGAGTCCAATGGGTCTAGCCCATTTTGCCCATAACCTCTCCCTCTAAAACACTTGGGTACCCCTTGGGGCACACCCCAAGTACCAAACCCAAGCCTTATAAACCCTTTCAAAACCTCCCACCAAATCAATGTGGGACAAGCCTTATTCAAGCAATAAGGAATTTTCACCAAAACTCAATTTCCATGGAGCACACTTTGGCTTCAATTTCCTATTCACTTGGTAATGGTTTTAAGCAACCAAATATACCACGTGAATCACAACGCGGCATAGAACGCGTTACCACTTTGACCCGTGTAAAACGACGCACGGGGCCCACCTAAAAATTAGACCAAACTTAGGATAAAATTCTGGTTTTACCCAGAATTTATAACCAGTTCCAACAACTCCTCCCTCTATCTCACTCTTTCACCTCATTAAATATCAAAATAAAAGTAATATATTAAGTAGATGTATCACTACTCATATAATATAGACATCGATATACCAAATACCCCTTCCTCTAGGTTGTTAGGAGTCATAAAAAAACTCTTATGCATTCGCTACTGAAATCATCCTTACTAAATATTTCTCCCCCAAATTTATATTAACTTTTTATGAAAAGATGTGAAAAAAATAAAGAAATAATATAATCTAAAAAAGATCCAAAAAACAAAAAAAGAGAGTACACTTTTGTAAAAGATGTCAAATAGTACCTAAACATCATTTATTGTCATTTATTTTAAAAAAAATTATCAATAAGTTCTATTTTTTTACTTTTCTATTTTTCTTATTTGCCATATAATTTTTTCTTCTCTTCCACGATGTTCATTTCATATCAATTTCTCTCTCTTTCTATGACGTTAAATAGCATTATCTCTCTATCTTTTTATTTATGGCTTCGTTTGAGAAGTTGGTTATTTTATAAGGCTATTTTTGTTTTTGGCTATTTTAGTAGGTTAAAATTTTTGTGCTTGGAAATATGGTTAATTTTTTTTTCGTAATTGGATGCGATATTTGTAAGAGAAAATGTGAAATGATTATGGGTTTAATGTGATATTTTGTCTTATTAACTACTAGCCTATCACTCGTGCTATGCACGGGATAATTATAGATATTTATATTTGTTTCAGATTTTTTTTTAATATATAAATGATGTTTTTAAAGATTTTTTATAAAAATAATTTAACAATCTTATCACTAACCATAATGTATGAGAGAAGTTGAAAAGGGTACTACAGTAACTATACACGGATTGTATTTATAATTATTTATATGAGGGGATTTTAAATACTGATCAGGGGATTGTATCAATAAATGCAGACATATGGAAAGACATGTGGATTGAAAAAAGTTAATAAATACTGATCAGGGGATTTTGACAAAATCAATAAATGTTGAGGTTTTTTTTTTTTTAATAAAAAATTTAAAAAATTCAGACTGAGATATTGAAACTTCCATAGGCCTTGGGGTAAAAACCCCCTTTTGCTTAATATATAGGATAGATTTTAGCTTATTTTGTCTTTTTTGTGAATTTTAGCCCCATGAAAAGCCAAAAAGCCAAGCATTCCATCAAATATGTATATTTTTTATGAAATAGCAAATATTGTTAAATAAGTATGATATATAAATGGAAAAAATACATATAAAATAATGTAGTTACATTGGGACACGCCATTTTAAAGAGTGTCTATTAAAATTATATTTAATTAGAAAAATATCACCATTATGCCATTTTAATGAAAATTTCAGATACAAATTAGTCAAGAGTATTATTTTCCTTTATTAATTAAATTATATTTAATGAGATACATATGTCTCATACAAGACGGATCCCATATAATGTGGGATCCACATGTAGGACCCAGTCTTTGTGAGAATGAGATACATATGTCTCATACAAGACGGACCCCATATAATGTGGGATCCACATGTAGGGCCCAATCATTGTGAGACATTTGTATCTTATTTTATGTTTGATCTTTTATTCTTAACATTGCTAGTAGATATAATATGAAAAATGTTTGGGAGCTCTAATTAAACACTCACAATCTACTCGTAATGGTATGGAATTAACCATGTGAAGGAAGGACTCATACTCCTCCCTCTATCTCTCTCTTTCACCTCATTAAATATCAAAACAAAAGTAATATATTAAGTAGATGTATCACTACTCATATAATATAGATATCGATATACCAAAGACCCCTTCCTCTAGGTTGCTACGAGTCATAAAACAACTCTCATGCATTTGCTACAGAAATCATCCTTACTAAATATTTCTCTCCCAAATTTATATTAACTTTTTATGAAAAGATGTGAAAAAAATAAAGAAATAATATAATCTAAAAAAGATCAAAAAAAAAAAAAAAAAAGAGTACACTTTTGTAAAAGATGTCAAATAGTACCTAAACATCATTTATTGTCATTTATTTTTAAAAAAATTATCAATAAGTCCTATTTTTTTACTTTTCTATTTTTCTTATTTGCCATATAATTTTTTCTTCTCTTCCACGATGTTCATTTCATATTAATTTCTCTCTCTTTCTATGACGTTAAATAGCATTATCTCTCTATCTTTTTATTTTTGGTCTCGTTTGAGAAGTTGGTTATTTTATAAGGCTATTTTTGTTTTTGGCTATTTTAGTAGGTTAAAATTTTTGTGTTTGAAAATATGGTTAAATTTTTTTTTGTAATTGGATGTGATATTTGTGAGAGAAAAAGTGAAATGATTATGGTTTTAATGTGACATTTTGTCTTATTAACTACTAGCCTATCACTCGTGCTATGCACGGAATAATTATAGATATTTATATTTGTTTCAGATTTTTTTTAATATATAAATTATGTTTTTTAAGATTTTTTATAAAAATAATTTAACAATCTTATCACTAACCATAGTGTATGAGAAAAGTTGAAAAAAATACTGCAATAACTATACACGGATTGTATCTATAATTATTTATATGAGGGGATTTTAAATGCTGATCAGGGGATTGTATCAATAAATGCAGGTATATGGAAAGACATGTGGATTGAAGAAAGTTAATAAATGCTGATCAGGGGATTTTGACCAAATCAATAAATGTTGAGTTTTTTTTTTTAATAAAAAATTTAAAAAATTCAGATTGAGATATTGAAACTCCCACAGGCCTTGAGGGTTAAAAACCCCCTTTTGCTTAATATGTAGTATAGATTTTAGCCTATTTTGTCTTTTTTGTAAAAAAAGCCAAAAAACCAAGCATTCCATTAAATATGTATATTTTTTATGAAATAGCAAATATTATTAAATAAGTATGATATATAAATGGAAAAAAATACATATAAAATAATGTAGTTACATTGGGACACGCCATTTTAAAGAGTGTCTAATAAAATTATATTTAATTAGAAAAATATCACCATTATGCCATTTTAATGAAAATTTCAGATACAAATTAGTCAAGAGTATTATTTTCCTTTATTAATTAAATTATATTTAATGAGATACATATGTCTCATACAAGACGGATCCCATATAATGTGGGATCCACATGTAGGACCCAGTCTTTGTGAGAATGAGATACATATGTCTCATACAAGACGGACCCCATATAATGTGGGATCCACATGTAGGGCCCAATCTTTGTGAAACATTTGTATCTTATTTTATGTTTGATCTTTTATTCTTAACATTGATAGTAGATATAATATGAAAAATGTTTGGGAGCTCTAATTAAACACCCACAATCTACTCGTAATGGTATGGAATTAACCATGTGAAGGAAGGACTCATACTCCTCCCTCTATCTCTCTCTTTCACCTCATTAAATATCAAAATAAAAGTAATATATTAAGTAGATGTATCACTACTCATATAATATAGATATCGATATATCAAAGACCCCTTCCTCTAGGTTGCTATGAGTCATAAAACAACTCTCATGCATTTGCTACAGAAATCATCCTTACTAAATATTTCTCTCCCAAATTTATATTAACTTTTTATGAAAAGATGTGAAAAAAATAAAGAAATAATATAATCTAAAAAAGATCCAAAAAAAAAAAAAAAGAGTACACTTTTGTATAAGATGTCAAATAGTACCTAAACATCATTTATTGTCATTTATTTTTAAAAAAATTATCAATAAGTCCTATTTTTTTACTTTTATATTTTTCTTATTTGCCATATAATTTTTTCTTCTCTTCCACGATGTTCATTTCATATTAATTTCTCTCTCTTTTTATGACGTTAAATAGCATTATCTCTCTATCTTTTTATTTATGGCCTCGTTTGAGAAGTTGGTTTTTTATAAGGCTATTTTTGTTTTTGGCTATTTTAGTAGGTTAAAATTTTTGTGTTTGGAAATATGGTTAAATTTTTTTTTGTAATTAGATGTGATATTTATGTGAGAAAAAGTGAAATGATTATGGGTTTAATGTGAAATTTTGTCTTATTAACTACTAGCCTATCACCCGTGCTATGCACGGGATAATTATAGATATTTATATTTGTTTCAGATTTTTTTTTAAATATATAAATTATGTTTTTTAAGATTTTTTATAAAAAATAATTTAAAATCTTATCACTAACCATAGTGTATGAGAGAAGTTGAAAAGTGTACTACAGTAACTATATACGGATTGTATCTATAATTATTTGTACGAGGGGATTTTAAATACTGATCAGGGGATTGTATCAATAAATGCAGACATATGGAAAGACATGTGGATTGAAAAAAGTTAATAAATGCTGATCAGGGGATTTTAACCAAATCAATAAATGTTGATTTTTTTTTATAATAAAAAAGTTAGAAAATTCAGACTGAGATATTGAAACTCCCACAAGCCTTAGGGGTTAAAAACCCCATTTTGGTTAATATATAGTATAGATTTGAGCCTATTTTGTCTTTTTTTGTGAATTTTAGCCCCAAAAAAAGCCAAAAAACCAAGCATTCCATTCAATATGTGTATTTTTTATGAAATAGCAAATATTATTAAATAAGTATGATATATAAATGGAAAAAATACATATAAAATAATGTAGTTACATTGAGACACGCCATTTTAAAGAGTGTCTATTAAAATTATATTTAATTAGAAAAATATCACCATTATGCCATTTTAATGAAAATTTCAGATACAAATTATTCAAGAGTATTATTTTCCTTTATTAATTAAATTATATTTAATTATAAAAATATCCCCATTATATCATTTTAATGGAAATTCCATATACAAATTATGCTAGAGAATATCCATTTTCATTCTATCTACTGTGCATCTACCATTCTCTCATATTATTTTCATCATGATTCTATTACTTATAACTAGTATAAAAATATGTATTACTCTTATGAAAGCATCTCTAAGAGCGTTTCTAACGGTGCATTAATTTTTTTTTATCAAATTTGAGTAAAAATTTGTGTAAAAGTTACCATTTATATCAAGTTCTCCAACGGAGGATTTTGGAGTTTCATCAAATTACTAGTCGATCGAGCCGATGACCGACCGATCGATTGCCCAGTGTAATTTTTTCACAAATTTTTGCCTTGAGGTGGTCATCTAGGAGGACATCCGGTAGTAAAAATGCAATGGCAATGAATAGTGACTTTATGAAAGTGTTGGCTTTTTGGCTTTCGAAGGGTATTTTTTGTAAATGCGAGCGTGCCAGCAAGGATCAATCAGTCCTTACAGAAATTATAATTGCCAACCAATTATCAGACGATTGTGTTTTAGTTCTTTCAGCCTCAATGAAGAGGACTTTTACTGGTGGCTTGACTTAGGAGAAATTAAGCGAAATAACAGTTAAACAAAGAGCAATTGAAGTATCTCATTAAAATGAAAAACTTACAATGGTCTAAACTCAGCCTCGTAGAGGTTTACAGCGACAATCTACTTGAATCTACTTGAAACTACTCCTATAAATGAAGTGCAGAGCAGGTATTTAAAGTGCAGGAATGTAAAGACTGGAAATGTAAAAAACTGGAAAGGAAAATATATAAAGTAAGACTGGTTTGTATGATCTGAGTCTGGGGGCTTTTTCTGGGGACCTCCTTGCTATTTATACTCCTCAAGGATGACCATCGAACTGCACTTCAAACCGTCGAACTGCTCCTCCATGATTGTTGATCATGCTGCCTTAGAAGTAGTTCCACTACGCCATCACTTGCAGTTGGGCTTCCCTCCTATATTTGAATTTGAATATGAGTAACTGTTGAAGCCACGTCACCTTGTATCTCTTTACTGATCCAGTGCTACTCAGATCACGTGAGAACCAAATTTCACTGCCACGTGTGCGATCAGGATCGAAGACTTGAGTAGTCTCCCTATATTGCCCTTACTTTGCCACGTGTCGAACTGTAATTGGCTTTTACAAAATATGTAGCCAACAGAAAGGCACATTGGTCCTTAGTTTGATGAAAGAAAAATGAAATCCTGAATTTGATACGTATTTGATGAAACTGTTATAGCAGGTTTTGAAGTTATTTTTATCAAATTCAAATTTGATGACAATTTTGAGTAACCATTAGATATGGTCTAACGGCTCTTTAAAATATATTTGTTAGCTATTATAGCTAGGATCATAATATTTTACTAACTCTAACTAACTAGCTACTACAATAGTCATTTTAATAAGATTATTCAATACTAGTTATGTTTGGAAGTTTGAGAGATTTTTAAACAATTTGCACTACAACAATTTACACTTTTGGCGATCAAATTTTAGTGACTAAAAGCAATTTAGTCGTTAAAAGTGACATTTTTGGCAACTAAAAAATGTATTAGTCACCGTTGGTTTAGGATATAGCTATTAAATTTTTTTAGTTGAGATGTATTACTTATTGGCGACTAAAAAAAAATTTAGTCGCAAAATATTCCATAATAGGCGACTAAAAAAATATTAGTTGCTAAATTTTTTTTTAGTCTTCGTATAATATTTTTTGCCGACAAAATAAAATTTAGTCGCCAAATAACAGTCATATTTTATGGTTACTCTTTGGCAACCAAACAATTTCGTCGACAAATATTAAGGTCTTGTTTGTCATAACTTAAAAAAGCCAAAAAATCAAAAAGTCACTATCCTATTTAAGTCACATTATCTTATTTAAGTCACATCACCTCTCTATCACATCACTTTAAACCCAACCCAACCCATATTTCATAAAAGGTCAAAAAGTACACTTATTTAGATCATTCCAAACAACCCCTAAGTTTTGGTGACTAAAAAAAAATTAGTTGTGGTATATTCATTTGTTCGGACCAAAAAAAAGTTAGTGGCCAAACTAATACTTTTGGCGACTAATATTTTAGTTGCCGTTGATTACGCTTTGGCAACAAAAAATTTTTAGTCTCCAATTATTAACATTTGCCGACAAAAAAACCAATTTCATAGCCAAATGTGTGAAAATTTTAGAGGGAAATTATTTGATATTTGCGTTCTCTGTTTAGACAAAACAGATTGTTCTCTCTCTCCTCACACAAATTCTCTTTCACCACCAAAGTTCACCCCATCTCACCTAACCACAAACCACCATTACTCACTGTACGTCGCACACCGCCACCACCGCAGATCATAAGTTCTCTCTCTCTCTCTCTCTCTCTCTCTCTTCCTTTCTCTTGCGTTTGCTCTCTCGTTCTTGGTTTGTTTGTCTGTCTATCTGTCTCTCTCTCTCTCTCTCTCTCTCACTTCCTCTATTCCCCCTTTCTGACTGTTGCTCTAGGGTTTTGTATGCTTGATTCAGTTTAATTTCGTGTTGATTTGTGAAATGGGTTTGGTTGTTGTGGTTTGATTTCTAAAGTTCAATGGGTTTGATGTCCTAAATATGGATTTGATTTTAGTCGTTTGATACATTTCCCCCTCTTTTCCCTTTCTCTTTCATTAGTTTCAAAACTCTAATCCATTGATTGTGTATGTATTTGCATGTATGGCTACTCCTTGATTGTGTATGTATTCAAAGCCTTAATCCATTGTTTGAAAGCATTGAGGTGGTTGACAATAAGAATTTTTTATGGCACATGTTAATGGGGTCTTAATTTTGAAGAAATCTTCTATTTAAATATTGTATAAGTTAAATATTGTATTTAGAAATGTATTGGATGATGACACTTCATAGATTAAGATTTGTTTTTGTTGATAGTTCTTTTTTTATTGAGTCTACATCTCATCTGTATGATTGATCCATAGTTTCATTGTTTAGTTAAAGTTTGAGATAGCCTCATAAAAATTTTAAAAAAATAAAAAGAAAAAAGAATTAGGCGTTGTTATAAGTGCCATGGCATAACAGTAACCACTATATCATTCGGGTTGGGAATATGCGATACTCAGTGATAACTCATCTCTTCTTCTGCTCTACTACATTTGAGATCCATCAAAGTTGTAAAACATTCTGATGAAGCTTCTTTGCATGTATTGGTGAAGATATAATATTGACAACCCTAGCTACAATTAAGTTATACTAAACTCAAAAATAAATAAATTGGCCTCCTATTGAATAAGATCTGTGTGATCTTATCTTTCTGAATAGCATCTTTAAGGGTTAGCATGTTGTTTTCTTAACTACTTAATCTAATCAATACAATGACTAAGTTCAGTGTTTTTCGCAGAGATGGGCATGCTTTAAATGTCAAGGCAAAGTCTAACAAAATTGTGTAGGTACTATGAGACCGGACCTTACTGTTCTCATCTCTTTAGAATTTTTATTTCTGCTTTGTTTTTATTATGTGTAGGGTGCTTCTATTTACACTTGAAAACAAATTGTTTACACCCCCCATTTAATCATGTACACTCAAGTTCAGAAACACTTAACCTTTATATATCATTTTTATTTTTCTGTGAATATTTTTTTTAATATTTTAAAAACAATTTCAATGTGTTTTCTAAAAAAAATATGTTCAATTTAAAAAAAATATATATATATATCTCTTCATTTTAGCATGAAGAAGATAAACAGTTTAATTTACTCACCATAACCTTTAATGTTTTTGAGTATCAAGTTGTACATGCATTTCTGGTATTAATGGTGCAATTTTTATTTTATTTTTTTGTAGATGGCTTTTGGCGTGGATTTGTGGATATTTCATTTTTGTGTACGGAAGACAATTTATATTTTTGTATAATTAGCCTATTTTGTCGTCCTCTACTTTTGTGTGGATTAGTATTTATCGTACAAATTATTTTTGGCTTGGTATATAATTGTGAGGAAGTGGTTTGGAAATACTCTTCAGATCCTGGGGGACGCTCGCGATCCTCAGATTGTCACCTGAAAAGAAATGAACACTCCGGTCGGGGGTGCCGGAATTAGCACTCCGACGGACAAGTTAGTCTCTACTATCTCTGGATTACTCGTATTTTAAGTTAAGCATATTGATTCTCACATACCTCTTTCTGGCTGATGTTCTTCTATTTATATCTTTTCTTTCTTGGACCTCATGATTGGGCCCACTTTCAATTCGCCATTCGGCTTCTTTTGTAGCGAACTGCTTTTCACTCGACCCCTTGCTCATCCGGCTATTTGGCTGAATAGGGTAGGATTTAAACATGCGAGACAGGGCCGAGTGCTATATACTTCGACTCTCCAAGTTCAACTATTTGTCCTCTTTACGACTCCCAATATTCGGCCCCCACAATTTCCCCCCAAGCACTCCACTAACGATAGTTGGTTGGAGTGTTTGGTTTCGAACTCGAAAAGTCAGAGCCAAAATTCGGCGGCTGACCTCATTCCAATGCAGATGTCTGAGCAGACGCCTCTCGGTTATCATTTCAACTTCCCGCCCCTTCGTACACTTCTATTTTGTGATTTAAAATTTCGATGTCTTTTCAAATACATACACATTTTTAGGTGCTCGTCGCTGGACTGCCTTCCGAATTACCTCTGCAACTTCCTTTCCTTCACTATTCTCTTCGTCTCTTGTAAGTTCTCTCTCTCTCTGCCTTGAATCCTTTTTCCTGGTTTGCTTTTGGTTTAGTATATTCCTTTAGGCTGAAGGAAATGGAAAAACATTTGAAAGATCTCCTTTCCTCGGATTGAATTTTTGGCTTCCGACGCCATTTATCCATTCCTGATGACGTTTGTCTGTCACTCGTAAGTGACAGATAGCACCCTCGATATGGAGAGGGCTAATGAAACCACGATCGTCTTCCCTCTCCTATCAATCGTAGAGGGTGGAGTCCGTTTTCCCCTTCACCCATTCCTTAGGGCTGTGCTTTGCCATTGGGGTCTAATCCTTTCCCAGCCTAATGTCAACTTTTTTAGAATCGTAATGGGGATTATAGAGCTAAAATGTCACCTTAGGATTAACTTCGGCATTCCTGCTATTCGGCATTGTTATGCCTTGGCCAAGTCTTCTGGTCGGCACGAACGTTATTTTCTTAGGGCCAAGAACACCGACCATCAATTGGTGACTATGCTTTCCAGTTCTGGGAAGCGAGTCGATGATGTTATAGTCGTTGTCCAAGGTAATTGGGAATTCAGCGAAGGCGAGGATCGCCTCGATCCTATTCCTAGACGGAGGGGCGAACCAGGTGGCCGTATAGCTTCTTGTGTTTATTTTTTTGTTATATTTATAAAGCTTCATTTTTGAGACCTCATGGTTTTGCTTGTGCAGGAAACGATTTGAAGAAAGTCATGACTTCAACCGACGACGCCATTCTTTCAAAAATCAAAGTCGCGCTCAAATATTTCGGTCGTCCAAGTCTTCAGAAACAGGGGAGGGCGGCCCACGTTCTACTTCGCTATGAGCCGACATATACGACCTTCTCGGCGACAGAAAACATCCCAATTCCGAAGGGTGAAGAGTTTCTTACCGCTCTTATTTTGACCGACTTCAAAAACTTCCGGCAAGTTGGTTTCGAGGGGTCCGATTCGGAGCTGGCGGAAGTAGCTGAGGTCGCCGAGTCAGATCAGTCCGAAGCGGAAGTAGACGAGGCTTTGAAGTTGGCCTTTGAGGAAGCCGGTCTCAATTCAGCCGACCCTCCGTCCACTTCGGGCCGAGGGGACCTTCTATTTGACGACGTTTTTAATGGTTTAGAGGACCTTCCCAGCGCATACCTCGAAGACATGGCTGGGTTAAGCCTCACACCACTTGCCAAAAAGAAAAATGCGGAAAGGATGGCCGTGAGGCGAAGAGCAGAGGCCATTCGATCTGAAGTGCCACTTGCCGCCGAATGTCAGCCCTCCCTGCCTGTTGCCGAATCTCAGCCCTCCTTGTCTATTATTGAGGAGGAAACGGAAAAAAACCGAAGTGCCGAGTCCGAGGTGGTTGTGCAGGTCGATCAAGAGATTGAGCAAAGGGTAGAAAAGCGTCCTGCTGAGTTCGAGGCCGGCTCAGAAGAAAACCGTGCCGACAAACGACCTCGTTTAGAGGAATCGGATGTGATTGTGCCTTTTGTCATTCAACTGAAGATAAAAAAACACGTCGATCTCCTCTGATGCTTCGGCAATTAAAGACCCAGCCGTCGTACTCAGCATAGCTACGTCCGTCTCATTGCCGGTTGACAAGGCGACTTTCCGGGCGGAGCCGGATCTGCTGGCAATAGCACTAGCCGCTCAATCGGCTCTCCTGGTATATACCTTGACCTTGTCTTTCCCTTTTACGCAAATATTGTTTTCATTTTAATTTCCTGTTTCGCAGACGGTCGGGAGAATAGCCGAGATAGGTTGTCGCCAGCATGACACCATCGAACGACTTGGCCGTTTACAAACGGAAGTAGAGGGCCAAAGGAGCAGGGCTGATTTGGAGGCGGCGAGGGTGAAAATGGAAAGTGCCAGGGTCGAGGCCGAGATGGAGAGGGCGAGAAATGCGGATCAACTGAGATTGGTCGCCGAGAAGAGGGCAGACATGAGCGAAGATGTGCTCAAGTTAGCCCAAGAGGCGATCGCCAAACTGGAGGTTGAGTTGGAAAAAATAAAGAAGGCGAAAGAAGTAGCTGACTTGGAGGCTTCCAAGGCGTTCGAGGCCGGGCAAAGTGCTGCTCTCGCCAACTATGTGGAAGAAGTCCCCAAATTTGAAAATTGGGGATTCAAACACGGCTGGCTCAAAGCCCTTGCTGCTGCTGATGTGACATTGGCTATGCCGATTCCATATGAACAAGTGGATGTTGAGCCGCTAGAGTCTGACTCCGAGGAATAATTTGGGCGACACTCGTTTTCGTTTTAGGATTTTGAATGTATTCTTACAGCTTTTCGTTTAGTAGTTTTCATGTATTGCTATAGTCATAGTTTTTTGCTAGGCATTTTCATGCGAACTTGTAGCTTTTTGTTTAGTAGTTTTCATATGTAAAATGGCTACAATTTGTGCCCAATTTACTAATGAAAATTTCCTTTGTACTTTGCTAGTATTTGTGCTAAATTTTGTTATTGATGAATGGTATTGTTTTTCGCTATTTTGGATAAAACATTCATGTATACTTTATGATTAGATAACTAGGCAATTTTAATTTATCCTCGTTGAATAGCCGATCAGATTACTAAATCTACCCTTACCCTAGCCAATGCATGAACTCCAAAAAGCTGAATACCAATAGTTCATGGAGTGGCTGTGGCACACAATGATCGGCATCGGGCTTATATGTTGGCCGATTAGATTAATAAATCTGCCCTTGCCCCAGCCAATGCATGAACTCCAAAAAGCCGAATGCTAATAGTTCATAGAGTGGTTGTGGCACACATTGATCGGCATCGGGCTTAGATGCTTGGCCGATCAGATTAATAAATCTGCCCTTGCCCTAGCCAATGCATGAACTCTAAAAAGCCGAATGCTAATAGTTCATGGAGTGGTTGTGGCACACATCGATCGGCATTGGGCTTAGATGCTTGGCCGATCAGATTAATAAATATGCCCTTGCCTGGCCAATGCATGAACTCCAAAAAGTCGAATGCTAATAGTTCATAGAGTGGTTGTGGCACACATCAATCGGCATCAGGCATAGATGCTTGGCCAATCATATTAATAAATCTGCCCTTGCCTCGGCCAATGCATGAACTCCAAAAAGTCGAATGCTAATAGTTCATGGAGTGGTTGTGGCACACATCGATTGGCATCGGGCTTAAATGCTTGGCCGATCAGATTAATAAATCTGTCCTTGCCCCGGCTAGTGCATGAACTCCAAAAAGCCGAATGCTAATAGTTTATGGCCTGGTTGCGGTGCACGTCGAACGGCATCAGTCTTTTGGAGTTTAGCGTTAATGAAATCGCCTCGGGGGCGCTGTAAGCATTAGAAATAAATGAGATGGACTCTTCGCGCCAGTGACTCTACTTATTGTGTTCAAACTCAATTTAAAACAATTTGTTGCGTAAGGTTAGATAAGTGCGAATGTCAAATAGACTGTTCTTCAACAACAGAGGAGAAGCGCGAACATTGGCTGAGCTTGACACTGCAATGAATCGCAGCAGCGAACCCACCCGTGCGGGAGGTAGGACGTCCAAAGAACGGGAAAAATGTCAGCCTCCAAGTCGTCAAAGTAGATCACCCCGAAAGGAAAAACAGCAACGGGGAAGCTCCCCATGACCGCGACCGAGAAATGAGGCCGACGCGGCGCCACGACCGTTAAGTTTTGCGGTTTTTGTGGGGAATAAACCGATGACGGAGGCGGACTCCATTGTCAACGACCCAGGTGTAGTGGTCGACTTCGCTCGACAGATTTTTCCACCGGAAGTCCAGCAGTTGATGGTTGGTCGACAGGATTTTGAAGTATTTCGAGAGGGCATCCACAGGGCGGTGAAAGGGCTGTATACCGCTTATGAAGTCGGCATGCGCCTGCGCGACGAGAAATAGAGAAAAAGGACGAACGAATTCGGAACTTGGAGGCTCACGTGGAGAAGGCCGAGCGTGAGCTTAGGGAACTTAGGAAGGCTCAAACCACCGAGCCGTATACGGCAGGTCAATCTAACCCGGTCGTGGAGGAGAGAGTGACCTAACGGCTGTTAAGTCACGCGATAGCCGATCGGGATAGGGCAAGCATGTTTGCCGTGGAAAATGCAAGGACCTTGGGTTATGAAAAAGGCTTCCACGACGGCCGAAGAGTCGGGATAGACAAGACCAAGAAGAAACTCACAGAGGAGGTGTGCCGATGCGAGAATTGGGGCTTTAGGCACGGGTGGATTAAGGCTCTCCAAGCCTCAGAGGCACTCCAAGGAGCAAGAGTTGAATCGGCGTCGCCATTATATCATCGTCACGACTTTCCTTTTGACGCTTTCGAAATTGAGAAGAGCGATGACGAGGGCGATGCCGAATAGAACTAAACATATATTGTAAACGTTCTAACACAGATTGGGCGTCAGCTATGTATCCATTGGATAATTTAATAAAATATTTTATTTTAAATGTTTGTGTTTGATTTTGAATGTTTACATGCCTAATTAAGCATCTTGTTTCGAATGTTTGAATATTTTAATTTTGTTTATACGGTTGCGCCGGACCAACTCATTCAAGCATTTCATTTTCAATGTTTGTATGCTTTTAAAGTGTAAACGGTTTTTGCCGGCTCAGCTTAACAAAACATTCCACTTTGAATATCTATATGCCTTAACCATCGTCACGAAGGGCACTCCGAATCTGGAGTCTTAATCGGCCCAAACGTGTTATGCACGACTGGGGCTCCGGATTCAGAGGCTTTATTTGGCCAATTGTGATATCCACGAAGGGCGCTCCAAATCTGGAGTTGTATTCGGGCCAAAGGTGTCATGCACCGATGGGGCTCCGAATCTGGAGACTTAATTTGGCCAATCGTGATATCCACGAAGGGTGATCCGAATCCGGAGGCTTAATCGGCCCAAAGGTGTCATGCACCGATGGGGCTCCGAATCCAGAGACTTAATTTGGCTGATCGTGATATCCACGAAGGGCGCTCCAAATCCGGAGGCTTTAATCGGTCCAAAGGTGTCATTCACCGATGGGGCTCTGAACCCGGAGACTTAATTTGGCCGATCGTGATATCCATAAAGGGCGCTCCGAATCCAGAGGCTTTATCGGCCCAAGGGTGTCATTCACCGATGGGGCTCCGAATCCGAAGACTTAATTTGGCCAATCGTAATATCCACGAAGGGCACTCCGAATCCGGAAGCTTTATTGGCCCAAGGGTGTCATTCACCGATGGGGCTCCGAATCTGGAGACTTAATTTGGCCGATCGTGATATCCACGAAGGGCGCTCTGAATCTGAAGGCTTTATCAACCCAAGGGTGTCATTCACCGATGGGGCTCTGAATCCGGAGACTTAATTTGGCCGATCGTGATATCCACGAAGGGCGCTCGGAATTCGGAGGTTTTAATCGGCCCAAAGGTGTCATTCACCGATGGGGCTCCGAATCCGAAGACTTAATTTGGCCAATCGTGATCTCCACGAAGGGCGCTCCGAATCCGGAGGCTTTAATCAGCCCAAAAGTGTCATTGACCGATGGGGCTCCGAATCCGGAGACTTAATTTGGCCGATCGTGATATCCACGAAGGGCGCTCCGAATCCAGAGGCTTTATCGGCCCAAGGGTGTCATTCACCGATGGGGCTCCGAATCCGGAGACTTAATTTGGCCGATTGTGATATCCACGAAGGGCGATCCAAATCCGGAGGCTTAATCGGCCCAAAAGTGTCATGCGCAGATGGGGCTCCGAATCCGGAGACTTTTAAACTGAATTGCGCGATAAGGAAATGGGAGACTTTGCATTGCAAGAGTAAATATGTACATGGTGCACCATTCAAAACTAGTATCATTCCCCACAAGTCGGGTTTAATGAAAAAATTTACGCAAGTGCGTTGAATTCCAAGGCCGTGGCAGCCTCCTTCCAGACATGTCTTTGAGACGATATGCCCCTACTCTAGCGATCGAATCGACCTGATATGGGCCATTCCAGTTTGGACCCAATTTTTCATCAGCCGATTTTCTGGCAGTTGGGAGTACTTTCTTCAAGACCAACTCTCCTGGTGTGTAGCGGCGCAGCTGAACATGTTGATTATATGACTTAGCAAGTTGCTGCTGGCACCGTGCCATGGACGCAAGGGCACAGTCTCTTCGTTATTCAATCAGAGTCAAATCCAAGGCCAGCATCATGTTGTTTTGGCCCACGTCAAAAGTTTTCGACTTCAAGGTTGGAAGGCCGATCTCCAGGGGTATAATCGCCTAGGTTCCAAAGCATAAAGCAAATGGCGTTTTCCCAGTGGATCGCCTCGGCGTAGTTCGATAACCCCACAACACACTTGGTAATTCTTCTACCCATTTGCCTTTAGCTTTCTCCAGTCTCTTCTTGATGCCATCCAAGATGGATTTGTTAGAGGCTTCAGCTTGACCATTGCTTTGTGGGTAGGCCAGCGTGGAAAAGTAAGGGCGGATACCATATTTGCTGCACAGATCTCGGTAGACGCCGTAATCAAATTAGGTGCCGTTGTCTGAGATAAGTGCTCTTGGAATGCCGAATCGTGTTATGATATTTCTCCATACAAAGCGCTTAATATCAGCATCTCGAATGTGCGTTAATGCCTCCGCTTCGACCCATTTTGTGAAGTAATCTGTCGCGACAATCAGGTATCGTTTGTTCCCTAGGGCCCTCCACAATGGTCCTACGATGTCAAGTCCCCATTGGGCGAATGGCCAAGGACTGGTTATGGAGCTTAGCTCTTTAGCAAGTAGGTGGATCAAGGGAGAGAACTTCTGGCACTGTTCACACTTTTTCACGTAACATTCGGCATCGGCTCTCATTGTCGGCCAGTAATACCCTTGTGTCATGGCTCGATGAGTCAATAAGCGCCTACCAGAATGGGCGCCAAAACTGCCTTCATGTATTTCAGTTAGAAGCTCTTCAACTTGTCCAGATGCACGCATTCCAAATATAGACCAGAAAGGGATTTTTTATAAAGCTTTCCTTGCGGATCCAAGTAGTATTGCAAGGCTTTGTTTCGCAGCTTGTGCGCTTCTTTCTTGTCCTCTAGGAGCTGTTCAGAAGACAGGAATGCAGCAGTGGCATCCATCTAACTCGGCCCAGATTCTATGACATTGACCTGGATTTCCTCCGAAGGAAGAAATCCACGGGTCCGGGATGAAACCTACTTCGATGGTCCGTTTAATCTCTGAGTTAATGGCAGAGGCTAGGCAAGCCAGGGCATCTGCATGTGTGTTCTGATCACGTGTTATCTGATTCAATTCATGATGGTCAAATTTTGCCAGCAAGGAGTTAGCCATTTTCATGTAAGTCGCCATACGGTCGTTTGTTGCCGCGTACTCCCCCTTTAGCTGATTGATCACCAGTTTTGAATCGCAAAATACAAGCAAACGCCGAGCACCCAGAAGATGTGCATTCCGCAAACTGGTTAGAAGGGCTTCGTATTCGGCTTCGTTATTTGAAGTTTCGAAGCCGAGCTTGACGGCCTGCTCAATTATTGTGCCGTCGGGAGCCATGATTACTACTCTGGCTCCACTGCCCCGCTGATTGGATGATCCATCACAGTACAACTGCTAAATGTCCCCAACATAAATTCTCCAGTTCGGCTTCGGTCGAATTTCATCAGACTTGAAGTCGGCAAGACCCCCAGTGAATTCGGCAACAAAGTCGGCAAGCATCTGTCCCTTGATTGAGGTTCTAGGTAAAAACTGAATATCGTACTGGCCGAGTTCAAGAGCCCACTTTGAAACACGTCCTGATGCTTCTACACTACGTAGTACTGATCGGAGGGGATAATCTGTTAGCACCTCGATGCTATGCCCTTAGAAGTAATGCATCAGTTTTCTTGCCGCCATGACTAGGACTAGGATGAGTTTTTTCCAGCAGAAGGTAGGCGTCAACCATTGCCTTGCTCACATAATACACTGGCTGCTGCTCCCCTAGCTCTTCCTTTATCAGTACGGCGCTGACGGCCCGGTCGGAAACTGCCAGATACAAAATGAACGGGTCGCCAGCTGATGGTGTTGTCAAGAGTGGAACTGATCGGAGGTAGTTTTTGAGGTCGTTGAAAGCGGCTTCGCACTCGGCGGACCATTCAAAATCCTTGCCCTATCGTAGTGTATGGAAGAATTGTCGGCAGCGATCTGTAGACCGACTGATGAACATGTTAAGCGCGGCAACCATTCCCATCAACTTTTGAACCTCTTTTACTGAACAAGGGGAGCCAAGCTCCAAGATTGCTGTGATTGGCCTCAGGTTGGCTTTGATTCCACGGTGGTTGACAATGTAACCCAAGAATTTGCCAGAGCCGATCCTAAACGCACATTTGGAAGCGTTCAGCTTCATTTTGTATTTGCGTAGAATGCTGAATGTCTCTTCCAAATCAGCTAGATGAGTTTTCTCTTCTTTGGACTTGACCACCATGTCATCAATGTACACTTCCATAGTGTGGCCGAGTTGCTCCTTGAACATGGCAATGACTAATCTTTGGTAAGTTGCCCCCACATTCTTCAGCCCAAAAGGCATAACCTTATAGTAGTAGGTTCTTCTCGGGGTGAGGAATGCAGTTTTGTCTTGGTCCTCCGAATGCATGGCGATTTGATGGTAGCCTCTATAAGCATTGAGGAAGCTCATATGCTGATGGCGTGCTGTCACATCTACAAGCTGGTCAATTCTGGGTAGGGAAAAACAATCCTTGGGGCAGGCTTTGTTTAGGTCCGTGAAATCAACGCACACTCGCCAAGTCCCATTTTTCTTCTTCACAACCACAGTATTAGAGAGCCATGTAGGGTTGGTCACTTCCCTGATTGCCCCGGCGTCAAGCAACCTGTCGACCTCTTCAACAACGGTGGCTGTATGTTTTGCGGCTGACTGCCGGCTTTTCTGAATGATCGGCTTGCATTTATGGTCAACATTCAAACTGTGCTGTGAAACAGACGGATCTATACCCGGCATCTCGTATGGAGTCTACGCAAAGACATCAAGGTTGCTGAGCAGGAAGGAAATTAGCTGCTATCTGTTGGCTTGATTCAGGGAGGCGTCGACCATGAAGAACCTGTCTGGGTTTCCGTCGATTTTAACTCGATCTAGGGCTTCCGTGGCCTTTTCACTTGGGAGCCACCCAACGTCGTCGAGGCTCTCGCGATCTGGCACCTCGATAGAATTCACTTGCAACTCCTTTGGCATCTTTCCGGCAAGAAGATAGCATACTTGTGCCGACTTCTGGGATCCACGGATTTGCTCAAAGCCGCATTCTGTCGGGAAGCGTAGCAGCTAATGATAGGTGCTTGGCACGACCTGCATAGTATGCAACCAAGTTCGCCCCATGATGAGATTATACGGTGATGGCAGTTTGACGACTAAGAACTCCACATCCACTGTTCGGGAGCCCGCTCGAACGGGTAGTGTGATTTTCCCCAACGGGTATTCTGGATTGGCGTTGAAGCCGAATAGTGGATAAAGAGTTGGAGAGAGATCCGATTCGAAGAAGCCGAGTTTAGTGAATGTCTTGTAATACATAACTTTCGATGTACTTCCTGGGTCAATGAATACGCCCTCAACGGTGAATCGGTTTACATGTAACTCGATTACCAAGGGATCAATGTAGGGAAGTGTCACTCCGGCCAAATCTGAATTATCAAAAATAATGCTCGCAGCTTCATGGGCCCGTTTAGCAGGAGTGAGTTGATTTTGAGGACCGGGATTTGACTGAATCATATGCACCGCGGATGACATTGGCAGGCTGTATATCATGTGGATCACGCCGAGTGGAGGTGAATCTTGTCTTAAAGCTATTGCTTTGGTTGAGTTGCCTTTTCGGACGTACTATTGTAGCCGACCATCTTGTACCAATTCTTCCAGGTGATCCTTCAATGCATAACAACTCTTAGTATCATGGCCATGATCCTTGTGATACTCGCACCGCCTATCCCGTCTTCGTGTGTCGGGAGGTCCCACTATTTTCGACGGCCATTTGAAAAATGGAAGATGTTGGATTTTGGACATGACCGCGCTGATCGGCTCTGACAACTCTATATATTTCTTGTCGGCGCGCCTTGTGCGCCTGCTATCGACTTGCAATTGTTCATTTGCTCGGTGAGAGCATTGGTCGCTTGATCGACGAGAATCCCGTGTCTTATCTCGTTTAGCCCGATGCCATGGTTCAAGGCTCTGAGGTGGTACAAAATTTAATGGCTGAGTAATTTCAGAAAGAGCCGTCTTGTTGGTCACATTTCCGGCTTTAACCCGCACGGCATCATCTTCCACTTTACAGTATTCTTCAACTTTCTTCATCAATGACTAGACTGTTTTGGGGGGCTGTTTGGTGAAAGAGCTGCGGAGGGCACTGTCGGGATGCAGCCCCATCTTGAAGGCGGTAATGGCCATGGTGTCATTGCAAGCATCATCTACTAGATTAAAGCACTCCCAATACCGCGCCGAATACACACGAAGGGTTTCCCCCGGTTGAATCTGCATTGCTCAGAGGGAATCGGTTTGCTTTGGCTGGACCTCATTAGTGATAAACCTGGCCCTGAAGGATTTTTGGAGTTAGTGGAAGCTCTTGATCGAAGCTGGCTCCAGTTTATAATACCACCTGACAGCCAGTGGTCCCAAACTGCTCGGAAATATTCTGCACATGAGAGCCTCGTCGTCTGCATACAACGTCACGGCTTGCTTGTAATGGCGGATATGATCGGTGGGGTCTGATTTACCGTCGTACAAGGTGAATGACGGTGCTTTGAATTTCTTAGGTAACACTGCCCTTGCAATCCGTCGTACAAAGGGATCGTGCTGGTCTTCTTTGTCTGAACTGTTTCTTCTTCGCTTATGCCTTATACGTGGACTTTCTTCAGAGGAACTAGCAGTTTCGGGTCACCCCTTCTTCTTGGGCTCCGGGGATAATGAGTCAAAGTCGCTATCAGTGTCTTGTTGTCGGGCTTGAGGCTGTCGACCACCTACCCTCAGAGGTCGTTCCGGATCTTGGCGTACAACTTGTTTGGACTTCATCACTTCCAAGGCCAAATCCTGACGGAGATGTTCGTTCTTAGCGATCATGTTCTCCAACCTCTGTTTATTTTGCTTTGCTTGTTCCATGATCGCTTGCATTGTCTCATGCGCTAAAGTCGAGGGTGAGGCGAAGTTCAAGGCGCGTCTTGCGGCGATAGTCTCTGGTCCAAGCATGTTTGTTGGAGTGAGGTCGTCTCTCTGTGTGGTTTCGTCAGTGACTATTGGAGGGTCTTCCGTTACGCCCGCCATGGATGTATTTGAGTATTCCCACAGACGGCGCCAATTGTGGGGAAGTGGTTTGGAAATACTCTTCAGATCCTAGGGAACGCTCGCGATCCTCAGATTATCACCTGAAAAGAAATGAACCCTCCGGTCGGGGTGCCGGAATTAGCACTCCGACGGACAAGTTAGTCTCTACTCTCTCTGGATTACTTGTATTTTAAGTTAAGCATATTGATTCTCACATACCTCTTTTTGGCTGATATTCTTCTATTTATATCTTTTCTTTCTTGGACCTCGAGATTGGGCCTACTTTCAATTCGCCATTCAGCTTTTTTTGTAGCAAACCGCTTTTCACTCGGCCTCTTGCTCATCCGGCTATTTGGCCGAATAGGGTAGGATTTGAACGTGCGAGACGGGGCCGAGTGCTATATATACTTCGACTCTCCAAGTTCAATTATTCGGCCTCTTTACGACTCCCAATATTCGGCCCCCACAATAATACTTTTGGCGTGCTATGTATAGATTACGTTTATCGTGATATAGATTACCGTGCTAATTTGTACAATGCCAAATGGCTATTTGGCATGGTAGTGAATATATTTTTTTTGTGTACGGAGGACATGGTTTTCGTATGATTCTCTGTTTTGTATGGAATTATTATTGTAGGTTGGAATATACTTGGTTTGTTTGGAATTTGACATTAAAAGTTATTCATTTTCGGATGGATGGAAGTGAAATAGATATAAATTGTCGAATGATTGATAATAAATGTATTGTTTTGTTTATATACATGGTACATGTTGCACGAATACATACATGTTGTGGACAAATTAATTAAAGAAAAACATAAAATGTTGTTTTTTGCAACCAAACAATTGGTAGCTAAAAAAATTAAAATGAAAACAAATCTTTTGATGACTAAATATTTATCAAAACTTGTAACTTTAGGCAACTAACATTTTAGTAGCTAAAATAATAATAAAACAAAATAAAAAAAAAATTTGGTGACTAAATATTTAGTAGCTTAAAAAAAAATAGAATTTAGGCAACTAAAAGTTTAGTAGCTAAAAAACAAAATTAGACTTTAGGCAACTAAAACTTTTAGTAGTGAAAAAAAGTTTTGGCATCTAAAACATTTAGTAGCTAAAAAGAAATAAGATGAACCGAAAAAATATTTTAGCGACTAAAATTTTTAGTAGCTAAATAATTGAAGTTTTTGGCGACAAAAAAATTTAGTCGCTGAAAATGCAATATTAAATTTATTTGAAAGCTTTTGGCGACTAAAAATTAGTCGCCAATGGAGGATTTCGGCAACTAAACCATTTTTAGTTGCCAATTACCTTTCTCGACAGCGATCAGACATTTTAGTTGGTAAAAGTTTTTGGCAACTAAAAATCTAGTCATCAAAAGTGTAATTTGTTGTAGTGAAAACATCAACATCACCAACCAATAGTGAAGGGTTGTTTTGGGAACTAGATTAAAAAGTTAATTTTTTAATTTTTTTTTAATTTTTGCAAAAAATTTGTAAAAAAATAAAAAAGGTGATGTGATCTAAAAGAAGTTAAAAATCAAAAAAATTGCTTTTAACCTCTTGTCAAAAGAGGCTAAAATTGAGTGTTTTACGGTGTCTCACTTCATAAACTCATATGGGTTACTCCTAATTAATTTTATTCAAACTTTTTTCTGTTTACAAATAATAATACAATAAGAAGCAATAATGTTAATGATAATGGTGAGTGTTGGTGAGGTGAATTGAAATTTTGGAGTGAAGAAGAAGATGAAAATGAAACAATTAAAACTTAGGGAGAAAAAATAAAAAGACTTGAATATGAAAAATACGTATAAGTGATTAATTTGTATCATAAAAAAAATAATATGTTATTTTAATATTTAATATGTATTGTGTTTGTTAGTAAATTTATATTAAGGTATAATAGAAAATTTTTGGGAAATTCTATTTCCACACACCGAGTTTCCTTACTCCACACACTTAATGAATTTTTTCAGAATCACAATTTTATCCTTTAGCAAAATTACCATCTCACCCACCACCATCTCACCCACACATCTCACAATTTCTCTATATACATCTCACCTACCACCATCTCACCAGCCACTGCCACCGCCAGCCACCGCCGGCCATCGCCCCCCATGCCCAAACCTCTTCCTCCGAGTTGTGACCGTGCATCTAAATATTTAAACTCATCCTCTATACATGTGTTTCTAAATATTTAAATTCTCAATGTTTATGAATTTGTAAATGCACATTTCTATATTTTTCTAGAATGATCACGATTTGTATACCATTGCAATTTATCTAATTCTGCATTCTAGATGGACTATATAAACACTTCACATCCAAAATTTAT
This sequence comes from Camellia granthamiana, assembly GCA_036172215.1. Classification (NCBI taxonomy): domain Eukaryota; kingdom Viridiplantae; phylum Streptophyta; class Magnoliopsida; order Ericales; family Theaceae; genus Camellia; species Camellia granthamiana. The sequence goes on from CM069908.1 coordinate 68,809,372, forward strand.
TGGTGGAAGTAAAGTTGTCAAAGAAGCATTGCATCAGATCAAGTCCAATAGGGTAGCTGCACCTATTTCTAGGCCAAATGTATGCGTATAAGGTGCTATTGATAACTATAAGTTTTGTAAATGTTGCACCTACTATTTGAATTACTTCATCTTCTTCTTACTACAAATTTAAATTGGGTGCATTTTATCTGTTAGGGTGTGGATCTGAAAAAGGAACCAACATCTGAATGTACTTATGTTCTATTGGCTCAGAGGCTAGGAAGTGGCAGTTGTTGATGTCGTCGTTGCCGCTGTCGTCGGTAGCTGGTATAGTTAGGGTTAAGGTTTTTGGAGTGAGAAAGAATGGAAGAAGGTATGTGTACAGAGAATGTGAGGGTATATTTGGAATGTGAAGTGTGTGGACTGAGATAAAGAAGTAAAAATCAAATTACTAAAGGTGTAGATTGAGAAAAGATGTGTACAGAGATAATTTGGTGTGTGGAAATAGAATTTTCCAAAATTTTAGTTAGACATATTGAGTTACTATTTAGATACAAATAGAATCACCCCTCTGTTAAGGGTAGATTTACATTTTATGCCATAAGTTAAAGTTGGATTAAGGTTTTTTAGACTCATTTTATTGAATGGGTAAGACTTGAGACCAAGGCCATTGGCTTAGTGATTTATATAACTGAACAATGAGAATGTTAGAGGTTTAGGATTCGAGCGAATGAAACGATTGTGATTTTTTTACTGTAATTTAATTTACTGACCACTAACATCCTATCGTTTACCAAAAAAAAAAATTAAATAGCTGAGACTTTAAAATAGTCATTTAAATTCAGCTCGATTCAACCCAATTACTATTATATGAATTGCAAATATTATATACATATATATATATATATATGTTAGTATTAAGGGTGATCATGGATGGGTACTATGCAAAGTTATGAGAAACACTTTGGTACCTAGAAATGGCAAATTAAGACCTAATTGGGAAGGACCGTACACAGTGATTGGTTTGGTAGGAAAAAGGGCATATCACCTAGAGGATATGGACGACCAAGCTATTCCAAGGCCATGGAAAACGGCCAATCTCAAAGTATTTTATTTTTAGCTCTTTCGTAAGCACTTGTAATTTTTCTTTCTGGCATTTAATAAAACAAGTAGGCATTTTTTCCTGTAAAAATTTCTTTCCTTTGTTTGAAAAAATTGTTTGTACTCATTGCCTGACTAGGGGGCAATTACGAAGGTTGGCAGGTTTGACCAACACTTTTTCATTCTTCAGGCAAGATTAGGATCCAGGCTCAAGAAGGTCGACAGGTTTGACCAACACTTTCTCATTCTTCAGCCGAGATAAGGATCTAGGCTCAAGACGATTGGCAGGTTTGACCAACACTTTTTCATTCTTCAGCCGAGATAAGGATCTAGGCTCAAGACGGTTGGTAGGTTTGACTAATACTTTTTAATTCTTTAGCCGATATTAGGATCTAGGCTCAAGAAAGTTGGCAGGTTTGACCAACACTTTTTCATTCTTCAGTTGAGATTAGAATCTAGGCTCAAGAAGGTTGGCAGGTTCAACCAACACTTTTTCATTCTTGAACCAAGATAAGGATCTAGGCTCAAGAAGGTTGGCAAGTTTGACTAACACTTTTTCATTATTCAACCGAGATTAGGATCTAGGCTCAAGAAATTTGGCAGGTTTGACCAACACTTTTCTCATTCTTTAGCCGAGAGAAGGATTTAGGCTCAAAAAGGTTAGCAGGTTTGACTAACACTTTTTCATTCTTCAGCCGAGATAAGGATCTAGGCTCAAGACAGTTGGCAGGTTTGACCAACACTTTTTCATTATTTAGCCGAGATTAAGATCTAGGCTCAAGATAGTTGGTAGGTTTGACCAACACTTTTTCATTCTTCAGCCATGATTAGGATCTAGGCTAAAGAAGATTGGCAGCTTTGATTCAAACCTTTTCTAAACTCTTCTTTAATTCCTCTTTTCCAATTCTTTAAACAAAGTTTTAGGGTTCTTAGGTACAAACAAATGGTGTAGGTTTATAGAATAACACTTATATATCTCAAATCTAAGATAAAAACAATTCAAAACATGGTTTTTTCTATCAAATCTTCAAACTCTTTTCTAGTTTCTAAACTTTCTTGTGTTTCTTCATTTTAATTTTTTTAAGTCTTAGTCCAAATGAATTTGTAACTAGATTAAGTTAGCAATACTAGGTAGAGTATTGAATTTCCTACATTCTTATGATTTTTCTTGGATTTCTAGGCTTGATTTCAAATTTTTCTTTGAATTTCTTTCCTTTCTCCTTTTTCTCCTTGTTCTTCCTTAGCTCCAAGAGCTCCAAGCTCCTTAAGTTTCCCCCATCATTCTCAAACTTTCTAGTATTTGTAGGAATATATTAGGTTAGTTCCTTAATTACTTTGTTAGCCTAATTAACTAGGCTTAGTTCTAATTAACCATGTTTAAATCCTAATCGTATTTAGTCTAATTAACCTTACTTAGGCTTAGGCTAATCTTGTTTAACTTTTGCTAATCCTACTTAATTTTTGACTAAGTGTTCATTAGGCTCTATTCATTAGATCAACATCATTAAGCTCATCACTTAAGGTATTTTAGATCATCTAGGGATTCAATTCTCCAATTCAGATAATTTCCCTAACTTTTCAATACTTGCCAAGTTTCCTATCTTAAGGTTTCATAGTCAAGTTCTTCAATGCTACCTAGATTTCCTACTCACACTCAACAAATTCTAAAATTTTCTATTGCAAATATATCACATGCATAATGCAAATGAAATAGGAGAATTTCTTAACATGAATGGATGCATAACTCGGTTGTCACACTTAAGGTTTCCTAAATCATCTATGTGTTTAATATTCAACATCAAGGTGAATTCCTTAACTTTTCAATGTTTACTAAATCTATTGGACATTTTCAAATTCTTCTAGGTTCCTTAAGGTTCTCTGTCAAACACCAATATTCCTAAGTTTTCTAGCTAATGTATTTATATCCTAAATTGTTATCCTAATAATTCATATTTTTATTTCTAGAACATTAGAAGGCAATTAAATTAGGGTGTCTTGTGATATGGAATAGTTATTTTGACCTGAGGTTTTCAAAGATGAATGATGATATAATTGTAGTACGTGGCATTCGTTGGGGTGTCACACCCCACCTACCCCAGACTTGTCCAGTTGTTCTATCAAAATATGTTTACGGATCCCAATTTCTGTGATTGTTTAAGGACCACAGTCGATAGCATCACCCTCATTATCTATCTTGAGGACCTTGCCATTATCCTTGGGTGCCACCGCATATGTCCCCGCAACTCTCCATTCTAGGACTATGATGATACATTGCCAGTGCCTTATCTCATACGGATTGGCTTTCCAGACTGCGTAGGTGATACTAGTCATACTTTTGTTCGCCGCCACAATTTGCCACCCCGGCTCTGGTTGATTGATGTCCTCTTCCGACAGAACATCATTTCCATTGGGGTATAAGGAGGAGCACCGCGGTGCTTTTATTTGGGCTCTTCATCATTTTGAGTTCAATTTTTGGGCTCTTCAGATGCAGCCTCTCGCTGCCTATGTTGATCCTGTGGGTATGGGTGATGATGTTCCCATGACCGATCCTGCCCCTGGCCCTGCTATCCCCAGTCTTGTTGATCCACTCACACTCATCTTTATGATTCGTGCTGATCATGAGGCCTTTCATCATGAGCACATTCGCCTTTAATAATTTGTTGATACCCTTCAAACCGATTTCTTTGCTTATTGGGACCTAGCTCAGTAGCATTATGAGGCCTCTCAGGCCTATATGCAGCAATCCTTCGTTGATATGAAGGATCTTATGTGCTTTCTTTAAGCCAAGTATCACCCACCATCGCTACCGTCACCTCAGTGACACTATGCTACTCTTTGTTTCCTTTTTTTCAAGCTCTATTGTTATCACTATTCTCCACATTATGGACCTTTTCCTTTTTTTTTCTCTTTATTTTCTATCAGGCTTGTATCTATATATATATATATTTGTGTGTGTGTATGCCTAACTCTCCTAACTATGGACCTCCTATATTTTTGTATATATCTTTTCTTCTATGTCTTGGCATATCAGGTCATCCATTGCACGTCATTGTACTATATTGTTGGAGGTGTTTCTCTTACCTCTTATTTTTTCACTGCAAACTGCTTTGGTGCTATTCTTTCCCTCTCATATTTTTTTATTTGGCTTCTTAAATTCTTTGTATTTGCCAATGAGGGCATTACCACATTTAGTTAGGGGGGTGGTTGACTTGTTGCCTAGTTGTTACACTTAAGCTTGATCAATGGGATTTATGCTCGATATAGAGTTTGTATGTGAATATGGTTGTGCTACGCTCTTTATCACGTTAACCATTCTAGTTTGCTTATGTCTTGGGTTGAGGGCACGTGAGTTAGATATTTTTGGATTATTCTTGACTTATGAAATATGATATCATTTCAGCATCATTGCATGAGGATTGTTGGTATCACTTGTCACTTTGTGCACTTACATGCTCACATTTGGTTGTGACAATTAAAGTTGACATTTTTTATTATATGTTCCTTCTACTACTTATGATGAATTGGGTTTTGAGAGATTAGCATGGGTTCATTCAAAAAAATAAAAAATAAAAAATTGACTGGCTTGGGTTCATAGCCTTTTTAACTCAAGTTATTAAGCCTGTTGGGGTGTCTCTACACCTAGTGCCCTAAGTTTGTCTGGATTGGGAGTCACGGGCCTAACACTTGCTACATGGGTTAATTAGAAAGCTTAAGGGACCTAAACATTACATAATAAGAAAAAAAAAATGTTTAGTCTGTAGCATTTTTAACCTGAGTTATTAAGTCTGTTGGGGTGTCTCTACACCTAGTGTCCTAAGTCCGTCTGCATTGGGAGTCACTGGCCTAACACTTATTACATGGGTTAATCAAAAATCTTAAAAGATCCATTCATATTCAAAAAAAGAAAAAATTGGACCCATGTTTAATTTCAAAGATTCAAGCCATTTGGTTATTGGGAGTTAGTACATGAGTAAAAGATGTTGCCTTTCACTCCACACCGAATCTCACTTCACAAGAAAGCAACATGTGATACATTCCATTTGATTGTGATTCAATGCTTTTTGTTGGCATATTTATGTGCTCATGAATAGTTTGAAGATCCATCTGACTTGCTTGCTTAAAATTTATTATGAGTGAGAGAGGCTAATTTTGATAAAAAGGGGGTGGTGTTGAGTATTTGAGTATGAACCTGTGGTGAGTTTCAATTCCTTCAATCAAGTGTGATGTTTATGGGTACCATCTTTGGAAACCCTCACGAGACTTCACTCATCTACTTGGGTCACCTTGTGGTTTAAAAGGCTTGTAGCATATGCTAAATGCAAACATGATCCCGACGAAAGTTTCATTGATAGATTTTGCTTTGTTTTTCTTTACTTGAGGACTAGTAAAGTGTAAGTTGTGGTGTAACACTTTTGTTTCTAGGTCCGCTCAAGCGGAGAATGTTATGCTCGAGTGAAAATTTTTAACTCTCAGTATCTTGTGAGTTTACAGGCAGGACGCTCTAGCGTAGAAAGCTGTGCTCAAGCAAAGAATGTTGGTTCCCAGTTGTTTCACTTCTGGGACTTGTCATTTTACGCTCAAACAAGGTATTCGTCGCTCGAGTGGGCCTCCAAGTTTGTGTCTTACACTCGAGCGTGAAAAGTGGCGCTCGAGCGGACTGCATAATATCAGCAACTTAAAAAGGACGATTCTAGATAAATCTCTCACTTTTTCCTTTCTATCTTCCTTTCCCTCTTCCTATCTCTAAGAAACCCTAAGTTTCTACCTTAGAATACCTCTCATTCACTTAAGATCTAACCAAAATCTCTTGCTAAGAGTGAAGCACACTTGGAGATTATCATTGTCTACCGATTGGATTTTGAGTTAGCGAAAGATTATCGTAGAAGCTTTGCTATTTTGCTAGATTGTTGAGGTAGGGATACTTTTACCCTAGTATTTCTTTATTTTGAAGAGATTTCATGGCATTGTTGTGACTTATGAGTTAGTTTTAAGATCTTGTTGGATTAAACCCATATTCACATGAATGAACCATTTTTCTTGATATTGTTTGAAATTTCTTAAATATTTTTACAAAATATGTATAGAAATGCTATTAAAACCCATATCTATGATGAAGGAGAAAAACCCCCAAATTTGGTGAAACCCTAAGTTTTCAATTTGGGTAGAAAACACTAATTTGAATGGAATTTTTTTTAATTCATGGAACATTACGAATAGTAAAGAGATGAAAGACGTGCATGTTGATATGGTAAAGGAATTGTGGCTTGGATGTTATTTTTCTGTGAATGTTATGTGGTGTTCCATCTCTTGTGTTGTTGGATGCTTGTTGGTAGATTGGAAGAACGATAGAATTGTGAATTGTGCATGAGTCTGAGTAAGAGTCGGTTTTGAATATGTGGTGTTGTGTTAGTATCCGTACAGGGAAGGTTAAAGGTGCCTAAATGCCTTGTCTAGGCTTATCACTGGACGAATGTGGGGAAAAAAGTATTTTTGGGTGTCCACAACGTTCTGCCGTATTGTAGTCGGCAAAAGTAGAAAAACGGATGGTTTTCTTTAGGTACCCACTCCCTGTTGTATAATAGTCGGCAAATGTGAGGGCGGTTTTAAAACAAAAGACAAATGGTGTTTTGAATTGGACTCTTATAAGGGACTCATGGCATGCTTTCTATGGATGTGATTGTTTAATTGTTGTGCATGAAGACATGAAATGTAATTGCTGCTGTTGTTTGTCAGGTATCAATTTGATTAATAAAGATTACATACGAGAACAAATTTCTTTTGTAATGTTTTGTTGCGAGGATATCATATTCTTATTCAAGTAATTAAATACTTGGTTAAATGTGTTCCTACTGGGCATATAGCTCAACCCTATGTTATTTTCAGGAAATGATGAAGTACCACCACAATGAAGCTTGGAGTAGAACTTGTCGACCTCTAGGATTAAGACTTAGAGATGTTTTGTCATTAAGACTCCCTGTTTTGTACTAAGATTTTATATTATTATGTTTTTTTATTTCTTGTATGCCCTTGAGGCCCATTTTGATGTAATGCCATCTTGCTTCTTGAACTAAGTTCGCTTTGAGATATGTACATTGGAATATTGTAAAGTGTTGAATGTCAGTTCAATGGGAGAGATGGCCTCTGTTTGGCGTTTTGCTATTGCGGTTGTGAATTGTATCCTATAATTTTGGTAGGGCGTTACATGTGGGGTATGATCTGAGGTGAAATCTTACACTTTAAGTCTCCCTAACTTATGTTTTTAGTCTTCTAAGATTATGATATTTGATACAATAAAGTGTTTTTCTCCCTTTTTAGGTTAATATCACTCCGGATACGAAAAGATTGCAAAAAAAAGTGAAAATCCACAACAGAGTAGATTCGCTCGAGTGGAATTCACAATCTGCATGAGTTGATTTCCTTGAATCAAGTTTCGCCTCTAAGTTGATCTGTACGAGTGGCATATTTAAACTACACAAGCAGATTTTCCTCATTTTGTGTGCGTGCACTTTTGACTTAGAATTCGGTAGAAGTGATAAAAAGAGGTTTTGGGGCACTTGTTCAGAGATCTGAAACCCTAGAAAAGACAGCTAGAAGCTAGAGAAGAATGACAATCATCAATCCATCGTGTTTTCTTCAACCTTCGAAGTGTTCAACCTCTCCATAAGCAACTAAGCTTTCTTCTTAGGATTGAGAATTTTGTATTTTAATTCTAATTTTTCTTTGGAATTGGATAATCGTTATATGATTGTTTTTAAATCTTTTATTCAAACAATCTTTTCATTCAATTTATATATTCGATTTTTGTGATTAAGAATGCATGATCATAGAACTGTTTTATTTTCTTGTATATACAAATCATGAGATGAGTCACGCTTAGGGGAGACAAGTCGTGTCATAATCCTAGTTTAGTGCAGATGATTCGTGTTGACCGAAGATGATTCATGCCTACGTTTTGAATATACTCATCCTCTTGACAATGATATTGGGGTTTGTAGCTACAATACATCATTATTATCCAGGCCATTGATTTACTAGACCTAGATATTTTAATGACATGATGTGCGATTAGTAGTGAATTCGAAATCCTAAGTCTATATCCATATTCGAACAACCCTCTTTAGTTGCGCAATTACTTTAGTTCTAATTTAAATTCTCATTAGCAAAAGTCAATCATCCTCCTTTCTTCAAATTAAATTAGAAATTACCAATTAAATTGATACAACTCAACCCAAAGTCCTCGTGGTACGATACATGGATAATCTACTATTCTACTAAATTAGTGTTTTGTTTAGTTCTTTATTTTTTATTGAAAAATGGCTGATTAGTGGGGTTGGAAATTATTACAACAATGAATAAATTGAAGATGTGGTGTTGGAAGTTATTACAATAATGAATGAATTGATTCAGCCAAATAAAGTTGAATCTAACAAAATATAAGATAAAAGTAAATAAATTACAAACAACAGCCTCATGAACCTAGGACATCACCCTCCAGAAGTTGCATTGTTTTGCTTTGTTCTACGTGGAGCAAGGTTAATCAACTGGATGAAAGATTTGCTGGTTGGATTATTTCTTGGCCGGCTGAATGAAAGATCAGAGGGAAAATCTATTTTGTGCAACAGAGCCAAAATAGAACAACAACACCTTAGAAAGGTACTCATCCTTTCTACCTCTTTCTCTCACAGATACACTTAAGCAAAAGGTAGAGGCCTCAACTCGCAATTAACAACACAAAAAACTATGTGCAACCACTACAATAAATTACACTTTTGGCGACTAAAAGAATTTAGTCACCAAAAGTGTCATTGATGGGAACTAAACAATATATTAGTCGAAATAGTTTAGGGTATAGCTACTAAATATTTTTAGTCGAGATATATTACTTATGGGCAATTAAAACAAAATTTAATCGCTAAATATTCCATAATAGGTGACTAAAAAATATTAGTCACCGTTAGTCTAGATTTTAGGCTATTCAATTTTTTTTTTTAGTTGACGTATAATATTTTTTGCTGACAAGGAAATTTAGTAGGCAAACAGTTATTTTTTTATAGTTACTCTTTGGCAACAAACAATTTCGCCAGCAAATATTAAGTTTTCGTGACTAAAAAAAATTAGTCGTCGTATATTTATTTTTTTTGACCAAATAAAAAAATTAGTCGCCAAATTAATACCTTTATTGACTAATATTTCAGTCATCATTGATTAATCTTTGGCTACAAAAAACTTTAGTCGCCTATTATTGAGATTTGCCGACAAAAAACCAATTTCGTTGCTAAAGGTGTAAAACTTTTAGAGGGAAATCATTTAATATTGGTGCCCACCCCTATTTTGTTCAGACAAAACAGATTGTTCTCTCTCTCTCACACAGATACTCTTTCACCACCAAACCCTACCCCACTTCACCTCATCATAGACCACCGTTGCTTCTCGTATGTCGCATATCGCTACTGCTACCACCATCGCCGCAAATCACCACCGCTGCAAATCACAGGTTTGCTCTCTCTCTCTCTCTCTCTTCCTTCCTTTATTTTCCCCTTTCTGACTGTTGCTCTAGGGTTTTATATGCTTGATTCAGTTTAATTTTTTGTTGATTTCTAAAATAGGTTTGGTTGTTGTGGTTTGATTTCTAAAGTTCTATGGGTTTGCTGTCCTAATTATGGGTTTGATTTTTTGATATATTTCCCTCTCTTTTTCATTTATCTTTCATTAGTTTCAAAGCCCTAATCCATTGATTGTGAATGTATTTGCCTATATGGCTAATTGTGTATGTATTCAAAGCCCTAATCTATTTTTTCAAAGCATTGAGGTGTTTGACAATAAGAATTTTTTATGCACACCTGCACTTTTTTAAGTTAGCCATTCAATACGTTATCACTCATCCATTCTAATTTTTTAGTCATCAGTTATATGTGTGGTAGCTACAAAATGTATAAAGCAAAGTGTTTCTTTTATTTGATATTGCTTGATGTAGGTTGGGGTGGAGTTAATCTTTAGATTCTCTTACTAGGGAGATTTAAAAAAATAAAAAATAAGTAAAAAAACAAGGTGACATGAGTTCTGTTCTGTGGAGCTATTTGATTGGTAGTCCTCTTTGTTAGAAAATTGAATTCTCTAGGCATGTTTGTATTCTCTGTAGGTCATTTTTATGTTACCCGAGTCATAAGCTCCTATAATAAATAAGGAAATGCACTTTGTATGACATGGTTATATTAGAGAAAACTCAAATCAAGACAAAGGAAAATTTGTTGATGGGATCATTTTTAGCTTCTCTTGCATCTACTTTTAAGCCTTGAAATTCTTTCTCTTGACTAATATTTCCTAGCCTTGATCATACAAGTTTCAATTTTGATACTATGATTACAATAGTAGATAATTTATTTGCTTCCCATTTATGATTATTTCTCAAAGAATTTTGCGGTATTAAACTAAGTTGAAAATGTGATTTGAGGCTGGTTTTGGGTTCTTCTAACCATTCCAAATAATAGAATAGATGTTTATTATCTCTTATTACAGAAAAAGTTACTGATTTGGTACAAACAGTGAAATCGTGTCTGTTTAACTTCATATCTATAGATGGAGTATTAGCCAAGTGTTGGTTTTTGACTCATTGTTCACTCTCAAATTGTTTTAATTTTAATGTATCATGTTTCTTATTGGGTTAAAATTGGTGAGAAGACATAGTCGAAATGCAATCAAATGGAAAATTTTGGCAAAAGGGGCTGCTGATGAAGGTGGGAGATCATATAAGAATATCGATGCATTTGTAGTTGAATTAGTACGATCTTGGTTGTATTACTGCTTGATTTCTTCAGAAACAAGAATTCTAATGTAAAATAATATTTAAAAAAAGATGGTTGATGATTGATGAATTTACCACGACCAATGTCTATTTTATTTCTTATGGCCTTAATCCGCTATAGAATTCTTGCTATGTTTTTATTTCTTTCTTGTTTCATTCAATCATTTAGAAGTTATTAGCACTTCATCAGACGTTGTATTGCATTTTCAGTTTTAATTTTCTATCTCCACTAAGCTTCATTAGTGGGACTATACTGGTAGAAATTGTTCCATAGCTTTGTTCTTGTGTGGACCTAACTATTTGAGCATGGTGTAAATTAATATACAATGTTTTTTTTGTTTTTTGATTTTTTTTTTAATTTTTTTTTTTTTTACTTTATACATTTCTTAATATGATCATGCACCCCACTATTTTAAGGTATTGAATAGTTTGCAAGTGTTCTAACCACATAACAATATCAATTTCTTGTTGGCCACTTTTGATTTGAAAGTGAGGCATCATTTTACTTGTAACTTTATTAGTGCGATAATTTCGTTTACATTATTTCAGCCACTTTTGGTTTGCAAGTGCACTAACCACATAACAATATCTAATTTCATTTTAAGATATTGATATGTTTTTATGCTCAATTTTCTTTACTTAAATATCGTATGGTTTTATGCTCAAATTTCTACACTTGTTTATTTGCCACTTAGGAATTGAGATAAGTTATGTGGATTGCGAAGTTAGGTTAATGAATTAAGGAAGTTTATGAAAGTTAAAGTGTATGCCAGAAATCAATGTTAGCCATCAAACTTGAGATGCTTTAATGAAAACTATTCCATGTAATTAATCATATTTTTTTACGTCTTTTCACTTCAAGACGCAAGTGAGTCTGTCTCTTATGCATTTATAAAAATGAATCCCATTACTTTGTGCTTAGGAATGAAAAAATAAAATTATATATAGCATTCTTTTTAGATTATATAACATTGTGATACAATACTTTTGAAAGGTATTAAACTAAGTTGAAAATGTAGTAAATATTGTGAATCGAAGCACCTTTGTGATGGATTCAAACTGGATTTAAGACTAGGTTAGGAGTGTGTTTGCTACTACGTTCGAGATAGATTGAGGCTAGTTTCGGTGCTGATTTGGGGATGGATTGATACTTGTTTTAGTGCTGATTTAGGGATGGTTTGAGGTTGGGTTTTGGTGTTGTTTTTAATGCACTGCTTGTGACTTGTGGCTGCACCACAACCTTTTTATTTTATTTTATTTCTACCAGTTCTGTTTTACTTAATAAATAATTCTCATTCATTTAATTCACCTTTCTTCTAACCATTTCAAATTGACTATATAAATCATGGTATATTATGATGTATTTCTTTCTTTCGCATCAACAACTTGGTGCAATTAAGCCTTAAGCCTTGGTTATTTACTATATAAATCCTAACTTTTTATGATAGCTTGGTTGTTTCTTCTACTTATGATGGTTGTGTTTGGTGAATTTTTTTATTCTTTTTTAGCTCTCTATTACGTTTACTTTCTTGTATGTTCTCATGATCTTTAATTGTATTGTCGTCTTTACTAGTATTGTTTTAGTAATCTACTTCCTTTGGGTTATACTAATGAGGTTTAATTATCCAGGTACACTGTTTCATGTTCATATATGCGTCTCTTTCTTTATGTTCTACTTATATAGTTGAAATAGTTAGTTTTTTGACCCTAACTTTAGAATACAATTGCTAAAGCATGTATTTTCAAATTGTAAGCTAAGTTGCAAATAAGTGAAAACTAAAAAGCTTCAATACAACATGTATTCTTGTTAGGAAAAATATGTGATTCCCTACAAGTAAATCAATCAATGGGAATAAAAACTAATGCGGAAAAATTAAATCAAAAGCAACACAAGAATTTTATGTCGTTCCCTCAATGTGAGGTACGCCCACGGGATCGAAATCTGATTCCACTATCAAATAAATAAGTTTCCAAACTATTACAAACGAGACACGAATGGTCTCACAAACCACCCTTAGGTGAATTCCAAATAATCACAAATAAATAAGAGGAAAGACCTCACCAAATAGATAAACAAAAGTCTTCAGAACAAAGTTGAAGAAGACCCAAAATAACGAACCAAATCAACCTCGACCACCGAACCAGCCGCTTGAAAGCAGAGTAACAAACCAAGGCACCAATTCTTGTTTGACCAAGTCAAATCTAGAGCAACAAACAACACCAATTGAAACTCACAAAATTAAGTGATATACAAAGCACTCTCACCGAAATTTGATCACCAAGATGCTACTGCTCTCTGCCGAGAAAGACAAAACAATATTTATATATTGTTAATTCTAGGGTTTGTTTTATCAAAACTCTAGCTGTAACCAAATTGGATTGGGTCTCCACAAATTAGATATAATATATTAAAATATATTATACCTAAACCAAGCCAAATTAAAATTCTTTTTCCAAAACCAATTGGGTCTCAAACTCCAATAAGGGAGTATACCCAACAATTCTCCCTCTACTGACTTAGGTGGAGATATCAACCATACCCGCCAAAATTCGACACTTCAAATGTTTGTCCCTCGACAAAGTCTTTGTCAACATATCTGAAATATTATCATCTGTATGAATCTTTTCAAGTTGCAACAACTTCGAATCTAACACATCACGAATCCAATGGTATCTCACATCAATGTGTTTCGATCTCGAATGAAAAGTAGAATTTTTACTCAAGTGAATAGCACTTTGACTATCACAATAAAGCACATACTTTTATTGCTTTAAACCCAACTCTTGCAAAAATTTCTTCAACCATAACTCTTCTTTGCAAGCTTCTGTAATGGCAATAAATTCAGCTTCGGTAGTTGAGAGAGCAACACATTTTTGTAATTTAGATTGCCATGCCACAGCTCCCCGTGCAAAAGTCATCAAATACCCCGAAGTAGATTTCCTAGAATCAATATCACCGGCCATGTCAGAATCTGTGAACCCATCAAGCATCGGTTTACCATCCCCAAAACACAAACATATCTTCAAAGTCCCTCGAAGATACCTTAGAATCCATTTTACCGCTGCCCAATGTTCTTTACTTGGATTAGAGAGAAAATGACTCACCACACCAACGGCGTGAGCAATATCCAGCCTTGTACAAACCATGGGGTACATCAAAGAACCAACTGCTGAAGCATAAGGAATTTTCAACATCTCTTCTTTATCTTTCTCACTTGTAGGACATTGATTCGAACTAAGTTTGAAATGACCCGCAAGTGGATAACCAACCGGCTTTGCTTTATTCATGTTGAACCTCTCAAGAACTTTCTTAATGTAGCTTTCTTGAGACAACCAAATCAGCCACTTTTTGTGATGACGAACAATTTTCATACCAAGTATTTGCTTTGCCGGTCCCAAATCTTTCATAGCAAAAGATTTACTTAACTCTAACTTCAACTTGTTAATCATGGTAGAATCTTGACCCACAATTAACATGTTATCAACATAAAGTAAAAGAATAATAAATTTGCCATCCGGGAAATTTTTCACAAACACACAATGGTCCGAAGTGGTTTTAGAAAAACCATTATTCATCATAAAAGAGTCAAATTTTTTGTACCATTGCCGCGGAGCTTGCTTGAGACCATACAAACTTTTCTTCAATTTGCAAACAAATTTCTCTTTCTCTTTCTCTACAAAACCTTCCGGTTACTCCATATAAATTTCTTCTTCAAGATTACCATGAAGAAATGCGGTCTTCACATCAAGTTGCTCAACTTCAAGGTTCATACTTGCAGCCATGCCAAGTACAACCGAATAAAAGACATCTTTACAACCAGTGAGAAAATCTCGTCAAAGTTAATACCTTTCTTTTGCCTAAAGCCTTTCACAACAAGACGTGCTTTGTACCTCAGATTCTTGCCATCATTCTTCAATTTAAAAACTCATTTATTTTTTAGAATTTTCCTCCCTTTAGGCAACTTTACTAAATCATAAGTCTGGTTTTCAAGCAAGGAATTCATCTCCTCGTCCATGGCCTTTTTCCAATCACCTTTCTTTGCATGCTCAATTGCTTCTTGGTAGCTCTCAGGCTCCCTTTGATCAGAAATCAACACAAATTCACTGGGAGGATACTTTCTTGAAGGTTGTCGGTCCCTTGTAGATTTCCTCAACTCAAGTTGTGGTGGCGGTTCTTGAGTTGGATGTTCTTCCTCAATTTCTGGCTTAACTTCATTAGGATTAGCATCATCCTCTACATCTTCAATAGGTGGCTGCACATCTCCCCCATTTTCATCATCAACTGAAGATGAAGGAGATGGATCTATGTCAATGAGATCACTAGTTTTTGGCTCCGGTTGATCACATTTGTCAAAGTCTTCAATTGTTTGGTCTTCAAGAAACACAACATCACGGCTTCGAATGATTTTCTTGTCGACCGGATCCCACAATCTATACCCGAATTCATCACGCCCATAGCCAAGAAAAATACATTGTCTTGACTTGCTATCAAGCTTGGACCTCTCATCTTTTGGAATGTGAACAAAAGCTCGGCAACCAAACACTCTCAAGTACTCATAAGACACATCTTTATCAGTCCAAACTTTTTCTAGAACATCACCATTCAAAGGATAGGAAGGAGACAAATTGATTACGTCAACCGCTGTCTTCATTGCCTCACCCCAAAAGGATCTTGGCAATTTAGCTTGTGAAAGCAAACACCTTGTTCTTTCCACAATGGTGCGGTTCTTCTTCTCGACAACTCCATTTTGTTGAGGAGTCTTCTTAACTGTCTTTTGATGCCGAATACCTTGGCTGCGACAATACTCATCAAATGGCCAAATGTATTCACCACCATTGTCTGATCGGATGCACTTCAATTTCTGCCCTGTTTCTCTTTCAACCATGGCCTGAAAATTCTTAAATACTTCTAGAACTTGATCTTTAGTTTTTAGTAGAAAAACCCAAACTTTCCTTGAATAATCATCAATGAAAGTAACAAAATAAAGTGCACCACTACGTGTTCTAACTTTTAAAGGACCACAAACATCCGAATGAATCAACTCCAAAACATTTTCTTTTCTAGAGGCAACATTTTTATGAAAAGAAACTCTATGTTGTTTACCCGCCAAACAATGAACACAAGTTTTAAGATGTGTACCTTTCAAACCGGGTAGAAGCTCTTTCTTGAACAAAACTTGTAGTCCCTTTTCACTCATATGGCCTAGCCGCTTGTGTCACAATTCGGTAGAAGTGTCATCTTCAAGTGCATTGACAACACCTTTACAAATTTTTCCTTGCATCGAATAAAGTGTATGAGTTTTCTTGCACTTAGCCACCACCAAAGAACCCTTTGTGAGCTTCCATATTCCATCACCAAATTTGTTGTTGAAGCCTTCATCATCTAGCTCCCCAGTAGAGATCAAATTGAGGCGAATGTCGGGAACATGCCTCACATCTTTAAGCAACAACTTGCAGCCTAAATTTGTTTCCAAGCAAACATCACCTATGCTAATAATCTTGGACAAACCTTCATTACCCATTCGAACAGAACCATAACCTCCTTCGGTGTAGGTAGTGAAGAAATCAACTCGAGAAGTCATATGAAAAGAAGCACCGGAATCAATCATCCAATTGCTCTCTTGGCCCATAAAATTGATACAATCATCTTCACAAACGACCATGAGATCATCGGTAGTAACTGCTGTTGTGTCTTCTTGCTTCTTATCCACACTTTTGTCACGCCTTTTCTCCTTGTTCTTGAGCTTTCGGCATTCCCGCTTCATGTGCCCTTTCTCATGGCAATAGTAACACTCAATGTCTTTCTTTGAAAAAAACCATCTTTTGATTTGTCACGGCTTTGATCACGACCATGAGGAGTCTTACTCCTCCCCCTTGTTTTGCTTCGGCCTCTCATAACGAATGCTTCCGAATGAGAGGAACCCGTTGATTTTCTTCTAGTTTCTTCATTCAACAAGCTACTAGTGACTTGGTCCATTGTGACAACTCCATCGGGCGCCGAATTACTAACTGTCACAACCAAAGTCTCCCAACTTTCAAGCAAAGAACTAAGTAGCATCAAAGCCTGCAACTCATCATCAAAAATAATTTTCATAGAAGTAAGTTGGTTAACAATACTCTTTATTTCATTCAGATGTTCCGGAATAGGACTGCCCTCTTTATATTTTAAATTAACCAACTTACGAAACAGAAAAGCTTTATTTGTGGCTGATTTCCTATCATAAAGGCCTTCTAATTTTTTCCATAAATCATGTGCTGAAGTTTCAGTAGCAACATAATGAAACACACTGTCATCAATCCATTGACGGATAAGACCAATGGCTTTTTGATTAAGCCTATTCCATTCATCATCTTTCATACCCTCGGGTTTGCCACTATCACGGTCAATGGGTCCATACAAATCTTTACAAAATAATAGGTCCTCCATTTTAGTTTTCCAAGTTACCCAATTGCTTCCATTGAAGTTAGACATACGACCCACATTCCCCTCCATTGATTTACACAAATAAATAAACCCAAATAAACCGTAAGCTCTGATACCAGTTGTTAGGGAAAATATGTGATTCCCCACAAGTAAATTAATCAATGGGAATAAAAACTAATGTGGAAAAATTAAATCAAAAGCAACACAAGAATTTTACGTGGTTCCCTCAATGTGAGGTACGTCCACGGGATCGAAATCCGATTCCACTATCAACCAAATAAGTTTCCAAACTATTACAAACGAGACACGAATGGTCTCACAAACCACCCTTAGGTAAATTCTAAATAATCACAAATAAATAAGAGGAAAGATCTCACCAAATAGATGAACAAAAATCTTCAGAACAAAGTTGAAGAAGACCCAAAATAACGAACCAAATCAACCTCGACCACCGAACCAGCGCTTGAAAGCAGAGTAACAAACCAAGGCACCAATTCTTGTTTGACCAAGTCAAATCTAGAGCAACAAACAACACCAATTGAAACTCACAAAATTAAGTGATATACAAAGCACTCTCACCGAAATTTGATCACCAAGATGCTGCTGCTCTCTGCCGAGAAAGACAAAACAATATTTATATATTGTTAATTCTAGGGTTTGTTTTATCAAAACCCTAGCTGTAACCAAATTGGATTGGGTCTCCACAAATTAGATATAATATATTAAAATATATTATACCTAAACCAAGCCAAATTAAAATTCTTTTTCCAAAATCAATTGGGTCTCAAACTCCAATAAGGAGGTATACCCAATAATTCTCCCCCTACCGACTTAGGTGGAGATATCAACCATACCCGCCAAAATTCGACACTTCAAATGTTTGTCCCTCGACAAAGTCTTTGTCAACATATCTGAAATATTATCATCTGTATGAATCTTTTCAAGTTACAACAATTTCGAATCTAACACATCACGAAATATTAGATAATCTGTATTAAATTATCTATGTAAAAAATCAGACTGATTGGACATTTATAACTCTATAACAAGAGCATATTTATTTTTTTAAAAATAAACGGTTAACTTCATCTTTATAATTTTTTAAAAATAATTAGCATGAAATTATAAAATTTTAATTAATTTAATTTTTTATATAAATAATTTATTCAATAAATTTTATAACATAAATAATTTAAATTATTAAAATATACTTAAAAAGGCCTCTACGAAATCCCCCCCAGCAGAAGGCTGCTGTGGTTTGCTCAGCATCCACAAATCCGACAACTTTAATGTCTTAAAAAGGGCAAGCAAATCCCAAACCTCGAAGGTGGACCTCTCTTTTGAAAAGTGGGTTATAATTTATTTCTCAAATTATAATTCATTTCTCTTTTTCATAAAAATTAATTTTTAATCAAAAATTTAATTATAATTACCTTTCCAAAATAATCCATCAGATGACCTACCCACTCTCTTCTATATTGAAGAAATTATGGTTGCTTTATAGCCGTTCGATGCGAGGCGAAAGGACTAGATGGCACCACGTGGAAATTGAAAATGTCGGATGAAGATTTGGGTGCCGGGGTCCAAGAGAGAAAAAGGATCTTTGCGAATGTGTCCAAATAGATGGAGAGAAAATTTATTAGGTGATTGGTACACACCAATTTAAAAATTCCAACTTTTTTTTATCTCGTCTTTTTACGTTGGGTAAAAATTAAAAAAGGGAAAATTTTATTCAATAATGCTTGAGATCACTAAGAGTTGATTTGATATGTTTAAAAAAAGTCAAAAAATTAAAAAGTTATTATTTTATTTAAGTCATATCATCTTATTTAAGTCATATTACCTCTCTAATACATCACTTCAAACCCAACTCATATTTCATAAAAAGTCAAAAAATACATTTATTTAGATCATCTTAAACAACTTCTAATTAGTGCTATCACTAATGATGTGACACCCACTGTCACAGTGTGTGCTATGCCTTGTTTTTTTTTTTTCACCTCACTAGTGGTGGATTTAGAGATCATTATTTAGAGCTCTAAATCATTACTGAATGTTATTTCAATGATAATTTTAAAAAATATTATAAATAAATGATAAATTATCACTGATTCATAATTTTTTCCTAAATTTTAAAAAAAAAATTTGTGTCTAAAATTTTTACTTTTTTTATTTTATTTTTTGTCATTAAATTTTTTTTCCAGGTCCATCTTATAAAATATATAAGACCTTAAAGTGAAGTTTTTTTAACTATTTTTTTTAACTGTTAAAAATTCAATTACTAAACCAAACTATAAAAATAATGGACTCTATTATATAAAGAATAATGTTATATACACCAATTGATATATTAATTAGTGTACAAATTGATGATGTAACATAATTTAAAAAGTTTTTGATATTTGTAATGCTATTAATGAGTAGAGTCAATAATAAAATAATAACTAATGTTGATACACTAATTAGTACACTAATACATATAGCACCGCCATTATCTAAACTATAACTATTAAATTGAAGTACCACATAGACTAGTTTTTTAGAGCAATGGATGATTTTCCCAATGAATGACTTATCAGAAGTAAAAGGGCATAGTTTTCCCAGAGTTCTCAAATAGTAGTGTTATATTGTGGGTGTTTGGGAAGTGAATTTTTTGGTAAATTTTTTTAGTTGTAGGTTATTATTGGATAATTTTTTTTTTTTGTGTTTGGGAAGATAGTTGGGTTTTTTTATGGTTGGATGTGATGTTTATGAGAAAAAAAGTAAAATGATTATGGGGTTTGATGTGATATTTTGTTTGGATTTATTTTTTATTTTTTTTTGTTTTGTAAAAAATTTGTCTTGTAGTGAAAAAAAAAAAAAAAAACCCGCAAACCAAGTTTCCAAACACCGCCGTTATGTTTAAATCATGACTGTTAATAAAAATTAAAAAATGAAAAGTAAAAATGTGAGATAAATGTGAATGAAATATAAGTTTTTTTTTTTTTTTTTTTTTTTTTTTTCAAATCTCTAATAGCATTAAGGGTTTGACGTTACTCCATCAGTTCAAATCCCTGATATCTCACTCACCACACCTAAAGATGTGGCTACCAGACCATTGGGTCACACCCTAATGTTTTTCCAAATAGTTATTAGTATAATTTCTTCCCAATCTTTTCCTTAGAGACTTCAGAATTTCCTTTTAAGTATCATTTCCAAAAGTATTTGAAATGTATCCCATAATTTTTAAAATAATATCATACCAAATCAAACACATTTTTGTTCTGCATATTCTTGTTAAAACTACTGTTTAGAATCATCAAAGAGAAAAGGAAAATATGAGATCTCCAGGATGGAAGATGGATGGAAGGTGACCTACCCTTCCCAATTTTTCTTCATTATTTGAAGAAATTATGGTTGCTTTATAGCCGTCCAATTTGAAATGGGCACCGTCTGGAAAATTGAAAAGTTGAAGATTTGGGTACTGGAGTCCACG
Source organism: Camellia granthamiana (assembly GCA_036172215.1). NCBI lineage: Eukaryota > Viridiplantae > Streptophyta > Magnoliopsida > Ericales > Theaceae > Camellia > Camellia granthamiana. The sequence goes on from CM069908.1 coordinate 68,830,153, forward strand.
ATTGACCACATACTTAGAAATGCATGCCAAAAAATATGGGAGTGAAGGCCATAGGAAATTCCCCATGTTTGACTTATCTCACATATAAGTTTTTTTCCATTTTTTTTTTTAAAAAACTAATGTCTGGACTAACTTGCATGTGCTTTTGACTAATTTAAGGGTTCTAAAATTAACGATCAAACAAAACTTCAATTATTTTTTAGAATGACTTGAATTTGTGTCATATATAAGTTACAATCCATCAAAAAAGAACTAATAACAAAATCAATCACATAAAATAATCTTGATCATACATATTAAATGGTACAGTCTATCATAAAAAGTTTCAATTTTAATAAATTATTCTACTTATATTTTTTGTGGTTGATTTTTATAGTTTAGTTGTGTGTCTATCCACTTGCTGTATAAGATGTGCACTTTTTTTAACTTTTCAAAACCTTCATCAATATTTACCTTTCTTTACTGGATTAATGGCACTTTATACTTGGGTGGGTGTTTGGGAAGTTGTTATTTTAGTAGGTTATTTTAATTTTTAATTATTTTTAGAGGTTAAAATTTTTATGTTTGGAAATATAGTTGGATTTTTTTTATAGTTAGATGTGATGTTTGTGAGATAAAAAGTGAAATGATTATAGGTTTAATGTGATATTTTGTCTTATTAACATTTTAGCCTATTTTGTTTTTTAGTGCTATTTTAGCCCCCAAAAAAAAAACCACCAAAAAAGTTGCTTCCCAAACACCCCTATTTGTTAAAGTGGTATTTTTTTTTTTGGTTAAATTTGTAATTTGTCCATAAAATTAAAAGTGCTACTACTTTGTAACTAATAATTTTATAAAAATTATAATTGAAAAATTATAGTTTGTGTTTTTATTTTTAAAAATTATTGAGGAATACAGTAAAAAAAAAAAAAAGAGTGTAAAGTGCAAATTGAAACTTTTAGATAGCATTTGGTAGAGTTTTCTAAATATGATTTGAGAATAGAGTTATATTTTGTGTTTGTGAGTTTTAGAATTATGATTTGAGCGTAAAAAATTTATTTGGTTATAAGTTTTGAAAAAAGTTTTGAATTGAGTTTTGGAGGGAGTTTTGAGTTTTTGAAATTAGAAAAGTTATTTGATTCAAAAACTTACAACTCATAACCAAACACACAATCCAAAATTCTATTTAAAACTCGTATAAAAATTTTAAAAAATTCAAAAATATTTTTTATTTACAATATAAAAATAATAGGTGCCAAAAAAAAAAAATCGAACAATGTTCCGGTCAACCGGCCGGACGTCTGGGGGACGTTCGGGAGGACGACCGGATTAGCCAAATTTTTTCGCCTCGAAAGGAGTTTTCAAAAGTGGGTGTAGAATTATAATTTGAAAGTTCAAAACAAACAACACACTCAAATCAATGGGTGGAAATGTGTTTGACATACATAACCGAACACAACAATTTTACAAGGGCAAAGTTCAACTTTGGTAAAAGAATAATATTATATGCACCAATTAGTGTAGTAACTAGTGTACCAATTGATAATGTGGCATAATTTAAGATATTTTTGGTATTTGTAATTTGTATAAGGCGTAAAGTCAATAATAATATCATAACTAATATTAGTACACTAAAAAAATATACTAATTGGTGTATATAGTACCATCGATGGTAAAATTATAAGGGCCAAAGTGCCATTATTCTTTATTAATCTTCAACAAGGTTTGGGCTAAGTTTCACTTCATAAGGCCCAATCAATGCTAACAAGGTCTGCAACTCACGCCCAACCAAACCAATGGACACCATGGGTGTCAAATAGAGGCTAGTGGCATCTTTGGTCATTTGGGCTCAGATTTAAAAAGTCCAATCATAAATGTTTGGGACCTTTTTTTGGGATTTCATGACTCCCAATTTAATCTTGATCCTTAATATGTGTGTGGGATCTACTCATATATGTGTAGACCCCACATTATAAGTGATTGAGATGATAGTGAAAATTGTGAGGGTCATATATGTGTGGGGATCTCTATCACAATTGAAAGTCCAATTATGGGATAAACGATGAAATCCATTTACAAACAAAGGATCTTGATCAATGTATTATGTATTCTTCTCTCTAATCTCTCTACAAACTACAAGTGGTGTTTTAAGAGGATTTTGGGTTGTGCAACAAAAAACACTTTATAAAAATACACTAATTATACGATTCGCTCGCTTTCTGCATGTTAAGCAACAATTATAAACACATAAATGTTCTACGAAAAAAGGGTAAATAATTGTTGCAGTAAAGTCCACACTCCACTCCATTAGGATGAATGTATTGTTGTACTTTGTTTCTTTTCTTTTTCTTTTTTATTTATAGAAAAGATAGTAACACATACACATAAACACATACCAACAGGAGAGTGGGTGCGTGGACCCTACACAGTAACTACACCGAAACATACCTAGAAAAATAATGTGTGATTCAGATTAAATTCTTATATGATGGAACATACATCTTTAATGAATATGAATCATCATACATTAAATGTTTAATGTATTTTTTTTTTTTTGGTACAAATTTTGTATACGTAGTAGCATTGCTCTTATAAAAATTGCAGCATGCCTTCCAAGTTCCAACCATAAAAATCACAATACATAGGATTAATGAAAATTACAATTTTGAAGGCGGCATTAAGGTGGAGTAGGCTGAAAGAAATGAATATATGCTGAAGCAATAAAGAGACTTGTTTACTTTTCTTATTCAAAAGAACCTTAATCCTCTTTTTGCTTATTATTTAATTTATTTTTAACAATGTATTTCTTTATTTACACTGGAATGGTTAAACCATATGAATATATGAGGATCATAATTTCATTAATTTTACAATCATAGTAAATAATTCTTTTAATATTTTTATATTTATCTTCCTTTAAGAATCTCTACTACTTGTGCATATATTGAAGGACTTCAAGTTTGGAACACAAAATTGGAGTTGATAGATGAAGATATTCTATACATTCCTCATCCTCTTCTTATTGCTTATTTCCTCAGGTTCTCTCACAACCTCTTAGCAATGGATTTGTTTGTCCTTTTCATTTTTCAACTTTTATGATAAACCATTGTTTGATTTGAAGAGTACCTCTCTTTCTCTCTCCGTATATAAAATCTTGTTCATTCATGTATCTTTTCTATATGATTCTCTATTCTTAGAATTATTATTTTACGTATAAGACGTAATACTTTTCATTTTTATTTTGGAAAGAAACCCAAACAAAAGGGAAGGAGAAAAAACATTCCACATAGTTAGAACATGTGATCTTTGTAATCATTAGTTGTATATCTCCTTTGATAGCTAACTCTTGTACAGCCATTGCAGTTTATGATGCTCATGCCATTAGACTTCCAGAGGACACATGTCATAAGCTGATTGACTCAAGCAAATGTGAGTTGCAGAAGTGCTCTCAGGATTGTTCTAAGGAACCGTATCCCTGTATCCATATCTGTACTTCATAGTAATTTCCCATCATTTTCATGATAATTTCTTATAGAATTTATTATATTGAATTCTCAAATAAAATGATGTGGTAGTAATAATTTTTTAAAATAAATTTTATTTTAGTAGACATTTTATTTTACATTTGAAGTGTGGAAAGAAAATTTTAAGGTGTAAAGCACTGCGTGATGGGTCATGAGAGTCTCCCCAAGACACTAGCCTAATTTTGTTCTTTTTATTCGATTGTACAAAAATAATAAAACAACAAACAATTAAAATATATATTAGGGATACAAACTCTTTATTATCAATGTATTTAGCCTCTCAGCATGGGATTATACACAATACATTTTCTCTTGAAAATATGACATTTTGAGAACGATAGAGTTTAATTAAGCGCATTTGTAAGAACAAACACAAGAAGCACCACCACCAGTAGGATTGGGAGAGCAAAAACCTTTACCAGTAGGGTGCAACTTGGTGCACTGTTGACTACAAGTTTCTTTAATGCATACATGAAGGCTTAACAGTTCATTGCAGGTCTTACCACCTGTTTGAGCCATTGTCCATCCAACTGCAAAAGATGGAAAGATAAACAATTTACAAAAGTAAAAAAAATATACATAATTTGTATGTAGAATGAGGTGGATGCAATGAGAATTGTTATTTTAAAACAAAGTGTCAATTAAAATTACAAAAAGGTAATTATCACATCTTTTGGTATATAATTCTGTAAGGAGATAATACTTTCCTTAAGAAAAGAAAAACCCCAAAAATATAAACATTTATATACAAAATTGCATCGGGATTTGACATTTTGAAATCAACTACTAATTTAATGACACTTCTATGTCATTCTAATCGAGAAATTTGGAGGAACAAAAAAAAATAGACTCAGGTGTGCTCGTGTTTTATATTATTACATGAAATATGATAAATAATTAATTTGCATGCCTCTTGTAAATTCATTGCAGGTTCGTATATTTTTTTTTTCTACCTTTAAATTTTGTTGCTTCCTTTTGGTTTGTAACATTAATCTAATTTGATTTTTTTTTTCTTTTTCTCATAACTAGTTGGAGTCATCCCAATATGTCTCTCCACAAAAACCAGAAGAGATTACATACTACTCTCAAACCATATTGGAAGTAGAAGTAGTATGGTTTGAGAGAAGTAGTAGGTATGTAATCTCTTCTACTTTATGAACACCAAATCTTCTTGGAAATTTCTCCTTCCAATATTGAACTCCCTCTCTATACACGATGCAATGCAATGACTCTCATCTCATCGTGTAGTATAGAGGGGATAAGGAGAATTTATTTTGATGTTCTTATTTTATGTATTTGATATGTCTAAAAAAATCTCATATAGTGTGGTCTAGCTAGCTTGAAATTTTGAACAACTAACACACTACCAAAGAACAAAAATTGCATAAAAGTTTGTTAAGACTAATGCACAAACCTGATAAGATAAGAACAAAGAACAAGAAATAGCCACAAGACAACTTCGCCATCTCCTGATTAAGAAAAGAAATTACTAAAAATGTTTGTTCATTTGGAAATTGGAATACTTCAATTCTAGCTAGGGTACTATTTATAGAGTGGAAATACAATAATTGTAATTGCATAGAAGCTAAACAAAAAATGAGATACATATGTCTCATACAAGACGGACCCCATATAATGTGGGATCCACATGTAGGGCCCAGTCTTTGTGAGACATTTGTATCTTATTTTACATTTGATCTTTTATTCTTAACATTGCTAGTAGATATAATATGAAAAATGTTTGGGAGCTCTAATTAAACATCCACAATCTACTCGTAATGGTATGGAATGAACCATGTGAAGGAAGGACTCATACTTCTCCCTCTATCTCTCTCTCTTTCACCTCATTAAATATCAAAATAAAAGTAATATATTAAGTAGATGTATCACTACTCATATAATATAAACATTGATATACCAATGACCCCTTCCTCTAGGTTGCTAGGAGTCATAAAAAAAACTCTCATGCATTTGCTACTCTAAATATTTCTCTCCCAAACTTATATTAACTTTTTATGAAAAGATGTGAAAAAAATAAAGAAATAATATAATCTAAAAAAGATCAAAAAAAAAAAAAAAGAGTACACTTTTATAAAAGATGTCAAATAGTACCTAAACATCATTTATTGTCATTTATTTTTAAAAAAATTATCAATAAGTCCTATTTTTTTACTTTTCTATTTTTCTTATTTGCCATATAATTTTTTCTTCTCTTCCACCATGTTCATTTCATGTTAATTTCTCTCTCTTTCTATGACGTTAAATAGCATTATCTCTCTATCTTTTTATTTATGGCCTCGTTTGAGAAGTTGTTTATTTTATAAGACTATTTTTGTTTTTGGCTATTTTAGTAGGTTAAAATTTTTGTGTTTGGAAATATGGTTAAATTTTTTTTTGTAATTGGATGTGATATTTGTGAGAGAAAAAATGAAATGATTATGGGTTTAATGTGATATTTTGTCTTATTAACTACTAGCCTATCACCCGTGCTATGCACGTGATAATTATAGATATTTATATTTGTTTTAGATTTTTTTTAATATATAAATTATGTTTTTTAAGATTTTTTATAAAAATAATTTAATAATCTTATCACTAACCATAGTGTATGAGAGAAGTTGAAAAATGTACTGCAGTAACTATACATAGATTATATCTATAATTATTTGTATGAGAGAATTTTAAATGCTGATCAGGAGATTGTATCAATAAATGCAGGCATGTGGGAAGACATGTGGATTGAAAAAAATTAATAAATGCTAATCAGGAGATTTTGACCAAATCAATAAATGTTGAGTTTTTTTTTTTTTTTTAGTAAAAAATTTAGAAAATTCAGATTGAGATATTGAAACTCCCACAAGCCTTGGGGGGTTAAAAACCCCCTTTTACTTAATATATAGTATAAATTTTAGCCTATTTTGTCTTTTTTGTGAATTTTAGCCCCATAAAAAGCCAAAAAGCCAAGCATTCCATTAAATATGTATATTTTTTATGAAATAGCAAATATTATTAAATAAGTATGATATATAAATGGAAAAAATACATATAAAATAATGTACTTACATTGGGACACGCCATTTTAAAGAGTGTCTATTAAAATTATATTTAATTAGCAAAATATCACCATTGTGCCATTTTAATGAAAATTTCAAATACAAATTATTCAAGAGTATTATTTTCCTTTATTAATTAAATTACATTTAATGAGATACATATGTCTCATACAAGACGGACCCCATATAATGTGGGATCCACATGTAGGGCCTAGCCTTTGTGAGACATTTGTATCTTATTTTACATTTGATATTTTATTCTTAACATTGCTAGTAGATATAATATGAAAAATGTTTGGGAGCTCTAATTAAACACCCACAATCTACTCGTAATGGTATGGAATGAACCATGTGAAGGAAGGACTCATACTCCTCCCTCTGTCTCTCTCTCTTTCACCTCATTAAATATCAAAATAAAAGTAATATATTAAGTAGATGTATCACTACTCATATAATATAGACATCGATATACCAATGACCCCTTCCTCTAGGTTGCTAGGAGTCATAAAAAAAACTCTCATGCATTTGCTACTCTAAATATTTCTCTCCCAAATTTATATTAACTTTTTATGAAAAGATGTGAAAAAAATAAAGAAATAATATAATCTAAAAAAGATCAAAAAAAAAAAAATAGAGTACACTTTTATAAAAGATGTCAAATAGTACCTAAACATCACTTATTGTCATTCATTTTAAAAAAAAAATTATCAATAAGTCCTATTTTTTTACTTTTATATTTTTCTTATTTGCCATATAATTTTTTCTTCTCTTCCACCATGTTCATTTCATATTAATTTCTCTCTCTTTCTATGACGTTAAATAGCATTATCTCTCTATCTTTTTATTTATGGCCTCGTTTGAGAAGTTGGTTATTTTATAATGCTATTTTTGTTTTTGACTATTTTAGTAGGATAAAATTTTTGTGTTTGTGTTGTGTGTGTTGTGTTTGTGTTGTGTGTATTCACCCAAAAAAAAAAAAATTTGTTTGGAAATATGGTTAAATTTTTTTTTGTAATTGGATGTGATATTTGTGAGAGAAAAAGTGAAATGATTATGGGTTTAATGTGACATTTTGTCTTATTAACTACTAGCATATCACCCGTGCTATGCACGGGATAATTATAGATATTTATATTTGTTTTAGATTTTTTTTTAATATATAAATTATATTTTTTAAGATTTTTTATAAAAATAATTTAACAATCTTATCACTAACCATAGTGTATGAGAGAAGTTGAAAAAGGTACTGCAGTAACTATACACGGATTGTATTTATAATTATTTTTATGAGGAGATTTTAAATGCTGATTAAGGGATTGTATCAATAAATGCGGGCATGTGGAAAGACGTGTGGATTGAAAAAAGTTAATAAATGCTGATCAATGGATTTTGACCAAATGAATAAATGTTGAGTTTTTTTTTTTTTCTTAATAAAAAATTTAGAAAATTCAGACTGAGATATTGAAACTCTCACAGACCTTGGGGGTTAAAAACCCCCTTTTGCTTAATATATAGTATAGATTTTAGCATATTTTGTCTTTTTTGTGAATTTTAGCCCCAAAAAAAGCCAAAAAGCCAAGCATTCCATTAAATATGTATATTTTTTTATGAAATAGCAAATATTATTAAATAAGTATGATATATAAATGGAAAAAATACATATAAAATAATGTAGTTACATTGTGACACGCTATTTTAAAGAGTGTCTATTAAAATTATATTTAATTAGAAAAATATCACGATTATGACATTTTAATGAAAATTTCAGATACAAATTATTCAAGAGTATTATTTTCCTTTATTAATTAAATTATATTTAATTATAAATTTATCCCCATTATATCATTTTAATGGAAATTCCATATACAAATTATGCTAGAGAATATCCATTTTCATTCTATCTACTGTGCATCTACCATTCTCTCATATTATTTTCATCATGATTCTATTACTTATAACTAGTATAAAAATATGTATTACTCTTATGAAAGCATCTCTAAGAGCATTTCTAACGGTGCATTAATTTTTTTTATTAAATTTGTGTAAAAATTTGAGTAAAAGTTACCATTTATATCAAGTGCTCCAACGGAGGATTTTGGAGTTTCATCTAATCACTAGTCGATCGGGCCGACGACCAACTGATCGATTGGCCAGTGTAATTTTTTCATAAATTTTTGCCTTGAGGTGGTCATCTGGGAGGACATCCGGTAGTGAAAATGCAATGGCAATGAATAGTGATTTTATGAAAGGCACATTGGTCCTTAGTTTGATGAAAGACAAATGAAATCCTAAATTTGATACGTATTTGATGAAACTGTTATAGCAGGTTTTGAAGTTATTTTTATCAAATTCAAATTTGATGACAATTTTTAGTAACCATTGGATATGGTCTAACGGCTCTTTAAAATATATTTGTTGGCTATTATAGCTAGGATCATAATATTTTACTAACTCTAACTAACTAGCTACTTCAATAGTCATTTTAATAAGATTATTCAAGCCTAGTTATATTTGGAAGTTTGAGAGATTTTTAAACAATTTGCACTGCAACAATTTACACTTTTGGCGATCAAATTTTAGTGACTAAAAGCAATTTAGTCATTAAAAGTGACATTTTTGGCGACTAAAAAATGTATTAGTCATCGTTGGTTTAGGATATAGCTATTAAATTTTTTTAGTTGAGATGTATTACTTATTGGCAACTAAAAAAAAATCTAGTCGCAAAATATTCCATAATAGGTGACTAAAAAAATATTAGTCGCTAAATTTGTTTTTAGTCTTCGTATAATATTTTTTGCCGACAAAATAAAATTTAGTCGCCAAATAACAGTCATATTTTATGGTTACTCTTTGGCAACCAAACAATTTCGTCGGCAAATATTAAGGTCTTGTTTGTCATAACTTAAAAAAGCCAAAAAATCAAAAAGTCACTATCTTATTTAAGTCACATCATCTTATTTAAGTCACATCACCTCTCTATCACATCACTTTAAACCCAACCCAACCCATATTTCATAAAAAGTCAAAAAGTACACTTATTTAGATCATCCCAAACAACCCCTAAGTTTTGGTGACTAAAAAAAAATTAGTTGTGGTATATTCATTTGTTTGGACAAAAAAAAAGTTAGTGGCCAAATTAATACTTTTGGCGACTAATATTTTAGTTGCCGTTGATTAAGCTTTGGCAACAAAAAATTTTTAGTCTCCAATTATTAACATTTGCCGACAAAAAAACCAATTTCGTAGCCAAATGTGTGAAAATTTTAGAGGGAAATTATTTGATATTTGCGCTCTCTGTTTAGACAAAACAGATTGTTCTCTCTCTCCTCACACAGATTCTCTTTCACCACCAAAGTTCACCCCATCTCACCTCACCACAAACGACCATTACTGACTGTACGTCGCACACCGCCACCATCGCAGATCATAAGTTCTCTCTCTCTCTCTCCCTCTCTCTTGCGTTTGCTCTCTCGTTCTTGGTTTGTCTTTCTGTCTGTCTATTTGTCTCTCTCTCTCTCTCTCTCTCTCTCTCTCACACACACACACACACACACACTTCCTCTATTCCCCCTTTCTGACTGTTGCTCTAGGGTTTTGTATGCTTGATTCAGTTTAATTTCGTGTTGATTTGTGAAATGGGTTTTGTTGTTGTGGTTTGATTTCTAAAGTTCTATGGGTTTGATGTCCTAAATATGGACTTGATTTTAGTCGTTTGATACATTTCCCCCTCTTTTCCCTTTCTCTTTCATTAGTTTCAAAACTCTAATCCATTGATTGTGTATGTATTTGCATATATGGCTACTCCTTGATTGTGTATGTATTCAAAGCCTTAATCCATTGTTTGAAAGCATTGAGGTGGTTGACAATAAGAATTTTTTATGGCACATGTTAATGGGGTCTTAATTTTGAAGAAATCTTTTGTTTAAATATTGTATAACTTAAATATTGTATTTAGAAATGTATTGGATGATGACACTTCATAGATTAAGATTTGTTTTTGTTGATAGTTCTTTTTTATCGAGTCTACATCTCATTTGTATGATTGATCCATAGTTTCATTGTTTAGTTAAAGTTTGAGATAGCCTCATAAAAATTTTAAAAAAAATAAAAAGAAAAAAGAATTAGGCGTTGTTATAAGTGCCATGGCGTAACAGTAAACACTATATCATTCGGGTTGGGAAGATGCGATACTCAGTGATAACTCATCTCTTCTTCTGCTCTACTACATTTGAGATCCATCAAAGTTGTAAAACATTCTGATGAAGCTTCTTTGCATGTATTGGTGAAGATATAATATTGACAACCTTAGCTACAATTAAGTTATACTAAACTCAAAAATAAATAAATTGGCCTCCTATTGAATAAGATCTGTGTGATCTTATCTTTCTGAATAGCATCTTTAAGGGTTAGCATGTTGTTTTCTTAACTACTTAATCTAATCAATACAATGACTAAGTTCAGTGTTTTTCGCAGAGATAGGCATGCTTTAAATGTCAAGGCAAAGTCTAACAAAATTGTATAGGTACTATGAGACCGAACCTTATTGTTCTCATCTCTTTAGAATTTTTATTTCTGCTTTCTTTTTATTATGTGTAGGGTGCTTCTATTTACACCTGAAAACAAATTGTTCACACCCCCCATTTAACCATGTACACTCAAGTTCAGAAACACTTAACCTTTATAGATCATTTTTATTTTTCTGTGAATATTTTTTTTATATTTTAAAAACAATTTCAATGTTTTTGCTAAAAAGAATATGTTCAATTTAAAAAATATATATATGTATATATATATCTTCATTTTAGCATGAAGAAGATGAACAGTTTAATTTACTCACCATAACCTTTAATGTTTTTGCCTTAGAGTATCATGTTGTACTTGCATTTCTGGTATTAATGGTGCAATTTTTATTTTATTTTTTTGTAGATGGCTTTTGGCGTGGATTTGTGGATATTTCATTTTTGTGTACGGAAGACAATTTATATTTTTGTATAATTAGCCTATTTTGTTGTCCTCTACTTTTGTGTGGATTAGTATTAATTGTACAGATTATTTTTGGCTTGGTATATAATTGTGGGGAAGTGGTTTGGAAATACTATTCAAATCATGGGGGACGCTCGCGATCCTCAGATTGTCACCTGAAAAGAAATGAATACTCCGGTCGGGTGTGCCGGAATTAGCACTCCGACAGACAAGTTAGTCTCTACTCTCTCTGGATTACTTGTATTTTAAGTTAAGCATATTGATTCTCACATACCTCTTTCTGGCTGATGTTCTTCTATTTATATCTTTTCTTTCTTGGATCTCGGGATTTGGCCCACTTTCAATTCGCCATTCGGCTTCTTTTGAGCAAACCGCTTTTTCACTCGGCCCCTTGCTCATCCAGCTATTTGGCCGAATAGGATAGGATTTGAACGTGCGAGACGGGGCCGAGTACTATATATACTTCGACTCTCCAAGTTCAACTATTCGGCCTCTTTATGACTTCTAATATTCGGCCCGCACAATTTTCCCCCAAGCACTCCACTAACGACAATTGGCTAGAGTGTTTGGTTTCGAACTCGAAAAGTCAGAGCCGAAATTTGGCGGCTGACCTCATTCCAACACAGATGTCTGAGCACACGCCTCTCGGTTATCATTTCAACTTCCCGTCCTTTCGCACACTTCTATTTATTGTGATTTAAAATTTCGACGTCTTTTCAAATACATACACATTTTTAGGTGCTCGTCGCTGGACTGCCTTCCGAATTACCTCTGCAACTTCCTTTCCTTCACTATCCTTTTCGTCTCTTGTAAGTTCTCTCCCTCTCTGCCTTGAATCCTTTTTCCTAGTTTCTTTTTGGTTTAGCATATTCCTTTAGGCTAAAGGAAATGGCAAAACATTTCAAAGATCTCCTCTCCTCGGTTCGAATTTCTGGCTTCCGACGCCATTTCTCCATTCCTAATGACGTCTGTCTGTCACTCATGACAGACAACACCCTCGATATGGAGAGGGCTGATGAATCCACGATCGTCTTCCCTCTCCTATCAATCGCAGAGGGTGGAGTCCGTTTCCCCCTTCGCTCATTCCTTAGGGTTGTGCTTTGCCATTGGGGTCTAATCCCTTCCCAGCCCAATGTCAACTTTTTTAGAATCGTAATGGAGATTATAGAGCTAAACCGTCACCTTAGGATTAACCTCGGCATTCCTGCTATTCGGCATTGTTATGCCTTGGCCAAGTCTTCTGGTCAGCACGGACATTATTTCCTTAGGGCCAAGGACACCGACCATCAATTAGTGACTATGCTTTACAGTTCTGGGAAGCGAGTTGATGATGTTATGGTCGTTATTTGAGGTAACTGGGAATTTGGAGAAGGCGAGGATCGCCTCGATCCTATTCCTAGACGGAGGGGCGAACTAGGTGGCCGTATAGCTTCTTATGTTTAGTTTTTGTTATATTTATAAAGCTTCATTTTTGAGACCTCATGGTTTTGCTTGTGCAGGAAACGATTTGAAGAAAGTGATGACTTCAACTGACGATGCCGTTCTTTCGGAAATCAAAGTCGCGCTCAAATATTTCGGCCATCCGAGTCTTCAGAAACAGGGGAGGGCGACCCACGTTCTGCTCTGCTACGAGCTGACATATACGACCTTCTCGGCGGCAGAAAACATCCCAATTCCGAAGGGTGAAGAGTTTCTTACCGCTCTTATTTTGACCGACTTCAAAAACTTGCGGTAAGTTGGTTGCGAAAGGTCCGATTCAGAGCGGGCGGAAGTAGCTGAGGTCGCCGAGTCAGATCAGTCCGAAGTGGAAGTAGACGAGGCTTTGAAGTCGGCCTTTGAGGAAGCCGGTCTCAATTCAAGCAACCCTCTGTCCACTTCGGGCCGAGGGGACCGTCCATTTGACAACATTTTTAACGGTTTAGAGGACCTTCCTGGCGCATACCCCGAAGACATGGCTGGGTTAAGCCTCACACAACTTGCCAAAAAGAAAAACGCGAAAAGGATGGCCACGCGGCGAAGAGCAGAGGCCATTCGATCTGAAGTGCCACCTGCCGCCGAATCTCAGCCCTCCTTGCCTATTACCGAATCTTAGCCCTCCTTGTCTTTTATTGAGGAAGAAACAGCAAAAAGCCGAAGTACCGAGTTCGAGGTGGTTATGCAGGCCGATCAAGAAGCTGAGCAAAGGGCAGAGAAGCGTCCTGCCAAGTTCGAGGCCGGCTCAGAAGAAAACCGTGCCAACAAACGGCCTTGTTTAGAGGAATCGGATGTGATTTTGCCTTTTGTCATTCAACTGAAGATTAAAAACACGCCGATCTCCTTTGATGCTTCGGCAATTAAAGACCCAACCGTTGCACTCAGCATGCCTACGTCTGTATCATTGCCGACTGACAAAGCAACTTTTCGGGCGGAGCCGGATCTGCTGGCAATAGCACTAGCCACTCAATCGGCTCTCCTGGTATATACCTTGACCTTGTTTTTCCCTTTTACACAAATATTGTTTTGGTTTTAATTTCCTGTTTCGCAAACGGTTGGAAGAATAGCCGAGATAGGTCGTCACCAGCATGACACCGTCGAACGACTTGGCCGTTTACAAATAGAAGTAGAGGGCCAAAGGAGCAGGGCTGATTTCAAGGCGACGAGGGCGAAAATGAAAAGCGCCAGGGCCGAGGCCAAGATGAAGAGGGCGAGAAATGCGGATCAGTTGAGATTGGTCGCCGAGAAGAGGGCAGACGCGAGCGAAGACGCGCTTAAGTTAGCCCAAGAGGCGATCGCCAAATTGGAGGCTGAGTTGGAAGAAATAAAGAAGGCGAAGGAAGCAGCTGACTCGGAGGCTTCCAAGGCGTTCGAGGCCAGGCAAAGTGCTGCTCTTGCCAACTATGTGGAAGAAGTCCCCAAATTTGAAAATCGGGGATTCAAACACGGCTGGCTCAAAGCCCTTACTGTTGCTGATGTGACATTAGCTATGCCGATTCCATAGGAGCAAGTGGATGCTGAGCCGCTGGAGTCTGACTCCGAGGATTAATTTGGGCGACACTTGTTTTTGTTTGAGGATTTTGAATGTATTCTTACAGCTTTTCATTTAGTAGTTTTCATGTATTGTTACAGTCATAGTTTTTTGCTAGGCATTTCCATGCGAACTTGTAGCTTTTTGTTTAGTAGTTTTCATATGTAAAATGGCTACAATTTGTGCCCAATTTACTAATGAAAATTTCCTTTGTACTTTGCTATTATTTGTGCTAAATTTTGTTATTGATGAATGGTATTGTTTTTTGCTATTTTGGATAAAACATTCATGTATACTTACCGATTAGATAACTAGGCAATTTTAATTTATCCTCGTTGAATAGTCGATCAGATTACTAAATCTGCCCTTGCCCCAGCCAATGCATGAACTCCAAAAAGCCGAATACCAATAGTTCATGGAGTGGTTGTGGTACACAATGATCGGCATCGGGCTTACATGCTTGGCCGATCAGATTAGTAAATCTGCCCTTACCCCAGCTAATGCATGAACTCCAAAAAGCTGAATGCTAATAGTTCATGGAGTGGCTGTGGCACACATCGATCGGCATCGGGCTTAGATGCTTGGCCGATCAGATTAATAAATTTGTCCTTGCTCCAGCCAATGCATGAACTCCAAAAAGCCGAATGCTAATAGTTCATGGAGTGGTTGTGGCACACATCGATCGGCATCGGGCTTAGATGCTTGGCCGATCAGATTAATAAATCTGCCCTTGCCCTGGCCAATGCATGAACTCCAAAAAGTTGAATGCTAATAGTTCATGGAGTGGCTATGGTACACATCGATCGGCATCGGGCTTAGATGCTTGGCCGATCAGATTAATAAATCTGCCCTTGCCCCGTCCAATGCATGAACTCTAAAAAGCCGAATGCTAATAGTTTATGGCCTGGTTGCGGTGCATGTCAAACGGCATCAGTCTTTTGGAGTTTAGCATTAATGAAATCGCCTCGGGGGCGCTGCAAGCATTAGAAATAAATGGGATGGACGCTTCGCGCCAATGACTCTACTTATTGTGTTCAGACTCAATTTAAAACAATTTGTTGCGTAAGGTTAGATAAGTGCGAATGTCAAATAGACTGTTCTTCAATAGCAGAGGAGAAGCGAGAACATTGGCTGAGCTTGACACTGCAATGAATCGCAACAGCGAACCCACCCATGCAGGAGGTAGGGCGTCCAAAGAACAGGAAAAACGTCAACCTCCAAGTCGTTGAAGTAGATCACCCCGAAAGGAAAAACAGCAACGAGGAAGCTTCCCATGACCACGACCGAGAAATGAAACCAACGCGACGCCGCGACCGTTGAGTTTTGCGATTTTTATGGGGAATAAACCGATGACAGAGGCGAACTCCATTGTCAACGACCCAGGTGTAGCGGTCGAGTTTGCTCGACAGATTTTTTCACCGAAAGTCCAGCAGTCAATGGTTGGTCAACAGGATTTCGAAGTATTTTGAGAGGGCATCCACGAGGCGGTGAAAGGGCTATATATCGCTTATGAAGTCGGCATACGCCTGCGTGCCGCGCAGCGAGAAATAGAGAAAAAGGACGAACGAATTCAGAACTTGGAGGCTCGCGCGGAGAAGCCGAGCGTGAGCGTAGGGAACTTAGGAAGGCTCAAACCACCGAGCCGCGTGCGGTAGGTCAATCTAACCCGGTCGTGGAAGAGAGAGTGACCCAACGGCTGTTAAGTCACGCGATAGCCTATCGGGATATGGCAAGCATGTTTGCTGTGGAAAATGCAAGGACCATGGGTTATGAAAAAGGCTTCCACGACAGGCGAAAAGTTGGGATAGACAAAACCAAGGAGAAACTCGTAGAGGAGGTGTGCCGATGCGAGAATCGAGGCTTTAGGCACGAGTGGATTATGCCTCAGAGGCACTCCAAGGAGCAGGAGTTGAATCAGCATCGCCATTATATCATCGTCACGACTTTCCTTTTGACGTTTTCGAAATTGAGAAGAGCGATGACGAGGGCAGTACCGAATAGAACTAAACATATATTGTAAACATTCTAACACAGATTGGGCATCAGCTATGTATCTATTGGATAATTTAATAAAATATTTTATTTTAAATGTTTGTGTTTGATTTTGAATGTTTACATGCCTGATTGGGCTTCTTGTTTCGAATGTTTGCATATTTTAATTTTGTTTATGCGGTTGCGCCGACCCAACTCATTCAAGCATTTCATTTTCAATGTTTGTATGCTTTTAAAGTGTAAACGGTTTTTGCCGGCTCAGCTTAACAAAACATTCCACTTTGAATATTTATATGCCTTAACCTTCATCGTGAAGGGCGCTCCGAATCCGGAGTCTTAATCGGCCCAAACGTGTTATGCACGACTGAGGCTCCAGATTCAAAGACTTTATTTGGCCAATCGTGATATCCACGAAGGGTGCTCCGAATCCAGAGTCGTATTCGGCCCAAAGGTGTCATGCACCGATGGGGCTCCGAATCCGGAGACTTAATTTGGCCAATCGTGATATCCACAAAGGGCGATCCAAATCCGGAGGCTTAATCAGCCCAAAGGTGTCATGCACCGATGGGGCTTCAAATCCGGAGACTTAATTTGGCCGATCGTGATATCCACGAAGGGCGCTCCGAATCCGGAGGCTTTAATCGGTCCAGAGGTGTCACTCACCGATAGGGCTCCGAATCTGGAGACTTAATTTGGTCGATTGTGATATCTACGAAGGGCGCTCCGAATCCGGAGGCTTTATCGGCCCAAGGGTGTCATTCACCAATGGGGCTCCGAATCTGGAGACTTAATTTGGCCAATCGTAATATCCACGAAGGGCACTCCGAATCCGGAGGCTTTATCGGCCCAAGGGTGTCATTCACCAATGGGGCTCCGAATCTGGAGACTTAATTTGGCCAATCGTAATATCCACGAAGGGCGCTCCGAATCCAGAGGCTTTATTGGCCCAAGGGTGTCATTCACCGATGAGGCTCCGAATCCAGAGACTTAATTTGGCCAATTGTGATATCCACGAAGGGCACTCCGAATCCGGAGGCTTTATCGGGCCAAGGGTGTCATTCACCGATGGGGCTCCGAATCCAAAGACTTAATTTGGCCAATCGTAATATCCATGAAGGGCGCTCTGAATCCGGAGGCTTTAATCGGCCCAAAGTTGTCATTCACCGATGGGGCTCCGAATCCGGAGACTTAATTTGGCCAATCGTGATATCCACGAAGGGCACTCCAAATCAGCCCAAAGGTGTCATTCACCAATGGGGCTCCGAATCCGGAGACTTAATTTGGCCGATCGTGATATCCACGAAAGGCGCTCCGAATCCGGAGGCTTTATCGGCCCAAGGGTGTCATTCATCGATGGGGCTCCGAATCCGGAGACTTAATTTGGCTGATTGTGATATCCACGAAAGGCGCTCCGAATCTAGAGGCTTAATCGGCCCAAAAGTGTCATGCACCAATGGGGCTCCGAATCTAGAGACTTTTGAACTGAATTTTGCGATAAGGAAATGGGAGACTTTGCATTGCAAGAGTGAAATATGTACATGGTGCACCATTCAAAACTAGTATCATTCCCCACAGGTCGGCTTTAATGATAAAATTTACGCAAGTGCGTTGAATTCCAAGGCCGTGGCAGGCTCCTTCCAGACATGTATTTGAGCCGATATGCCCCTACTCTAACGATCGAATCGACCTGATATGGGCCATTCCAGTTTGGACCCAATTTTCTATCAGTCGGTTTTCTGGCAGCTGAGAGTACTTTCTTCAGGACCAACTCTCTTGGTGTGTAGCGGCGCAGTTGAACACGTTGATTATATGACTTAGCAAGCTGTTGCTGGTACCGTGCCATGGACGCAAGGGCACAGTCTCTTCGTTCTTCAATTAGAGTCAAATCCAAGGCCAGCATCATGTCGTTTTGGCCCATGTCAAAAACTTTCGACTTCAAGGTTGGAAGACCGATCTCCAGGGGTATAATCACCTGGGTTCCAAAGCATAAAGCAAACGGCGTTTCTCCAGTGGATCGTCTCGGCGTAGTTCGATAAGCCCACAACACACTCGGCAATTCTTCTACCCATTTGCCTTTAGTTTTCTCCAGCCTCTTCTTGATGCCGTCCAAGATGGATTTGTTAGAGGCTTCAGCTTGGCCATTGCTTTGTGGGTAAGCCGGCTTGGAAAAGTAAGGCCGGATACCATATTTGCTGCACAGATCTCGATAGACGCCGCAATCAAATTGGGTGCCGTTGTCTGAGATAAGTGCTCTTGGAATGCTGAATCGTGTTGTGATATTTCTCCATACAAAGCGCTTAACATCAGCATCTCGAATGTGCGTTAATGCCTCCGCTTCGATCCATTTTGTGAAGTAATCTGTCGCGACAACCAGGTATCGTTTGTTCCCTGGGGCCCTCGGCAATGGTCCGACGATGTCAAGTCCCCATTGGGCGAACGGCCAAGGACTGGTTATGGAGCTTAGCTCTTTAACAGGCAGGTGGGTTTAGGGAGAGAACTTCTGGCACTGTTCACACTTTTTCACGTAACATTCGACATCAGCTCTCATTGTCGGCCAGTAATACCCCTGTGTCACGGCTCGATGAGCCAAAGAGTGCCCGCCAGAATGGGCACCACAACTGCCTTCATGTATTTCAGTCAGAAGCTCTTCGACTTGTCCAGATGCACGCATTCCAAATATGGACCAAAAAGGGATATTTTATAAAGCTTTCCTTGCGGATCCAAGTAGTATCGCAGGGCTTTGTTTCGTAGCTTGTGCGCTTCTTTCTTGTCCTCTGGGAGCTGTTCGGAAGACAGGAATGCAGCAGTGGGATCCATCCAACTTGGTCCAGATTCTATGGCATTGATCTGGATTTCCTCCGAAGGGCCAATGCTCGGCTCCAGGATGAAACCTACTTTGATGGTCCGTTTAATCTCTGAGTTAATAGCGGAGGCTAGGCAAGCCAGGGCATCTGCATGTGTGTTCTGATCACGTGTTATCTGATTCAATTCATAATGGTCAAATTTTGTCAGTAAGGAGTTAGCCGTTTTCATGTAAGCCGCCATACGGTCGTTTCTTGCCGCGTACTCCCCCTTTAGTTGATTGATCACCAGTTTTGAATCGCAAAATACAAGCAAATGTCGAGCACCCAGAAGATATACATTCTGCAAACCGATTAGAAGGGCTTCGTATTCGGCTTCGTTATTTGAAACTTCGAAGCCGAGCTTAACGGCCTGCTTAATTATTGCGCCGTCGGGAGCCATGATTACTACTCTGGCTCCACTGCCCCGCTGATTGGATGATCCATCACAGCACAACTGCCAAATGTCCCCAACATAAATTCTTCAGTTTGGCTTCGGTCGAATTTCATCAGACTTGAAGTCAACAAGACCCCCAGTGAATTCGGTAACAAAGTCGGCAAGCACCTGTCCCTTGATTGAGGTTCTAGGTAGAAACTGAACATCGTACTGGCCGAGTTCAACAGCCCACTTTGAAACACGTCCTAATGCTTCTGCACTACGTAGTACTGATCGGAGGGGATAATCTGTTAGCCGCCCGATGCTATGCCCCTGGAAGTAATGCATCAGTTTTCTTGCCGCCATGACTAGGGCTAAGATGAGTTTTTCCAGCGGAAGGTAGTGTGTTTCGTCATCAACCATTGCCTTGCTCACATAATATACTGGCTGCTGCTCCCCCAGTTCTTCCTTTATTAGTACGACACTGACAGTCCGATCGGAAACTGCCAGATACAAAATGAGCGAGTCGCCAGCCGATGGTGTTGTCAAGAGCGGAACTGATCGGAGGTAGGTTTTGAGGCCGTTAAAAACAACTTCGCACTCGGCGGACCATTCAAAGGCCTTGCCCTGCCATAGTGTATGGAAGAATTGTCGGCAGCGATCTGTAGACCGACTGATGAACCTGTTGAGCGCGGCGGCCATCCCCATCAACTTTTGAACCTCTTTTACTGAACGAGGGGAGCCGAGCTCCAAGATTGCTGTGATTTGCCTCGGGTTGGCTTCGATTCCACGGTGGTTGACAATGTAACCCAAGAATTTGCTAGAGTCGATCCCAAACGCACATTTGGAAGCGTTCAGCTTCATTTTGTATTTGCATAGAATGCTGAATGTCTCTTCCAAATTAGCTAGATGAGTTTGCTCTTCTTTGGACTTGACCACCATGTCATCAATGTACACTTCCATAGTGTAGCCGAGTTGCTCCTTGAACATGGCAGTGACCAGTCTTTGGTAAGTTGTCCCCGCATTCTTCAGCCCAAAAGGCATAACCTTATAGCAGTAGGTTTCTCTCGGGGTGAGGAATGCAGTTTTGTCTTGGTCCTCTGGATGCATGGCGATTTGACGGTAGCCTCTATAAGCATCGAGGAAGCTCATACGCTAATAGCGTGTCGTCGCATCTATAAGCTGGTCAATTCTGGGTAGGGGAAAACAATCATTGGGGCAGGCTTTGTTTAGGTCCATGAAATCAATGCACACTCGCCAAGTCCCATTTTTCTTCTTCACGTAGGTCACTTCCCTGATTGCCCCAGCGTCAAGCAACATGTCAACCTCTTCAATAACGGCAGTTGTATGTTCTGTGGCTGACCGCCGGCTTTTCTGAATGATCGACTTGTATTTATGGTCAACATTCAAACGGTGCTACGAAACAGACGGATCTATACCCAGCATCTCGTATGGAGTCCACGCAAAGACATCAAGGTTGCTGAGCAGGAAGGAAATTAGCTGCTGTCTGTCGGCTTGATTCAGTGAGGCGCCGACCATGAAGAACCTGTCTGGGTTTTCGTCGATTTCAACTCGATCTAGGGCTTCCGTGGCCTTTTCACTTGGGAGCCACCCAACGTCGTCGAGGCTCTCCCGATCCGGCACCTCGATAGAATTCACTTGCAACTCCTTTGGCATCTTTCTGGCAAGGAGATAGCATGCTTGTGCCGACTTCTGGGAGCCACGGATTTGCTCAATGCCGCGTTCTGTCGGGAAGCGTAGCAGCTGATGATAGGTGCTTGGCACGGCCTACATAGTATGCAACCAAGTTCACCCCATGATGAGATTATACGGCGATGGCAGTTTGACGACTAAGAACTCCACATCCACTGTTCGGGATCCCGCTCAAACGGGTAGTGTGATTTTCCCCAACGGGTATTCTGGATTGGCGTTGAAGCTGAATAGTGGATTAAGAGCCGAAGAGAGATCCGATTCGGAGAAGCCGAGTTTGGTGAATGTCTTGTAATACATAACTTCCGATGTGCTTCCTAAGTCAATGAGTACACGTTCAATGGTGAATCGGTTTACGCGTAACTCGATTACCAAGGGATCAATGTGGAGAAGTGTCACTCCGGCCAAATCTGAATCATCAAAAACAATGCTCGCAGCTTTATGGGGCCGTTTAGTCGGAATGAGTTGATTTTGAGGGTCGGGATTTGACTGAATCGTATGCACCGCAGATGACATTGGCAGGCTGTATATCATGTAGATCACGCCGAGTGGAGGTGAATCCTGTCTTAAAGCTATTGCTTTGGTTGAGTTGCCTTTTCGAACGTACTGTTGTAGCCGACCATCTTATACCAATTCTTCCAGGTGATCCTTCAATGCATAACAACTCTCAGTATCATGGCCATGATCCTTGTGATACTCGCACCGCCTATCCCGTCTTCGCATGTCAGGAGGTCCCACTATTTTCGACGGCCATTTGAAGAACGGAAGATGTTAGATTTTGGACATGACTGCGCTTATCGGCTCTGACAACTTCGTATATTTCTTGTCGGTGCGCCTTGTGCGCCTACTATTTACTTGCAATTGTTCATTTGCTCGGTGGGAGCATTGGTTGCTTGATCGGCGAGAATTCCGTGTCTTATCTCGTTTTGCCCGATACCGTGGTTCAGGGCTCTGAAGTGGTACAAAATTTAATGGCTGAGTAATTTCAGAAGGTCCCGTCTTGTTGGTCACATTTTCGGCTTTAACCCGCAAGGTGTCATCTTCCACTTTACAGTATTTTTCAACTTTCTTCATCAATGACCAGACTGTTTTGGGGGGCCGTCTAGTCAAAGAGCTGCGGAGGGCATTGTCAAGATGCAGCCCCATCTTGAAGGCTGTAATGGCCATGGAGTCATTGCAAGCATCATCTACCCGATTAAAGCACTCCCAATACCGCGTTGAATACGTACGAAGGGTTTCCCCCGGTTGAATCTGCATTGCCCAGAGGGAATCGGCTTGCTTTGGCTGGACCTCATTAGTGATAAACCTTGCCCTGAAGGATTTTTGGAGTTAGTGGAAGCTCTTGATCGAAGCCGGCTCCAGTTTATAATACCACCTGACAGCCAGTGGTCCCAGACTGCTCGAAAATATTCTGCACATGAGAGCCTCGTCGTCTGCATGCAGCATCATGGCTTGCTTGTAATGGCGGATGTGATCGGTGGGGTCTGATTTACTGTCGTACAAGGTGAATGACGGTGCTTTGAATTTCTTAGGTAGTACTGCCCTTGCAATCCGTCGTACAAAGGGATCGTGCTGGTCTTCTTCGTCTGAACTGTTTCTTCTTCGCTTATGCCTTATACGTGGACCTTCTTCAGAGGAACTGGTATTTTCGGGTCACCTCTACTTCTTGGGCTCCAGGGATAATGAGTCGGAGTCGCTATCAGTGTCTTGTTGTTGGGCTCGAGGCCGTCGACCACCTGCCCTCAGAGGTCGTTCCGGATCTTGGCGTACAGCTTGTTTGGACTTCGCCACTTCCAAGGCCAAATCCTGACGGAGACGTTCGTTCTTAGCGATCATGTTCTCCAACCTCTGTTCGTTTTGCTTTGCTTGTTCCATGATCGCTTGCATTGTCTCATGCGCTGAAGTCGAGGGTGAGACGAAGTTCAAGGCGCGTCTTGCGTCGATAGTCTCTAGTCCAAGCATGTTTGTTGGAGTGAGGTCGTCTCTCTGTGTGGTTTCGTCAGTGACTATTGGAGGGTCTTTCGTTACGCCCGCCATGGATGTATTTGAGTATTCCCACAGACGGCGCCAATTGTGGGGAAGTGGTTTGGAAATACTCTTTAGATCCTGGGGGACGCTCGCGATCCTCAGATTGTCACCTGAAAAGAAATGAACACTCCGGTCGGGGGTGCCGAAATTAGCACTCCGACGGACAAGTTAGTCTCTACTCTCTCTGGATTACTTGTATTTTAAGTTAAGCATATTGATTCTCACATACCTCTTTTTGGCTGATGTTCTTCTATTTATATCTTTTCTTTCTTGGACCTCGGGATTGGGCCCACTTTCAATTCACCATTCGGCTTCTTTTGTGGCAAACCGCTTTTCACTCGGCCCCTTGCTCATCCGGCTATTTGGCCGAATAGGGTAGGATTTGAACGTGCGAGACGGGGCCGAGTGCTCTATATACTTCTACTCTCCAAGTTCAACTATTCGGCCTCTTTACGACTCCCAATATTCGGCCCCCACAATAATACTTTTGGCGTGCTATGTATAGATTACGTTTATCGTGGTATAGATTACCATACTAATTTGTACCATGCCAAATGGCTATTTGGCATGGTAGTGAACATATTTTTTTGTGTACGGAGAACATGGTTTTCGTATGATTCTCTGTTTTGTATGGAATTATTATTGTAGGTTGGAATATACTTGGTTTGTATGGAATTTGACATTAAAAGTTATTCATTTTCGGATGGATGGAAGTGAAATGCATGTAAATTGTTGAATGATTGATAATAAATGTATTGTTTTGTTTATATACATGGTACATGTTGCATGAATACGTACAGGTTGTGGACAAATTAATTAAAGAAAAACATAAAATGATGTTTTTTGCAACCAAACAATTGGTAGCTAAAAAAATTAAAATGAAAACAAATCTTTTGATGACTAAATATTTAGTAGCTATCAAAACTTGTAACTTTAGGCAACTAACATTTTAGTAGCTAAAATAATAATAAAACAAAATAAAAATAATAATAAAAAAAAAATTGGTGACTAAATATTTAGGTGTCGTTTGGTAACACTTACGTTTTCAGTTTTCTATTTATATTTACAAAAATTTTAAAAACTCAAATAAAAACTTGTTTGGTAAATTTTTGATTTATAAATCAGTGGTCTTAGTTTATAAATTTGGCCAAAAAATATAAACTCAAAAAATGTATTTCCGTTTTAAGTTTTAAGTTTTTTTTTTTTTTTGCCACCCAACACTAGCCACCACCCGCCACCATTTTTCACCACCGCCTTCCGTCACTACCACTCACCCTCCACCACCAGCTGCCACCACCCGCCACCACCAACCACCACCTACCTGCCACCCCACTCGCCACCACCACCCACCCCTCGCCGCTGCCACCACCATCACCCACCACCCACCTGCCACCACCATCAACCACCCGCCACCACCAGCCACCCACCACCACCATCCACCAGCCACCTGCCACCCACCCGCCACCACTACCCACCACCCACCAGCCACCTACCCGCCGCCACCCGCCACCTACCACCACCACCCGCCACCCACCTGCCATCACCACCCACCACCCGCTGCCACCACCACCACCACCACCACCTACCACCCGCCACCACCACTACCACCACCCACTCGCTACCACCCACCACCTGCCACCGTCACCCACCCACCCACCATCACCACCCGCCACCTACCCATTACCACCCGCCACCACCACCCACCTGCCACCACCACCTGCCACCGTCACCCACCCACCCACCATCATCACCCGCCACCTACTCGCCACCACCACCCACCCGCTGCCACCCACCACCTGCCACCGTCACCCACTCACCCACCACCACCACCCGCCACCTACCCGCCACCACCACCCACCCGCCACCACCCACCACTACCCGTCATCCACCACCCACCTGCCGCCACCCACCACCACCACCACCACCCATTCGCTACGACCCACCACTCGTCACCGTCACCCACCCACCTACCCACCCACCACCACCACCCGCTACCCACCACCTACCATCACCACCGTCTTCCGCCGCCACTTGCCACCACTTGCCATTTCTCACTCTTTTTTATATTTTTAAATTTTTTTATACATTTTGTCAATTACCAAACGCGTTTGTAGTTTATATTTTTCTAAAAATAAACAAAAAATAAACAAAAATCAATTTATAAAATTTTTGTAAATATAAACTGAAAACGTAAACGTTACCAAATAGACCCTTAGTAGCTAAAAAAAAAAATAGAATTTAGGCGACTAAAAATTTAGTAGCTAAAAAACAAAATTAGACTTTAGGCAACTAAAACTTTTAGTAGTGAAAAAAAGTTTTGGCATCTAAAATATTTAGTTGCTAAAAAAATTAGACTTTAAGCGACTAAAAAATTTAGTAGCTAAAAAGAAATAAGATGAACCGAAAAAATATTTTAGCGACTAAAATTTTTAGTAGCTAAATAATTGAAGTTTTTGGCGACAAAAAAATTTAGTTGCTGAAAATGCAATATTAAATTTATTTGAAAGCTTTTGGCGACTAAAAAATTAGTCGCCAATGGAGGATTTCGGCAACTAAACCATTTTTAGTTGCCAATTACCTTTCTGGACAGCGACCAAACATTTTAGTTGGTAAAAGTTTTTGGCAACTAAAAATTTAGTCATCAAAAGTGTAATTTGTTGTAGTGAAAACATCAACATCACCAACTAATAATGAAGGGTTGTTTTGGGAACTAGATTAAAATTTCATTTTTTAATTTTTTTAAAAATTTTGTAAAAAAATAAAAAAGGTGATGTGATCTAAAAGAAGTTAAAAATCAAAAAAATTGCTTTTAACCTCTTGTCAAAAGAGGCTGAAATTGAGTGTTTTACAGTGTCTCAGTTCATAAACTCATATGGGTTACTCCTAATTAATTTTATTCAAACTTTTTTCTATTTACAAATAATAATACAATAAGAAGCAATAATGTTAATGATAATGGTGAGTGTTGGTGAGGTGAATTGAAATTTTGGAGTGAAGAAGAAGATGAAAATGAAATAATTAAAACTTAGGGGGAAAAAATAAAGAGACTTGAATATGAAAAATACGTATAAGTGGTTAATGTGTATCATAAAAAAAATAATATTTTATTTTAATATTTAATATGTATTGTCTTTATTAGTAAATTTATATTAAGGTATAATAGAAAATTTTAGGGAAATTCTATTTCCACACACAGTTTTCTTACTCCACACACCAAGTTTCCTTACTCCACACACTTAATGAATTTTTTCGGAATCACAATTTTATCCTTTAGCAAAATTACCATCTCACCCACCACCATCTCACCCACACATCTCACAATTTCTCCATACACATCTCACCTACCACCATCTCACCAGCCACTGCCACCGCCAACCACCGCCGGCCATCGCCTCCCATGCCCAAACCTCTTCCTCAGAGTTGTGACCGTGCATCTAAATATTTAAACTCATCCTCTGTACATGTGTTTCTAAATATTTAAATTCTGAATGTTTATGAATTTGTAAATGCACATTTCTAAATTTTTCTAGAATGATCATGATCTGTATACCATTGCAATTTATCTAATTCTGCATTCTAGATGGACTATATAAACACTTCACATCCAAAATTTATTGGTGGAAGTAAAGTTGTCAAAGAAGCATTGCATCAGATCAAGTCCAATAGGGTAGCTGCACCCATTTCTAGGCCAAATGTATGTGTATAAGGTGCTATTGATAACTATAAGTTTTGTAAATGTTGCACTTACTATTTGAATTACTTCATCTTCTTCTTACTACAAATCTAAATTGGGTGCATTTTATCTGTTTGGGTGTGGATCTGGAAAAGGCACCAACATTTGAATGTACATATGTTCTATTGGCTTAGAGGCTAGGAAGTGGCGGTTGTTGATGTCATCGCTGCCGCCGTCGTCGGTAGCTGGTGTAGTTAGGGTTAAGGTTTTTGGAGTGAGAAAGAATGGAAGAAGAGTATGTGTACAGAGAATGTGAGGGTATATTTGGAATGTGAAGTGTGTGGACTGAGATAAAGAAGTAAAAATCAAATTACTAAATGTGTAAATTGAGAAAAGATATATACAGAGATAATTTGGTGTGTGGAAATAGAATTTCCCAAAATTTTAGTTAGACATATTGAGTTACTATTTAGATACAAAAAGAATCACCCCTCTGTTAAGGGTAGATTTACATTTTATGCCATAAGTTAAAGTTGGATTGAGGTTTTTTAGACTCATTTTATTGAATGGGTAAGACTTGAGACCAAGGCCATTGGCTTAGTGATTTATATAGCTGAACAATGAGAATGTTAGAGGTTTAGGATTCGAGCGAATGAAACGATTGTGATTTTTTTATTGTAATTTAATTTACTGACCACTAACATCCTATCGTTTACCAAAAAAAAAATTAAATTAAATAGCTGAGACTTTAAAATAGTCATTTAAATTCAGCTCGATTCAACCCAATTACTATTATATGAATTACAAATATTATATACATACATATATATATATTAGTATTAAGGGTGATCATGGATGGGTACTACGCAAAGTTATGAGAAGCACTTTGGTACTTGGAGATGGCAAATTAAGACCTAATTGGGAAGGACCGTACACAGTGATTGGTTTGGCAGGAAAAAGGGCATATCACCTAAAAGATATGGATGACCAAGCTATTCGAAGGCCATGGAACACGGCCAATCTCAAAGTATTTTATTTTTAGCTCTTTCTTAAGCACTTGTAATTTTTCTTTCTGGCATTTAATAAAACAAGTAGGCATTTTTTCCTGTAAAAATTTCTTTCCTCTGTTTGAAAAAATTGTTTGTACTCATTGCTTGACTAAGGGGCAATTACGAAGGTTGGCAGGTTTGACCAACACTTTTTCATTCTTCAGCCAAGATTAGGATCTAGGCTCAAGAAGGTCGGCAGGTTTGACCAACACTTTTTCATTCTTCATCTGAGATAAGCATCTAGGCTCAAGACGATTGGCAGGTTTGACTAACACTTTTTCATTCTTCAGCCGAGATAAGGATCTAGGCTCAAGACGGTTGGCAGGTTTGACCAATACTTTTTAATTCTTCAGCCGAGATTAGGATCTAGGCTCAAGAAAGTTGGCAGGTTTGACCAACACTTTTTCATTCTTCAGCTGAGATTAGAATCTAGGCTCAAGAAGGTTGGCAGGTTTGACCAACACTTTTTCATTCTTCAGCCGAGATAAGGATCTAGGCTCAAGAAGGTTGGCAAGTTCGACCAACACTTTTTCATTCTTCAACCAAGATAAGGATCTAGGCTCAAGAAGGTTGGCAAGTTTGACTAACACTTTTTCATTCTTCAACCGAGATTAGGATCTAGGCTCAAGAAGGTTGGCAGGTTTGACCAACACTTTTTTCATTCTTTAGCCGAGAGAAGGATCTCGGCTCAAAAAGGTTAACAGGTTTGAACAACACTTTTTCATTCTTCAGCCGAGATAAGGATCTAGGCTCAAGATGATTGGCAGGTTTGACCAACACTTTTTCATTATTTAGCCGAGATTAAGATCTAGGCTCAAGATATGGCAGGTTTGACCAACACTTTTTCATTCTTCAGCCAAGATTAGGATCTAGGCTCAAGAAGATTGGCAGATTTGATTCAAACCTTTTCTAAACTCTTCTTTAATTCCTCTTTTCCAATTCTTTAAACAAAGTTTTAAGGTTCTTAGGTACAAACAAATGGTGTAGGTTTATAGAATAACACTTATATATCTCAAATCTAAGATAAAAACAATTCAAAACATGGTTTTTTCTATCAAATCTTCAAACTCTTTTCTAGTTTCTAAAGTTTCTTGTGTTTCTTCATTTTAATTTTTTTAAATCTTAGTCCAAATGAATTTGTAACTAGATTAAGTTAGCAATACTAGGTAGAGTATTGAATTTCCTACATTCTTATGATTTTTCTTGGATTTCTAGGCTTGATTTCAAATTTTTCTTTGAATTTCTTTCCTTTCTCCTTTTTCTCCTTGTTCTTCCTTAGCTCCAAGAACTCCAAGCTCCTTAAGTTTCCTCTATCATTCTCAAACTTTCTAGTATTTGTAAGAATATATTAGGTTAGTTCCTTAATTACTTCATTAGCCTAATTAACTAGGCTTAGTTCTAATTAACCATGTTTAAATCCTAAACTTATTTAGTCTAATTAACCTTGCTTAGGCTTAGGCTAATCTTGTTTAACTTTTGCTAATCCTACTTAATTTTTGACTAAGTGTTCATTAGGCTCTATTCATTAGATTAACATCATTAAGCTCATCACTTAAGGTATTTTAGATCATCTAGGGATTCAATTCTCCAATTCAGATAATTTCGCTAACTTTTCAATACTTGCCAAGTTTCCTATCTTAAGATTTCATAGTCAAGTTCTTCAAAGCTACCTTGATTTCTTACTCACACTCAACAAATTCTAAAATTTTCTATTGCAAACATATCACATGCATAATGCAAATGAAATAGGAGAATTTCTTAACATGAATGGATGCATAACTCAGTTGTCACACTTTAGGTTTCCTAAATCATCTAAGTGTTCAATATTCAACATCAAGGTGAATTCCTTAACTTTTCAATGTTTACTAAATCTATTGGACATTTTCAAATTCTTCTAGGTTCCTTAAGGTTCTCTATCAAACACCAATATTCCTAAGTTTTCTAGCTAATGTATTCATATCCTAAATTGTTATCCTAATAATTCATATTTTTGTTTCTAGAACATTAGAAGGCAATTAAATTAGAGTGTCTTGTGATATGGAATAGTTATTTTGACCTGAGGTATTCAAAGATGAATGATGATATAATTGTAGTACGTGGCATTCGTTGGGGTGTCACACCCCACCTACCCCAGACTTGTCCAGTTGTTCTATCAAAATATGTTTACGGATCCCAATTTCCGTGATTGTTTAAGGACCACAGTCGATAGCATCACCCTCATTATCTATCTTGAGGACCTTGCCATTATCCTTGGGTGCCACCGCATATGTCCCCGCAACTCTCCATTCTAGGACTATGATGATACACTGTCAGTGCCTTATCTCATACGAACTGGCTTTCCAGATCGTGCAGGTGATGCTAGTCATACTTTTGTTCGCCGCCACAATTTGCCACCCCGGCTCTGGTTGATTGATGTCCGCTTTCGGCAGAACATCATTTCCCTTGGGGTATAAGGAGGAGCACCGCGGTGCTTTTATTTGGGCTTTTCATCACTTTGAGTTCGATTTTTGGGCTCTTCAGATGCAGCCTCTCGCTGCCTATGTTGACCCTGCGGGTATGGGTGATGATGTTCCCATGACCAATCTTGCCCCTGGCCATGCTACCCCCGGTCTTGTTGATCCACTTGCACTCATCTTTATGATTCGTGCTAATTATGAGGCCTTTCATCATGAGCACATTCGCCTTCAATAGTTTGTTGATACCCTTCAAACCGATTTTTATGCTTATTGGGACCTCTCTCAGTAGCATTATGAGGCCTCTCAGGCCTATATGCAACAGTCCTTCGTTGATATGAAGGATCTTATGCGCTTTCTTTTAGCCAAGTATCACCCACCATCGATACCGTCACCTCAGTGACACTATGCTACTCTTTGTTCCCTTTTTTTCAAGCTCTATTGTTATCACTATTCTCCACATTATGGACCTTTTCCTTTATTTTTTTCTCTTTATTTTCTATTAGGTTTGTATCTATCTATATATATATATATATATTTGTGTGTGTGTATGCCTAACTCTCCTAACTATGGACCTCCTATATTTTTGTATATATCTTTTCTTCTATGTCTTGGCATATCAGGTCATCCATTGCACGTCATTGTACTATATTGTTGGAGGTGGTTCTCTTACCTCTTATTTTTTCGCTGCAAACTGCTTTGGTGCTATTCTTTCCCTCTCATATTTTTTTATTTGGCTTCTTAAATTCTTTGTATTTGCCAGTGAAGGCATTACCACATTTTGTTAGGGGGGTTTTTGAATTGTTGCCTAGTTTTTACATTTAAGCTTGATTAATGGGATTTATGATCGATATAGAGTTTGTATGTGAATATGGTTGTGCTACTCTCTTTATCACGTTAACCATTCTAGTTTGCTTATGTCTTAGGTTGAGGGCGCGTGAGCTAGATATTTTTGGATTATTCTTGACTTATGAAATATGATATCATTTCAGCATCATTGCGTGAGGATTGTTGGTATCACTTGTCACTTTGTGCACTTACATGCTCACATTTGGTTGTGACAATTAAAGTTGACATTTTTTATTATATGTTGCTTCCACTACTTATGATGAATTGGGTTTTGAGAGATTAGCATGGGTTCATTCAAAAAAATAAAAAATAAAAAATTGACTGGCTTGGGTTCATAGCCTTTCTAACTTAAGTTATTAAGCCTGTTAGGGTGTCTCTACACCTAGTGTCCTAAGTCCGTCTGCATTGGGAGTCACTGGCCTAACACTTATTACATGGGTTAATCAGAAATCTTAAAAGATCCATTCATATTCAAAAAAAGAAAAAAATGGACCCATGTTTAATTTCAAAGATTCAAGACATTTGGTTATTGGGAGTTAGTACATGAGTAAAAGATGTTGCCTTTCACTCCACACCGAATCTCACTTCACAAGAAAGCAACATGTGATACATTCCATTTGATTGTGATTCAATGCTGTTTGTTGGCATATTTATGTGCTCATGAATAGTTTGAAGATCCATCTGACTTGCTTGCTTAAAATTTATTATGAGTGAGAGAGGCTAATTTTGCTAAAAATGGGGTGGTGTTGAGTATTTGAGTATGAACCTGTGGTGAGTTTCAATTCCTTCGATCAAGTGTGATGTTTATGGGTACCATCTTTGGAAACCCTCACGAGACTGCACTCATCTACTTGGGTCACCTTGTGGTTTAAAAGGCTTGTAGCATATGCTAAATGCAAACGTGATCCCTACAAAAGTTTCATAGACAGATTTTGCTTTGTTTTTCTTTACTCGAGGACTAGTAAAGTGTAAGTTGTGGTGTAACACTTTTGTTTCTAGGTCCGCTCAAGCGGAGAATGTTATGCTTGAGTGAAAATTTTTAACTCTCAGTATCTTGTGAGTTTATAGGCAGGACGCTCGAGCGTAGAAAGCTGTGCTAAAGAAGAGAATGTTGGTTCCCAGTTGTTTCACTTTTGGGACTTGTCATTTTACGCTCAATATTCGTCGCTCGAGTGGGCCTCCAAGTTTGTGTCTTACACTCGAGCGTGAAAAGTGGCGCTCGAGCGGACTGCACGATATCAGCAACTTAAAAAGGACGATTCTAGATAAATCTCTCACTTTTTCCTTTCTATCTTCCTTTCCCTCTTCGTATCTCTAAGAAACCCTAAGTTTCTACCTTAGAATACCTCTCATTCACTTAAGATCCAACCAAAATCTCTTGCTAAGAGTGAAGCACACTTGGAGATTGTCATTGTCTACCGATTGGATTTTGAGTTAGCGAAAGATTATCGTAGAAGCTTTGCTATTTTGCTAGATTGTTGAGGTAGAGATACTTTTACCCTAATATTTCTTTATTTTGAAGAGGTTTCATGGCATTGTTGTGACTTATGAGTTAGTTTTAAGATCTTGTTAGATTAAACCCATATTCATATGAATGAACCATTTTGGTTGATATTGTTTGAAATTTCTTAAATATTTTTACAAAATATGTATAGAAATGCTATTAAAACCCATATCTATGATGAAGGAGAAAAACCCCCAAATTTGGTGAAACCCTAACTTTTCAATTTGGGTAGAAAACACTAATTTGAATGGAATTTTCTTTAATTCATGGAACATTACGAATAGTAAAGAGATGAAAGACGTGGATGTTAATATGGTAATGGAATTGTGGCTTGGATGTTATTTTTCTGTGAATGTTATGTGGTGTTCCATCTCTTGTGTTGTTGGATGCTTGTTGGTAGATTGGAATAACGATAGAATTGTGAATTGTGCATGAGTCCGACTAAGAGTCAGTTTTGAATATGTGGTGTTGTGTTGGTATCCATACAGGGAAGGTTAAAGGTGCCTAAATGCCTTGTCTAGGCTTATCACTGGACGAATGTGGGGAAAAAAATATTTTTGGGTGTCCACAACGTTCTGCCGTATTGTAGTCGGCAAAAGTGGAAAAACGGATGGTTTTCTTTAGGTGCCCACTCCCTGTTGTATAATAGTCGGCAAATGTGAGGGCGGTTTTAAAACAAAAGACAAATGGTGTTTTGAATTGGACTCTTATAAGCGACTCATGGCATGCTTTCTATGGATGTGATTGTTTAATTGTTATGCATGAAGACATGAAATGTAATTGTTGCTGTTGTTTGTCAGGTATCAATTTGATTGATAAAGATTACATACGAGAACAAATTTCTTTTGTAATGTTTTGTTGCGAGGATACCATATTCTTATTCAAGTAATTAAATACTTGGTTAAATGTGTTCCTAGTGGGCATATAGCTCAACCCTATGTTATTTTCAGGAAATGATGAAGTACCACCACAATGAAGCTTGGAGTAGAACTTGTTGACCTCTGGGATTAAGACTTAGAGATGTTTTGTCACTAAGACTCCCTGTTTTGTACTAAGATTTTATATTATTATTTTCTTTTATTTCTTGTATGCCCTTGAGGCCCATTTTGATGTAATGCCATCTTGCTTCTTGAACTAAGTTCGCTTTGAGATATGTACATTGGAATATTGTAAAGTGTTGAATGTCAGTTCAATGGGAGAGATGGCCTCTGTTTGGCATTTTGCTATTGCGGTTGTGAATTGTATCCTATAATTTTGGCAGGGCGTTACATGTGGGGTATGATCTGAGGTGAAATGTTACACTTTAAGTCTCCCTAACTTATGTTTTTAGTCTTCTAGATTATGATATTTGATACAATAAAGTGTTTTTCTCCCTTTTCAGGTTAATATCACTCCGGATACAAAAAGATCTCAAAAAAAAGTGAAAATCCACAACAGAGTAGATTCGCTCAAGTGGAATTCACAACCTGCATAAGTTGATTTCCTTGAATCAAGTTTCGCCTCTAAGTTGATCCGTACGAGTGGCATATTTAAACTGCACAAGCGGATTTTCCTCATTTTGTGTGCACGCACTTTTGACTTAGAATTGGCTGGAAGTGATAAAAAGAGGTTTTGGGGCACTTGTTCAGAGATCTGAAACCCTAGAAAAGACGGCTAGAAGCTAGAGAAGAATGACAATCATCAATCCATCGCATTTTCTTCAACCTTCGAAGTGTTTAACCTCTCCATAAGCAACTAAGCTTTCTTCTTATGATTGAGAATTTTGTATTTTAATTCTAATTTTTCTTTAGAATTGGATAATCGTTATATGATCGTTTTTAAATCTTTTATTCAAACAATCTTTTCATTCAGTTTATATATTCAATTTTTATGATTAAGAATGCATGATCATAAACTGTTTTATTTTCTTGTATATACAAATCATAAGATGAGTCATGCTTAGGGGAGACAAGTCGTGTCATAATCCTAGTTTAGGGCAGATGATTCATGTTGACCGAAGATGATTCATGCCTACGTTTTGAATATACTCATCCTCTTGACGATGATATCGGGGTTTGTAGCTACAATACGTCATTATTATCCAGGCCATTGATTTACTAGACCTAGATATTTTAATGACATGATGTGCGATTAGTAGTGAATTCGAAATCCTAAGTCTATATCCATATTCGAACAACCCTCTTTAGTTGCGCAATTACTTTAGTTTTAATTTAAATTCTCATTTGCAAAAGTCAATCATCCTCCTTTCTTCAAATTAAATTAGAAATTACCAATTAAATTGATACAACTCAACCCAAAGTCCTCATGGTACGATACATGGATAATCTACTATTCTACTAAATTATTGTTTTGTTTAGTTCTTTATTTTTTATTGAAAAATGACTGATCAGTTGGGTTGGAAATTATTACAACAATGAATAAATTAAAGATGTGGGGATGGAAGTTATTACAACAATGAATGAATTGATTCAGCCAAATAAAGTTGAATCTAACAAAATATAAGATAAAAGTAAATAAATAACAAACAACAGCCTCAAGAACCTAGGAGATCACCCTCCAGAAGTTGCATTGTTTTGCTTTGTTCTGCGTGGAGCAAGGTTAATCAACTGGATGAAAGATTTGCTAGTCGGATTATTTCTTGGCCGGCTGAATGAAAGATCAGAGGGAAAATCTATTTTGTGCAATAGAGCCAAAATAGAACAACAACACCTTAGAAAGGTACTCATCCTTTCTACCTCTTCCTCTCACAGATACACTTAAGAAAAAGGTAAAGGCCTCAACTCACAATTAACAACACAAAAAACTATGTGCAACCACTACAATAAATTACACTTTTGGCGACTAAAAGAATTTAGTCACCAAAAGTGTCACTGTTGGGAACTAAACAATATATTAGTCGGCGTTAGTTTAGGGTATAGCTACTAAATATTTTTAGTCGAGATATATTACTTATTGGCAATTAAAACAAAATTTAATCGCTAAATATTCCATAATAGGTGACTAAAAAATATTAGTCACCGTTAGTCTAGATTTTAGGCTATTCAATTTTTTTTTTTAGTTGACGTATAATATTTTTTGCTGACAAGGAAATTTAGTAGCCAAACAGTTATTTTTTTATAGTTACTCTTTGGCAACAAACAATTTCGCCAGCAAATATTAAGTTTTCGTGACTAAAAAAAATTATTCGTCGTATATTTATTTTTTTTGACCAAATAAAAAAATTAGTCGCCAAATTAATACCTTTATCGACTAATATTTCAGTCATCATTGATTAATCTTTGGCTACAAAAAACTTTAGTCGCCTATTATTGAGATTTGCTGACAAAAAACCAATTTCGTCACTAAAGGTGTAAAACTTTTAGAGGGAAATCATTTAATATTGGCGCCCACCCCTATTTTGTTCAGACAAAACAGATTGTTCTCTCTCTCTCACACAGATACTCTTTCACCCCCAAACCCTACCCCATTTCACCTCATCGTAGACCACCGTTGCTTCCCGTATGTCGTATATCTCTACCGCTACCACCATCGCCGCAAATCACTACCGCTGCAGATCATAGGTTTGCTCTCTCTCTCTCTCTCTCTTCCTTCCTTTATTTTCCCCTTTCTGACTGTTGCTCTAGGGTTTTACATGCTTGATTCAGTTTAATTTTTTTATTGATTTCTAAAATAGTTTGGCTGTTGTGGTTTGATTTCTAAAGTTATATGGGTTTGCTGTCCTAAATATGGGTTTGATTTTTTGATATATTTCCCCCTCTTTTTCATTTCTCTTTCATTAGTTTTGAAAAATCTAGAAACCTCCTAGATGTTGATTTGTGATTATGTATCAATTTTAAGCAGAATATAAAAATCCCAATCAAACAATCAAGAGAAAGAGACACAAAGATTTTACGTGGAAAAACCACAATTGGACACCTTCCAATTGTGATAAAAAAACCACGGGCCACAGCCACCAGAACAATCCACTAAGAAGATATAAAGGAATTACACAGGTATCACTCTCAATTATCTAGCGAATCCACAACGCCTAATTGAACCGACCTTTATGTGCCTCTTCCAACCCCATCTTCACCACGGAATTGTCTTTCTGATGAGCCACTCCGGATTCCACCACCGAAGGTTCAGACCGAATTCTTCAGAATCCACAACTGAAGAACAACTTTGATGAGCCACTCCAGAATTCACAACTGAAGCTTCAGGCTCGAATTCTTCAGAATCCACAACTGAAGAACAACTCTCTCTTTTGTGTAACAAACAAAACCTTTGATGTAGCCTTTTCAGATCATGAGTTGAATACTCAATAAGACATCAAAGAAAAATAAAATATCCCCAGATATAAACCTTGAAGAACCAAAAAGAAGATCTGGAGGAATAATTCATGAGTAGTCTTGTTTTGGGAGAAAACCAACTACTTATAAAGAACCAAAATAATTCTTGTCTTGGAAGAAATCCAACTTCTTGTAGAACACCAAAAGAAATCCTGTTTCAGAAGAAAACCAACTCTTTGAAAAAATTCCGGATTCTGAGGCTCGCTCGAGCGAGGATTTCCTGGCTCGAGCGAGGAGAGTAAATTTCGTGATTTCTACTAGTGCCTTCGCTCGAGCGACGGATCCTTGGCTCGAGCGACCAATCACTCCTTTCAGGTTTTTGTGCGGACGCAATCCTTGGCTCGAGCGAGCATTCCTTGGCTCGAGCGAGAAAGTCTTGGCTCGAGCGAGCACTCCTTGGATCGAGCGAGCAGCGGCTGACATGCAATTTTGAATGCAAATTTGAATTTTGCTTCGGCCGCGAGCTGACCGGGCAGCTCGACCCCCGTAATAATCAGCGAAGTGGCAATCTTGAAAGCATTAACATCACAAACTTCTCTGCATGGCTCGATTCGGGTTTGGATTCGCATCTAATAAACTCATAGCCTTACTGAAACAAAAAATGCGAATAAAATTACAACTCAAAGGAGTTTTGTCAAACGGGGTTGCCAATAATAAAAACCTAACAAGTTTCAAAGCCCTAATCCATTGATTGTGAATGTATTTTCCTGTATGGCTAATTGTGTATGTATTCAAAGCCCTAATCCATTGTTTCAAAGCATTGAGCTGTTTGACAATAAGAATTTTTTATGCACACTTGCACTTTTTTAAGTTAGCCATTCAATACGTTATCACTCCTCCATTCTAATTTTTTAGTCATCAGTTATATGTGCGGTAGATACAAAATGTATAAAGCAAAGTGTTTCTTTTATCTGATATTGCTTGATGTAGGTTGGGGTGGAGTTTAATCTTTAGATTCTCTTACTAGGGAGATTTAAAAAAATAAAAAACAAGTAAAAAAACAAGGTGACATGAGTTCTGTTCTGTGGAGCTATTTGATTGGTAGTCCTCTTTGTTAGAAAATTGAATTCTCTAGGCATGTCTGCATTCTCTGTAGGTCATTTTTATGTTACACGAGCCATAAGCTCCTATAGTAAATAAGGAAATGCACTTTGTATGACATGGTTATATTAGAGAAAATTCAAATCAAGAAAAAGGAAAATTTGTTGATGGGATCATTTTTAGCTTCTCTTGCATCTACTTTTAAGCCTTGAAATTCTTTCTCTTGACTAATATTTCCTAACCTAGCTCATACAAGTTTCAATTTTGATACTATGGTTACAATAGTAGATAATTTATTTGCTTCCCATTTATGATTATTTCTCAAAGAATTTTGTGGTATTAAACTAAGTTGAAAATGTGATTTGAGGCTGGTTTTGGGTTCTTCTAACCATTCCAAATAATAGAATAGATGTTTATTATCTCTTATTACAGAAAAAGTTACTGATTTGGTACAAACAGTGAAATCGTGTCTGTTTAACTTCATATCTATAGATGGAGTATTAGCCAAGTGTTGGTTTTTGACTCATTGTTCACTCTCAAATTGTTTTAGTTTTAATGTATCATGTTTCTTATTGGGTTAAAATTGGTGAGAAGACTTAGTCGAAATGCAATCAAATGGAAAATTTTGGCAAAAGGGGCTGCTGATGAAGGTGGGAGATCATATAAGAATATCGATGCATTTGTAGTTGAATTAGTACGATCTTGGTTGTATTACTGCTTGATTTCTTCATAAACAAGAATTCTAATTAAAATAATATTAAAAAAAAGATGGTTGATGATTGATGAATTTACCACGACCAATGTCTATTTTTTTTCTTATTCCCTTAATCCATTATAGAATTCTTGCTATGTTTTTATTTCTTTCTTGTTTCATTCAATCATTTAGAAGTTATTAGCACTTCATCAGACGTTGTATTGCATTTTCAGTTTTAATTTTCTATCTCCACTAAGCTTCATTAGTGGGACTATACTGGTAGAAATTGTTCCATAGCTTTGTTCTTGTGTGGACCTAACTATTTGAGCATGGTGTAAATTAATATACAATGCTTTTTCTTTTTTTTTTTACTTTATACATTTCTTAATATGATCATGCACCCCACTGTTTTAAGGTATTGAATAGTTTGCAAGTGTTCTAACCACATAACAATATCAATTTGTTGTTGGCCACTTTTGATTTGAAAGTGAGGCATCATTTTACTTGTAACTTTATTAGTGCGATAATTTCGTTTACATTATTTTAGCCACTTTTGGTTTGCAAGTGCACTAACCACATAACAATATCTAATTTCATTTTAAGGTATTGATATGTTTTTATGCTCAATTTTGTTTACTTAAATATCGTATGGTTTTATGCTCAAATTTCTACACTTGTTTATTTGCCACTTAGGAATTGAGATAAGTTATGTGGATTGTGAAGTTAGGTTAATGAATTAAGGAAGTTTATGAAAGTTAAAGTGTATGCCAGAAATCAATGTTAGCCATCAAACTTGAGATGCTTTAATGAAACTATTCCATGTAATTAATCATTTTTTTTTACATCTTTTCACTTCAAGACACAAGTGAGTCTGTCTCTTATGCATTTATAAAAATGAATCCCATTACTTTGTGTTTAGGAATGAAAAAATAAAATTATATATACATTCTTTTTAGATTATATAACATTGTGATACAATACTTTTGAAAGGTATTAAACTAAGTTGAAAATGTAGTAAATATTGTGAATCGAAGCACCTTTGTGATGGATTCAAACTAGATTTAAGACTGGGTTAGGGGTGTGTTTGCTGCTGCGTTCGAGATAGATTGAGGCTAGTTTCGGTGCTGATTTGGGGATGGATTGATACTAGTTTTAGTGCTGATTTGGGGATGGTTTGAGGTTGGGTTTTGGTGTTGTTTTTAATGCACTGCTTGTGACTTGTGGCTGGACCACAACCTTTTTATTTTATTTTATTTCTATCAGTTCTGTTTTACTTAATAAATAATTCTCATTCATTTAATTCACCTTTCTTCTAACCATTTCAAATTGACTATATAAATCATGGTATATTATGATGTATTTCTTTCTTTCGCATCAACAACTTGGTGCCATTAAGCCTTAAGCCTTGGTTATTTACTATATAAATCCTAACTTTTTATGATAGCTTGGTTGTTTCTTCTACTTATGATGGTTGTGTTTGGTGAATTTTGTTATTCTTTTTTTGCTCTCTATTACATTTATTTTCTTGTATGTTCTCATGATCTTTAATTGTATTGTAGTCTTTACTATTATTGTTTTAGTAATCTACTTCCTTTGGGTTATACTAATGAGGTTTAATTATCTAGGTGCACTGTTTCATGTTCATATATGTGTCTCTTTCTTTATGTTCTATTTATATAGTTGAAATAGTTAGTTTTTTCACCCTAACTTTAGAATACAATTGCTAAAGCATGTATTTTCAAATTGTAAGCTAAGTTGCAAATAAGTGAAAGCTAAAAGGCTTCAATACAACATGTATTCTATTAAATTTCATAGTCAAATATTATTTAATGATTATAGTAAGACATATATATTGTCAAATAGGTTGAGTTTAGAGTTCAGAAAAAGCTTATAAAATAGAGAAGAGGACAAATGAAGGTTTCTAGTATGGAGAAATATTGCATACTGTGGACTTCCATTATTGAGTATTTTTGTTTATGTGGTGTCCATGTTAATCTTTGATTGACTTGTAGGCCTTGTTTGTTTGGCTCCATGAATGAGTGGATTGGACTAATAGTGAGGGAGGATCACATAAAGAGTGTTTGGTTGTGGAAGGTTGTGATCGGATTAACACTCCAAAGGGACAAGCAATCCATCTCCTTGGTTGAACTAGCATGGAAGGAAAACATATGAGATTAGAAATCTAGTGATGGGATTAATGGATTAAAATATTAAAAAGGATTAAAGTATTTTTAATATTATTTTTTTCAAATAATTTATTTGTGAAAGAAATATTTGAATTTTTTTAACAAATACTAAAAAAAAAAATATGATTTTTTTTATATTTAGTGAATTTTTAAATGATTTTTATGCAAAATTTACATTTTTAAGTGTCTAGATTAAGTGGACTTAAAAAGTACAAAAATAATAATAATTATAATATTATAAAATACTAAAAATCAAAAAATATTAATTTTATATATTAATACTATTTATAGTATTATTAATCTGGTAGTGTACAAGCAAACACTCTTAATCCTCCATCTCCAACTTAATACCACTACACTATTAATCTCCGCACTCAATCCTACCGTACTTTTAATCCCCTCCATCCTATGGAGCCAAACAAACAAGGCCGTAGAGTTCAAGAGTTGGATGATGACAAAAGATAGGTTGAAAAGTAAAGAGTATCAACAAGGTGTTCAGTCATTTATTGACTTTGCTATAAAAAAAATTAGGCCTCCATGATGACATTC
Source organism: Camellia granthamiana (assembly GCA_036172215.1). Classification (NCBI taxonomy): domain Eukaryota; kingdom Viridiplantae; phylum Streptophyta; class Magnoliopsida; order Ericales; family Theaceae; genus Camellia; species Camellia granthamiana. Next base: position 68,871,968 of record CM069908.1, read on the forward strand.
GTTGTTCGTGTGTTGATTGTTTAGTTGAACTTGATTCGAAGAGGAATCGCGTGTTCTTATAGAACTTGGGCGCACCACGGGGAACATGTTCCCATGTGTCATGATCAGTCTAGTGTGTCAAACAATGACAATCAAAGAGATGGACCTATAATGATAGACAATCACAAGAATTTGGGCGAATTATCTATTATGTTGAAAGAGATTTACATGAGTTGTCTCATGAATGATCATATCGACGAAGAATCTAATAGCTCAGAGGGGGAAAATTTGTTGAAGTTCATTAAGTTGTTCAATGATGCTCAACGCAAAGTATACACGGAGTGTAAAAAGTTCTCTGTGTTGTCCTTCATTTTTAAGACGCTTCACATTAAGTGTACAATAAATGGAGCAACAAATCATTTGATATGATTATGCAAGTTTTCAAAGACATTCTACCAAATTGTGATGAAATTGTTCCATGGACCCTTTATGAAGCGAAAAAGTTCTTATGTGAATTGGGTTTGGGATACGAGGCCATTCATGCATGCAAGAATGATTGTATTTTATTTTGGAATGACAACACAAAACTAGAGACTTGCTCTACATGTAAGGAGTTTAGATACAAGTTGAATGATGAGAAGGGTAAAAAGATTCCTCACAAAATATTGAGGTACTTTCCTTTGACATCGAAGTTGAAGAGATTGTACATGTCCAAAAAAATAGCCGCAGATATGAGATGGCACAAAGAGAAGCGTGTGGATTATGGAATATTAAGGCATCCAACCGATGGTGAGGCATGGAAGGACTTTGATAGGCAGCATCCTACATTTTTTTGTAGATCCTCGGAATGTAAGGCTAGGGCTTGCCATGGATGGTTTCAATCTATTTGGAAATATGAACACATTGTACAGCATGTGGCCCATAATCCTAATGTCTTACAATCTTTCCCCATGGAAGTGTATGAACCCATTCTGGTTAAACTACCACTTCCCACGAGCTCCAAGTATTCAAACCTAGTAGCTCTGATACCAAGTTGTAATGCCTCAAATTTCTAACCCAAATGATAATACAACAATCATGGCTCTTTCAAGGAAAACCGAATATAAATCTCCAAACTTACATTACATGATACAATAGTTCTTCATGCAACAATACATTAATCTAACAACAAGTAAATAAACAAATAAATACCCCCAAGGGTTTACAAGTTTCCAAGGCTTGAGCCTGGTTACACAAAACAGTTTTTCAAACCCACACACATACAGCCCTTAGCTTACATACAGAGTCATAGCAAAATGAGAGTCTCGTACTCTCAACACACATTTTCTCGCCTTTAGTTAGGCGGCATCACCACATCTTTTCCCGCACAAAAATCCCGTAGGGTGAGCATAAAGCCCAGTAAGAAATCCTTAACAAAGTATATATATTTTATACAAGTCTCAAGAGACGAAATGCATATGTCATGCTATGCCCTTTTTGAAGATAAATCACATTTTCATCTTTTGAAAACCATCATGCTCAATGATGTCATGCAATTTCAATTGTCCAAAACTTAACAATTTATTTCAAGGGCGGTAAATACGACTCTGGTAATCCTCAGGTCGGTGTTTGCAAGTAGACTATACAAGTACTACCAAATTGTCATTTTTACCGATATTAACGGAAGGCTCGATACCTATCCGCGCGGGTTTTCGGTCTTTCACCCCGGACTTTCAGGCCAACTTATTCAATATCATCTACACCACCTATCAAGACTTACTAATATATTTACCCCAAAACCATTTCATAAAAACTTGTTTCTCAACATTCTTTTCTCAATGCAAGTTTTCAAATCAACTTTCAAAGTTTAATGTAATCAAATGAATTGTTATGCCAATAACACAAGATAAATATAAATACTTTTATTCCAATTCATCATCTAAGGAATAACACAATTCCCTCTTCTCAAATATCCTCAACAATTAGTCATTTCAAGACTATTTCAACGTTTTGAACAATAATTTTCAAAATGAACAACAATTCTCATATTCCCTGAAATTCATCATTTATGTAAATATAAATAAGAAATTTTCCAAACATCCATTTATTTTGACACACAAAATAAATATAACAATATCATTCATGGATTTTCAGTCTCTTTTAAAAAAATCCCTAAATTCTAGGTTTTCTCACTAAAATTATACAACTCAAATCTTTTAAAAGAAAACTTTCCAAAAATCATCTTTTCTTCAATCAACGAAGATCAAAACCCATAAGATCATTTTAAAAGAACAAGAGACAAACCCACTTTCAAAATCGCTCAACTTCTCAAATCAACAATCAATTTTCAAAGCTATCGAAAGGTGATTTCGAAAATCATATAGATTTTGCAAAAATATATATATATAACTCTAAGAAAATCCATACCTCAAGTTTTAAAGAAGAAATGAGATAAAACCCCCAAAATCAACGGTGTTGAAACTCGATCTTCACCGCACACAACGAAGCCCTCGAGAAGTTAACCAACTTTGATGAAGAACTTATGGCAGAACTCTAATGGATATTGAGAAATCAAGGTTTTGATCCAATTTGGCGTAGGGAAATGTAGAGAGAAGGGAGAGGAAAGGGTTTTTAGAGAGAAAGATATACAAAAGTGATCTGAAATATCAGATTTGCGAACTGATATAACATAGTCCGCTCAAGCGTGGAAAGCCCCGCTCGAGCGTCAAATACACTTTCCCAGTACTTTTGTAGACAGGTCAAATTTCTGGAACCAAACATTCTCCGCTCGAGCGCATAAATGGCCGCTCGAGTGGACAAGCAACTTCTAATGCATTTTGCATTTTTGCTTCGAGGGCGCTACCCCTCAACCCCGCCAGGGCGCTGCCCTAGGACCCGCCAAGGAAGTCTGCCCCCTAGACCCCTCGCGAGCTGACCAGGCAGCTTGATCCCCGCTAGGGCGCTGCCCTCTGGACCCTTGCGAGCTGATCGGGCAGCTCGATCCCCGACATATTTAGCGAAGTGGCAAAACTGGGATCACTACATGGACCATCAATGATTTCCTTGCATATGGTAACATGTTTGGTTGGAGTACAAAGGGTTACTTGGCTTACCCTAATTGTAACATGGATGCATCATCTCAGAGTTTGCGAAGTAAGATAGGGTACATGGGCACTCGTCGCTATTTACTTGAGAACCATAATTGGTAAAGAAGTAAGCTTTTCAACAACCAAATTGAGAATCAGTCCAAACCTATGAAGTTATCAGGAGAGCAAATATTGGAGTAAAATGATTCTAGGACATACAGGTTGGATAAAAAGCATCCACACAACCAAAAAAGAAAAAAGAATGAAAAAATCAAACTTCAAATTGGACAAAAAAAAACATTATGTTCGACCTACCCTATTGGAAAACACTGAAGCTTTTATACAACCTTAATGTCATGCATATAGAGAAGAATATATATGACAATTTAGTTAGGACACTATTGAGCATAAGTGGCAAGAACAAGGACACGAAAAAAGCACGCTTAGATTTGGAAGACATGAGAATACGAAAGGAGTTACACTTGAAGAGGTGTTCCAATGGCTCTTCGAGAAGCCTCCAGCATCGTACACATTGTCCCCAGCAGAGAGACAAGGTTTTTGTGATTTCTTGAAATTGATTAAGTATCATGATGACTATGCAGCAAATATATCCAAATGTGTGACCGCTCATGGTGGTAAATTATCTGGCCTCAAAATCATGGCTGTCATGTCCTTGTACAACGACTTCTCCAATTGGGATGTGTGGATACCTTTCCAAGGAGATTGAGACCACACTTTTTGACTTGGCAACTTTTTTCAACCAGTTGTACTCAAAGACATTGAAGGTGACTGATTTGGAGAAACTAAATGAACAAATTGTACTTATACTTTGTAAGCTTAAGAAGATTTTTCCTCCGGCTTTTTTTTTTTTTTTTTTTATGTCATGTGTACTTGGAAATTCATTTGCCTCACAAGGCTATGCTTGGAAGGCCAATATCGATGAATGTATCCCATTGAGAGGTATACCTACGAGTTCAAATCATATTCATTTACATATAGTATAAAATGTAAATATTGATATTCAAATCATATTGACATGTAAGATGCTCGAACTTCTGAAAGGGTTTGTTGGCAATAAACCTTAACCAGAAGGTTCCATTACAAAGGCTTACATTTTCAAAGAGTGTACAATGTTTTGTTCAATGTATTTGGATGAAGATGAAGCGGTGTTTAACCGGGAAGAAAGGAACTATGATGGGGGTGACAATGGCCCAAGATTGGCGGTTTTCACTCAAAATGTTCATCCGTTTGGCCAACTCCCAAGGGCAACCGATGTGTCTGTAGCTGATCGCAAAATGGCTTATTGGTTTGTCCTACACAATAGCTCAGAAGTGGAAGAATATCTAGAGTACGACTTGAACAACTAAAATACTATATGTGAGCTATATGTTTTTTTTTTTTAGAATTCATTCTTCCAAAAGTACTTATGAATTACATTCTATTAACTAGGGAACACAAGATGTTGTTGCAACAACAATATGGAAGTGCATGCTACGTTGCAAAGACATAATACAAAGAATTTCCTAAATGTTTCAAAGATGGCGTAAGCTAAAATTCATTATAGTATAGTTTACACATGATGTTAAATTATGTCGAAAATAACATGACACATTTTTTTTATGTAAATAAACCAATTGCGGAAGCAAAAGTCACCTGAAGTAACCGATAAGATATGATCATTAGCCAATAGTCCTAATCACTTGGTGAACACATATTTGGGATGCATTTGTAATGGCGTCCGATTCTATACTATCGACTGTGACAACCATCATAAAAGTCAAAATAGTTGGTTGGTAATGGAAGGGGACAATGAAGGCCAATTGATAAAGTTCTATGACTACATTTGCAAAGTTTAAGAAATGACATATTTGTTTAGAGATCGGGTTATTTTGTTCCAATGTGAATGGTATAACACTGGTAGTAGCAGAACTTTGCGTGTCAAACCATATTTGACAATTGTGGATGTAAGAAGTCAATAGTATAAAGATGACTTGGTTGTGTTACGAAGTCAAGTTCAACAAGTTTTCTATGTTCATGATACAAAGTTAGGTGCCAATTGGAGAGCCATAGAAATATCGAAGAATTTGGGATGTGCTAGAGCTAGATGATATGAAACCTGACAATGTGTTCTAACAAGATGAAACCACTAATGTTGTACTAGCTGAGCCTATTGATGATGATGTGGTTTAGCGTCGAGATTGGCACATTAATCAACTTATGTAAATATTCTACATTGATCAAAACATCAATGATTTATGTGATGGTTTTAGTTAATGTATATCATGTTTTTTACTTATTGCAGCTACTAGCATGGCTCCTAGGATGAAGACGAGTCGGCATAAGAAAGCATCAAGTGGTAACATAGTAACAACCTCAGCAGCATCTCCACATGACATTGGCACCCCTTTGACTTTATCTGATGAGACGTAGCCACCGAGTGATACACAGGCAGTGGCCTATAAGAAGCTGACAGTTGGCGTAGTTAAGATCATTGTACTTAACTATTGTCAATTATTTGTAATCAATATTTGCAATTTGTGACTTGTTGGTTTGTTACTAGGGTGAACTAGATCAACTCGTGTACGAGGACCTACACTAGGAAAAGGAGTGCAAAAAAATTTGTTAGCAAAAAATGAGAGAAATTGTATGTTTATGTGAATCAGCTGTTGAATGCAATCACTTGAGGGAATGCCACCCCAGCAACGAATGAGTTGGGACTGCAGATTAGGAGGTTATGCCCTCTTAAGGAAGTGAAGTCATGGATCAAAATTGATCAAAGTACCAAAGATGTTGTTATCTAAGTTGTGCTAGTAAGCATGACTATATTGCGATAAATGTCTTTGTTAAGCATAGTTGTAATTGCTGAAATTAATTAATTCAATACTTTATTTTATTATTATGTGCAGGACAAGTTTGATATCGGCGAGGATTTTCATATTAATGAACAAACTCAAAAGATTGTAGATAGAAAGGCCTATCTCTTGTACAAGGCTTAGGGATACAATCTAAAATAAGAGTTCCTCAAACTTCAGGAAGAGGGTGTTGATGACCCCTACAGTCATCCGCCTACAGGAGTGAGCTTGGACGATTGGAAACATATGATTGATGTGGCTTGGAAAGATGAATCTCATTTGGTAACAAATAAATATTACACATATGGATATGAAATTGTATTATGCCTTAATATGTAAAAAATTTTACTTTGTTGAATAATTCTATGTTTTTTATATATTTTAGAAATGATCAAAAGCTGATAAAGTAAACAGGAGTATGCTAACATACAATCATACAAGTGGATCTCGATCATTTCTAATAGCAATGTCGATTATGGTGAGAATTTGTTAATTTCAAAATATACAAATCACTTTTGTATATCACTTACGAATATGCAAATTACCATTAATTTTGTTACTTGAAATTAATAGTTATATGAGGATAGAGCTGGATTTTCCAGAATTTTATGCAAAATTGCACAAGTCAAAGAAGACTAATGAGTGGATTCATCCCAAATATAGTGAGCTACATGTAAGTATTGAACATTGAAACTAATTGTATTTAATATTAATTAGTACCTTGGCACAAAATTGCATGTTATTGTTTGTGCTTTTGTTGAATAGTTTGTGATTTTTTGTAAAGACAAGATGAGATGGTGAATATACAAGTGGCAGCCACCAAAGCAGGGAGCGCCATTGACCCAGGAGGAACTATCAAGGCAAGTGCTTGGACAGAAAAAAAAATTACTTGCATGGATTTGGGATAGGCCCATAACCTTCTTCGACATCTAATACTTCAGCATGAGCTCATGATAAACATATGGAGTCAATGAGAGCTGAGTTGGAGGTTCTTCGTAAGGAGCGCCAAAAAGATCACAAAGATCAGATGAGGGAGAAAGAGAGCGGTAGAGAAATCGTGAAGAGCGAATAAGGAAGAGAGATGAGATGATGAAACAAGTCAAAGATGGAGGGAAAAAAAAAAAAAGCAAAGGAGGCACAACATGTACAACTCAATCATCTCAACGAGATGGTTTTATGGCTCTCAACCCTCTTGCAAGGTTCAGATGGGCATCCTACTATTTGGTAACAGAATTTTATTCATATGATACTAAAAGTTCTACAAAGTTCGGGGGAAAAAATGCAAAACAACCCTTGAACCACTATACGGATGTCACAGGCAGCTTCCTCGTGACAAATAGGACATGTGGGGATAGATGGTACATAATTAGCACACGTAGGTTAGGAGTTAGAGTTGAAAATGTCTTAAACTTAGTCGAAAAATCGGGGGGCGAAAATGCAAAATAGCCCCCGAACCACTGTAAGGATGTCATGGCCAGCTTCCTCATTGCAAGTAGGACCTGTGGCCACAGATGGCATGTAATTAGCACACGCAGTTGGAAGTTAGAGCCGAGAACGCCTTAAACTTAGTTGAAAAAGGGCATTTGGAGGGCGAAAATGCAAAACATCCCCCAAACCACTATATGGATGTCACAGCCAACTTTCTCGTGACAAATAAGACCCATGCCTTAAACTTAATCAAAAAATGAAGAGTTTGGCATCTAAGAAATGTTCAGCATTTTTATTTTAAATGATGCCACTGTTTCATCATATAAGGTGGTCATATGGGTAGTAAACGTATTAAGAAAGCATGATATGGTTATGGAGATAACAATGGGATAAAAATTCTACATGATAAGGATGTTGATCATTCTTAGTTATTATTTTTCGAATCTAATTAATGCACTCTTTCATTATATGATGTAAGCAAAGATAAGCATTGTAGTAGAGAGTAATATTGATTGATTAACTTGAGTTCTTTTGTCAATGGGGAATTAAATTCAAACTTGAAACAAGTGCACATTCATCTACAATGATAGAAAAAAGTGTCCACTAACCTCAAAACATGCACCCTTTTATCTATAGAGAGAGTTCCATTTATTATTGATACAAATATTGATAACATCCCATGTTGGTATCTTTTCATTTTCAGTTTGTTATTCTCCTTGAAAGTATTCAATTAATTCAAGATATGATGATTTACTGCATTGGTGAACTTGGAAACATAACCAATTCATTATTCAAGATGGAAAGTGAAATATCTGGCTCAACTGTCATAAAGGGGTTTAAAAATTGAAGTTCTTCTTGTAGGCTTGAGATTGGACGAACCTCCAAGGTTACTCTTTTCATTTATTTTGACTAGGAAAATGGGAACGAAAAAGAGACAAAATAAAATTACAATCGAAACATTCTAGCAATAAGCATTTCTTTTATGAGGAGAAATGAAACCTAAAAAATGTATTTGATTAAATTGAAATCAAGTTACATAGTGAATTCTAAGCAGATATAATCTTTGATAACTTCCTTCAATATTGTAAGGCTTTGTTGCTATGCTCAGAATGGCATGTTGATGAACACTCCTAAGTGCTTTGAAGATTGTTGTTTGTGTACTCGTTGAAAGTGATCCCTAGCTAATGTTATTAATTTAGACACTTCTCTTTTGTTCTTGAATTTTAGATCATTTTGTTGCAAAGCATCTGTTTCTTGGGTTTCAACATTTTGTTTCCATGATGTTCCAAACATGTCAAGGGCCTTTTGAGTATGTAAAATATTTACAAATATATGTCGATCTATTCAAGTTTGAATGTTTGTGCAGTTGCCTGAATAAATCTTTCATGATACATATATATGATTTTATTTCCAAAAAGGCATTTATAGGTTGTTATATCTTAAATTCATGTTAAAACCTTTTTTGTATGTCTGAATCAACTGATATTTTCTATGACAATTAGTGCTGCTACTTGTTTCCATGTATCTGCTAAAAAAAAAGCATACAAAATGTCATCTTTTCGGTGAACACTTGAACTATGTCTAAAAGTATAATGGAAAAAGTGCTCAAGAAGATGAATAGTTTAATTTACTCACCATAACCTCTGATATTTTTGCTTCAGACTGCCAAGTTCTGCATACATTTTTGGTACTAATGGGTGCAATTTTTTTTGTAGATGGCTTTTGACATGGACTTGTGGATAATCTATTTTTGTGTATGGATGACAATTTACACTTTTGTATAATCCTACTAATTTTGTCGTTCTCCGCTTTTGTGTGGATTAGTATTACTCATACAGATAACTTTTGGCATCGAATTGATAATTACTGGCGTGGTATATAGATTACCTTTTGTCGCGGTACAAATTATGATGCTAACTTGTACCACGCCTAATGGCCATTTAGCATGGTAGTAAATATATTTTTTGCATACGGAGGGCTTATTTTTGTATGATTCTCTGTTTTGTATGGAATTATTATTTTAGTTCGGACTATAGTTGGTTTGTATGGAATTTGACATTTCAAGTTATTCCTTTTTAGATGGTTAGAAGTGAAATGTAATGACCCACATCCTCGTCTTAGCCATGTTCATGTGCCTCTGCATGATTTTGTTTTGTTGAGCTTGCATTTGTAGATTTTGACTTGTTTTGCCTAAAGTAAAGGTCCCTATCTTGTTTTGTGCTTATGTGATGTGCTTGAGTATTGCTTGTATGCTTTGTTCCTTGCTTGGTGTGTGTAGCCTAGGTCACACCCTTGAACCTCTTATACCTAGGACCATCTTGGAACCACTTTGGTTGACCTCCACCTTCACCTTGGCATATTGGCTGAGATGTCATCATCTAGGCCGAGGTGTGCATCACCTAAGCTGAGATGTGTACCATCTAGGCTAAGATGTTATCATCTAGGAAACCAACATCCTTGATCCTTGCACCTAGTGATCTTGTTCTTGGACTGGTATGACCTAGACCGAGGTGTGGCACACCTAGGCCGAGGTGTGGCACACCTAGGTCAAGTGTTATCCTTCCTAGCCGAGATCATTGAGACCTTACTTGTCGAAGCCTATGTCTTGATCCGAGGTCATTGCCTTGTCAGAGTGACCTTGTCACCTTGCTTGTTATACACACTTTGTCATACTCTTGTCTTGTCATTCTGTCACCTTTTTGAGGAGATCTAATTCGGCGTTGCCACGTGTCCCAGTAGAGGGTTAAGTCAGGTACTATTTGAGAACCTATATCATTTTGTGTCATACCTTTTGCATTGTAGAGAGAGAGGCTCTAGGAAGAGGAAGAGAAGTTTAGAGTGAGAGAGCTAGATCCCAAGCTTGATCTTTAGAGCTTGAACTGTTAGATCCGTGTTTTGAGGTTAGATTCTTGATCTGCTCTTGTTGTTCTTTATATTGATCTGATTACATTGCATGATCTAGCATTATACATGAGCCATGCATTGATTTAAAGTTTGGTTTTAGAAAGAGAAAATGATGTTCTTGTGTTCTTGAAGGAAAATCACGTTTTGATCCGAAAGTTTGTATCAAGATCCATGCTTTTGTGTTTGTTTTCATGGAATCTTCATGTATGGGTACCCAGGTCCATGTTTTTGAACTCATATCATGAAATCTCAAATTTTGAATAAAGAAGTTATGATTTTAGCATTTATGTTCTTCATGTTCTTCAAAAGGACCCAGATTTTCCAGACTTCATTTCCCTGAATGTGGTCACCGGGACCACACCTCGGCCAAGACCTGGTTGGTACCCAGCATGTTTTCCCGAGATGAAAAACAGTGTTTTAACTCCCAGCACATGTTTTGCTTTGTCTTGACTTAGTTTTGAAAGAAATGCAGGGATCATTTACACCCAAGTAAAGCTTGTTTTAGGGATGCATTGCATAGCCATCTTTTGAGCATTCCTTCTTGTCTTCTTGAAATACAATTAGTGGACCTTGCCATGTGTTTGTAGGTCTTGGATTCTTGCCTTAATCCCTACACCCGAAGAGCTATGTGAGTGGTATTTTTAATAAAGCTATGTTCTAATGTTTTGATAAAAGCTTTGCTTGTTTCGTTTTGGAAAAGTGTTTGTTCAAGTTTGAATGATTATTCCTAGTTTTGTATCAAGTATTATCTTGTTTTGATGACATTCTTGGAAAGTCCTTAGTACTAGGGGACTATAATGCAACTAGTACCCTTGTTTGAGATATCTCCTTTGCCATCGATGGTCTTGTACGGGTGGGTTTGTCTAATCGATTTCGGGTCGATTATTCCCTTGTTTTGTCAGGAATGTCATCCCTTGTATTATATTGATACTAGTAAGCATCCCTTAAAGCTTTGAAAGACTTGATAGATGAACTTGGTTCATCCCTTGATTTTGTACAAGATACACTATGTATTGTTTTGATAAAGATTTCGAATATCATTCATTCAAAGCTTTATTACTAATATCATTCACTGAGTATCCAAGCTCACCCTCTCCTTATATATATGTAGGTGATGAGCAAGAAGGCGGTGACGCCTAGATGTATTTTGCAAGTTGTGTTCGGATTCATATTTTGGTAGCATCTTGAAGATTATGCTTCTTAGCTTTGTATTTCATGACTTTTGTATATGTCGGCTTGAGAAGCCTTTTGATCAAGATGTAACATGTACTTATTTTATTTGTATCTAGGTTGTACACCATGTTAAAATGTACGTCATTTCATTTGACTTATGCACAGCTCTTGTGGACTATTTAGATTTAAATTTATTGCTTCCGCACATGTAAGCCCCATATGTATACTCTGATCATGTGTGACTTTGCAAGTTGGCCTTTGATAATCTCGGATTACTGGCCATCATGGCACCATTCTACTAGGGGCGAAATGGGGTCGTGACATGAAATGGATGCAGATTGTGGAATGATTGATAATATATGTATTGTTCTGTTTATATACATACTACAAGTTGCACGAAAAGCATATAGGTTGTAGACAAATTAGAATTTTGAGAAAAAAATATAAAATCATGTTTTTGGAGACTAAACAATTCGTAATAAAAAAGGAAGTACATATTTTAGAGACCAAATAGTTAGTAGCTAAAAAAAGAAAATGAAAAAAGAATTTTGGCGACTAAAAGTTTAGTAGCCAAAAAAGAATTAGACTTTAGGCAACTAAAATGTTTAGTAGCTAAAAAAAATAAGATGCACAACAAAAACAATTTGGCAACTAAAGTTTAGTAGCCAAAAAACAATCAGACTTTAGGCGATTAAAATATTTAGTAGCTAAATAAATAAGATGAAAAAAAAAATTGGCGACTAAAAGTTTAGAAGCGAAAAAAGTCAGACTTTAGGTGACTAAAAGTTTAGTAGCCAAAAAAAAATCAAACTTTAGACGACTAAAATATTTAGTAGCTAAAAAAATATAAGATGAAGAACAAAACATTTTTGGCGACTACAAGTTTAGTAGCCAAAAACAAAATAGACTTTACGCGACTAAAAAGTTTAGTCGCTAAAAAAAATTAGGATGAACAAGAAAAATATTTGGCAACTAAAACTTTAGTCATTATAAATAATTGAAGTTTTTCACGACAACAAGTTTTATTCGTTGAAATTGTGATATTTAATTTTATTTCAATCCTTTTGGTGACTAAAAAATCAGTCGGCAATTTAGTACTTTTGGTGACAAAAGTTTTTTTAGTCTCCAATTACTTTTTTTGACAAATCTTCAACGACTAATTTGGTGACCAAAAATTTTAGTCGCAAAAAACCTCCGGCGACTAAAACTTGACTTTTGGCGACTAAAACTTTAGTCGCCAAAACTGTTGTAGTGAACGAGATATTCACAACAGTTTAACAAATGAAATAGAGATTAAGGTTGAGAGAAATCAAGCCCAAGAAATAAATGAAAACCTACATTCATCTCTTTGTGGATAAGGGTAAATGAATACCCAAATCCATGCTATCATTAGAGAGAGTAGATTGCCACCATTTCTTAGTGGAAGTTTTGCTTTGAAATTAAGAGATTCATCAAAGGTGATTGAAGACTATTCTTCCTCTCATGGAATAAGGATGTTACATCCCTTTCTATGCTCAACTTGGATTGAGAAGAGAGTTTTCAACACCTTTGACCCAAAATCTCTTGCTTTACTTCCAAGAAAATAACAAATCAATAGAAATCAATAACTTTCTCAACACCAAACCTCAAGAATCATCCAACTTGTTCCATGCAACAACCGCAAGTACTCATTAGAATTGAGTATGGATTGAAACACGTGAACCAACACGCTTGGATGATGAGAAAGGAAGGTGATGAGAAAGTGAATAAAAGGAAAGAAGTTACACTACATAATCAAACTGGTGGATGGAAGGCTACTTTCTAACTCCCAACCACATCCACAAGGGTCCATTTTACATATCTATATACAACAAGAAGTGCAAGAAAGTAAGAAATACAATCAACTCAATGGATGGGTGGCTACATCCTATTCCTAACCACATCCATGACGACCCATCATGTGATTATAGCACAAAACAATAAGATACAAAGCTTGAAAGGAAGAAAGAGAGAGATAAATTGATGAAAAGGCAAAACTTCACCTCTTGAAGAGAGGATTAAGCTTCTTGGTTATCAAACTCCTTCCTAGCACCCTCAATATCCTTTAGTATGGTTTAGAATCCTCAGCTAGGTACCTCGATCCAAGGTTTGATAGTGTTTAGATGGAATAAGCAAAGAGGTGAGAGGTTGAAGATGAAATAGGGAATGGGAGTGTTTTGTTCTCAAACAAACCTTTTAGTTCTTTCGGAAATTTTGTAACCCTAAGAAATGAGGTTGGGACATCCTTCTATAGATTTTTGGGATGAAAATATCTAAGATATTTGTAAAAAATTTGCAGAAAAGCCAAAATTTCGAAAAATGCTCTGTACTCGAACAATTCAACCGGTCGTACCATTATTCATCCTATCAACCACATTTTACATCCGGCCATAAGTATTTATACGGCCAATGAGAAAAATGTACCACTGGATCACTAGTGTAAAACTAGCATAATTTGACAAGAAAAACAGGTATTTCTACAGAATTTCATTCTTCCATTCACTGCCATTCTGTCATTTGCTCAGTCCACTTAAAAAGACAACATTTGAAGTTTCAAAATGCGAGCCTCAGAACATTGTAGAAATGTTTGGAACCACACAACCCAAAACACTTAGAAAAAGTGGTTTTAAGAATGTCAAAAAAGGTTTTGGCCAAAACAGGTATTGGTTGGGATAGTTGGGATTAAAGTTTGAATCTTGGTTTTCCTGTTGAGGGATTCAAAAGACTGCACATTGCAGCTTTTATCATAGGGCGTTCAAAATAAAGCGATGAAGTCTTAAGGTCAGTCAAAATGGGGTGTTTACAACACCCATAATATTACATCAAAATATTCTCTGTACACATCTTTTAAAAATAAAAAAGTAAATCTCAATACACATCTTTTGAGTAAAAGGAAAAAAAAAAAAAACTAAACCCTAGTTTCTCTATTGTTTGTCACTTCTTCCATTGTTTCTCCCTTTGTTTGCTACACACTTCATACTCCTCTATTGCTTGCAAAGCAATACTCTCATAGCAACTCTGATATTACTTTACTCTCTAGGTTTATACTTCATTATGTATATCGTTTTCTCATTAGAATTCACAATTATTCTTGATTTTGTTATGGAAGAGTTGCAAATCAATGCAAGTTCAAATTCAGATAAAATTATGCCTGGTGATAGCAAAAGCAGTGACGAAAACATTAGCTTCTTTGTGCACAATTTTTTTTTTTCATCTGCGATATTAATTTGGAAAACCAGTGCCAAAATATTGTATTTCTTTCGGGGTATCAACTTCCTAAAAAACTAATTATATTCAAAAATCAACTACCGAATATGTTTATTTTGTTCGATAATAAACTTTTGATATTATTAAATTTATTCAGTTTTTAACAACCGAAATTATATATTGAATTCAACTTTTAAGTGCCAAAATTATGTGTTAGATTCGACTCTGAAGTGCAGAATTTTTTTTCCTTTTCAAATTGCGTGCAATGAAAAAATTGAGGTTCAATATGATATTATGGTCGATTGTATTAGCCATTTTATAGCCAAACAGGTAATATTTAACAATAATTTCGAAACTTAATAATTTTTATTAGTTAGTTTGTTCTTATGAAAGTTATGTGACATTATATACAGATTTTCGACAATAAGGACGAATTGCTTACTTGGGTACATGATATTGGAAGGTCCAATGGCTTTGTTATTATTATAAAGACGTCGAACTATGGTGGCAGCCGTAAGAGACTAAGAATTTATCTTGATTGTGAGAGGAGTGCAAGTATAGATCACATAACAAGTTGAAAGATGGCTTGAACGACTTGTTGAGACAAACTGGTGTGAAAAAGTGCGAATGTCCATTTGATTTAAGGGCATACAAGTTGAAAACAAACGATGAATGGATATTGAATGTTGTTTGTAGGCTACATAATCATCCATCTGTAAAGCATTTTCAAAAACATTCATATGCAGGGAGATTGTCATCTAATGAGAAGTCATTATTAGTGGATATGTCAAAGAGTCTAGTAAGACCAAAATAGATACTAATGACATTCAAACAGAGGGATGCCCTTGATATGAGCACAATGAAAACAGTTTACAATATACGACATCAATATAGGGTTCTACAGAAAGCTGGTAGATCCCAGATGCAACTACTGCTGAGTGAATTAGCGAAGCATAAGTGCATTGAGCGTCATCAATGTGAGAAAAGCACTATGACTGTCACAGACTTATTTTGGGCACATCCAATGAGCTTGGATTTGCTTCATACATTCCCTCATGTGTTGATTATGAACTGTACATATAAGACGAATAGATATCATCTTCCTCTTCTTAAAATTGTGGGAGTGACATCAACTCACATGACATTCTCCGTGGTTTTCACATACTTGCAAATTGAGCGGGTTGATAACTATGCATGGGTGTTACAAATATTGCGTGATCTTATGGACAACAGTATTTTACCTAAAGTCATTATCACAAACAGAGAGCTTGCCTTGATGAATGCCATTGACAACGCCTTTCTGAATGCTCGACATTTGTTATGTCATTGGCATATTAATAAGAATGTTTTCGCAAAATACAAGAAAATGTTTGAAACAAAAAAAATAGAAAAAGTTTAATACTACATGGACCTATTTAGTATTATCATCAACTCAAGAGGAATACAATGATCACCTTGCTATATCGCATAGGATTTCAATAACTACTCTAAGGCAGTCAAGTATGTTACTGTAAGTTGGTTGAATTCGTATAAAGAAAAATTCATTGCGGTACATACAGACATGTGTATGCTTTGGCAATGTTACAACCAATCGATAATATATATATATAATTTTTTTTTTTCATTTTTTTAGAAGTCCTATTGTTGTTTTTAATTATTATACTTGACTATTTTTTCTTTGCATCCATATGAATAGGGTTGAGAGTGCTCATACTAAATTGAAAAGGCAATTAGGTTCAAGTCTAATGACATTTGAGATACCATTTGAAAACAATACATTGTCTACTTGAGTTACAACACATTCAAGTAAAATTCATTTGAGAAGAGTTTGACTGTTGTACAACATTAATTCAAACCTTCTCAATTCAAAGAGTTTCGGGGTAATGTGTCTATTTGTGCATTGGAGTACGTGTTGACAGAGAGTAAGAGAGTAAATTCAATTGAAATTGATGTTGCAACATATGGGTGTGTTCTTAGCCGCACGCATGATTTACCTTGTGCTCACGAGATTGTAGATTACATGAGACAAGGTCATCCTATTCCATTCAGTAGCATACATGTACATTGGACGCGACTTAATATATGTGTGCACAATTCGATGGTTGACAAATTGGTATTGACTTGTATCCCAAAACTTGAGTTGGTTTTGAAGTAGTTCAATGAGTTTGATATTGCCATGCAATTGGATATGTAAAAAAAGTTTAGGGAAATTGCAAACCCAGTGAGCACTTTCCTTATTGAGCCTGATGTAAAGCCTAATTCATGTCAATGACATAAGAAAGTTAATATATCTGTTGTCGTGACCCATGTGCATTTGAGTTGGTTGAAGAAGGACATGATTGCAAGAGCACATTACGTTCAAGCCAATCAAAGAAAAAGAGAGCTTCGAAAGTGTATAAGAAGAAACAAAATGTAAAGGCAAAGACATACTATATTAGAACAAGTTTACCAAGTGCATATGCTGGTGACTTCCTGCCTATGTTAAAACCATTCATAAAGTTTATAAAGGATGTAGTAGTCATGGGAATTGTGGTTTTAGAGCTATTGTGGGTTTACTTGGTCTTGGAGAGAATAACTGGGTTCAAGTTAGGTGTAATCTACTAAATGAGTTAAATGATCACAAAGATGAACACGTTGTGCTATATGGGTCGCACAAGAGGTTAAGAAGCTGACACACATCCTGTCATACTTTGAAGACAACCTAGGCTTTGATCATTGGATTATTATGCCTGACATGGGCATCTTATTGCATCATTTTATAATGTAGTCTTGTACCACTTGTCATTACAACAATGTCTGACTTTCTTACCTTTGAGATCATCGCCAATAACCCCAGCTGGTCATCGTGAGATTACAATTGGATTTGTTAATGGAAGTCATTTTGTGCAGGTATAACCTACGAAAATTACATATATTATAGTTTAATAATTTTGTAATTGCAAAATTGATGGATTTGCTAAATATATGTAGTTTTTGATTATATTAATTTGGTTGAATTGTCATTGGATGTTCATGCAGGTATTTTTGGAGCCTGGTCATCTAGTTCCTCCCATTGTTGTGATTTGGCTAGTTCACCATCACCCTTGTGCATCAGAATGGGAGAATGCATATGTTAATCGCATTCAGAAATTCAAAGACAACATATGACCTAATGTAGCTACTCGAAAGACATTTGATGTAGTTGACATTGATTGATGTATTAGGGAGCAGTTCTAGGATATTTAAAAGGCTTAAGATATAACTTTTTATGCTTTACAGTAGTACGAATTTATGAAATGGATATCATTTTACCATTAGATTTTGTAATGACCATTTTTTGATGGAATGAATATGAGTTATAGTGGTCTTATTTATGGAATGGATATCATATTATTTACATTGACTAAACACAAAATGCAATGAAAATATCACTACTGCTAGCTAACAAGTATTATGTTGTCCAACCAAGTGTAACTACTATTAAAAAGTAATAATATTAACCAACAAGTATCCAAAAAGAAATAATAATATTAAGTAGTAGTTCAATCCACACACATTATCACAAAATGCATGTCTCCTTGTATATCATCAAAGAGTAACACTGATAAATACCTACTACTAAATCTACCAAAGTATTCAAAAAGTACATAATCCAAAGAGCAATAATAACATTCGTTTCCTTGTACATCCACCAACACCATCACAAAATACAGAATGTTTCAAATATCATGTCTCATTGACAATACTATCAACTACGTGACCAGTGAGTGTAATATGCTCCAAAATGACCCTAAGTAAAAGAGTTAGGTACAGACCTATCCTGAGCATATGTTGGGCACAGTTTCACCAATGTGTTGATTGTGAAGAACACATTTAATAGCATCAATTGCATAGTAAAGCCTACCAGGATGTTGAACAATGTCCTTGTGACAACCTCGTCACGCACTATGCTCTTAATTCTTTAATTGTACATGTGCTTATGTGTTAGGTGTGAATTTGAATGTTAATTATGTGATTAATGTGGCTTTTGACTTCATATCTGTTGATCGTAGAAATATATGTTATGATTTCTGTTGTAATCTAAAAATTGAAGACCATAATGGCGACAGAAACCGAAAGTGGTTGGTTTATTGAGATCGGCATAATTTTTAGAGTTAATGAGGATTTTGATTAAAATTTGATTCAGATTAAATTAATTAGATTAAACTAATTAAAACTAAGTGCAATTAGTTAATCATAAGCCTTGATTAACACCCTAATCTAATCCTCAAGTATATATATGTTGTAATTAAGAGCTTGAACCCCATAAACATAATTTGAACTCAAAAATTTTGAGATAGAGAGTTTTAGAGAGAGAGAACTCAATTTTTAGAGAGAGAGAAGAGCTTGAACTTGAAAATTTTGCTAAGAGGTTTGTATATTGTGAAGTAGAAGCTCAATAACTTACTAAATTGAGCTTAATTGAAGACCGTAGGTAAGCTTTTGAACCCTAATTCATGAAACTAAGTCATTTCATATGTGAATTCAAAAAGATTATGTGTTTAAATGTAAGAATTTTTTAGCATGATTTGGTCATCCATGTTGAATTTGGAAGATGAATTGTACATGCATGCATGAATTACATGGTTTTGAAAGTGAATTGCATGTTTTTGAAGCATTGGAATCGAATTTGAACTTAAAATCAACATGCATGAAAATTTAGGTTTCGTTTTGAAGAATTCTTGAAGTTTTGAGCTTTGATTTTGCAAATTGGCTTTATATTCATGTTTTTGGAAGAGTTTTAAGTGTTTGAGAAGTTGTTTACAAGCCATGCAAGAGTGTGTTTTTGAAAATGCAAGTTTTGAAGTTCAATTCTGTTCTGGAATATTCAGAATTCCATCTCATCGCTTAAGCAAACAATCTATCACTTGAGCGCATATTTCATGCACCCAGTATTTTTGTAGACAATTGCAATTGGCTTGAGTGACTGCCTTTTATTTTGCACCTTGGCTCGAGCGAACATCGAGCCTGGATTCGGGCCATCTAGTACTTTCGCAGACCAAGTAATCTGCTCGAGCAACCAAAGTTACGCTGAGCGAAGTGCTCTGTTTTAGCAAATTTTGAAAAGACATTGATCACATATGCATCGTCATTCTCTCATGGGCATTCTTAGGTATGAATTGAACATCCTAAATAAATTAAAAAGTTAGAAAAAAGCCTAAGGGAATTGAATAAATTAGAGAACGATTCGAATAAGCAATATGACTCAATGTGTGAATATGTTTATGCATAGTGTAGGATCGTTTGCAAAGACGAGTCAACAACCGAATCACTGTGAGTAATATCTTAGCAAAGATATTTTTGTACTTACTTTATTTTTTGAATGTCCTAATGTGGTAAGCTTTTCCGAAACTGTGATTTTGCAAGTGTGAATGAGTTTCTATTTGTCTGATCAATATAATAGTTGTAAATGTGATTGATGAGACATGAACATGTATGATAGACCCAAGGTCATTCTATATACCTAAATTGGACCCAAGATCATTCTGTGCATTTGATAAGATGGACCCAAGGTTGTTCTGAACATCTGATAAGTCTGATTATCTGCTACGAGTAGATCGAATGGTCATTATACGACTGTAAATGATTAGACCTAAGGTCGTTCTATTATGATATGACCAATTCCATTCTATACATCTATTATACGTTGGACCCAATGTCATTTTGCTATCCGTTAGACCCGAGGCGATTCCATTATGAATTGCTTATGATATAGAAATGCTTATGTCAATTATTAGAACTCATTCACATAACCCCTTTACCGTAATGTTATTCACTAGGCGTTAGCTCACTCTATATTTATATATATGTAGGTGAGCAGCGGGATGTCCAACCCCAGCCTTAGTGAACCTGTGAAGGATACCAATTTTTGTCAAGTCTGTCATGAGCGCCTTATGAGTGAGGCTTTTTGCTTCTTTTGTCTTTTGATTTTCTATTTTCTTTTGTTGGTCATGCTTGACCGCATCTGTATATAAGTTTGGTATTTGTATAACAATGATGTATGAATGATCTTGGACATATGGAGTCTTTTATGTATGTATGAGTGTGAGTTATTAATACATAAGAAGTTTTTGTTCATGTCATTTATGCACAAGCTCACTGGACAAAATTTGTTAGTTTGCTTTCACTTCTAGCCCCCTTATTATTAAATATGTTTGTATTCTGTCTAAGGCCGTAGGTAATCTCATGATTACTAGCCAGTTATGATCCAAACCTCTAGAGGTAGGTTTGGGTCATGACAAAGTGGTACTAGAGCACGAGTTAATAACTCACACACTTGTCCAAATAAGCAATAAGGTGTCTAGAAAAGACTTAAGGTGCATTCATCTTATAAGTATCTATTTGTGTGCATTGAGAACATGTGAATATATAGAATATGAACTATTGTGCCTATATGTGTATATTTGTAATTTCTGTGTCTATCATAATGTAAGTTTATATAGATAATAGTGAGAACAACCGCTGATGAAATAGAAAAGTCAATTACCGCCCAACTGGACAGTGTGGAGAGAACGATCCATGATATGTCTGAAGCATTAAGGCAACAACAGTAACAACCACCCCCACCTCTGCCAATGCCAATGCCAATGCCGCCTGTGTAACATTATCAGACTAATGATCATACAATTTCCTTCACTAAAGAATTTAAGAAGATGAAACCACCGTTGTTCCTTGGGGGAATAGACCTATTAAAAGCTAAAGCTAGGGTCCTTGGAATTGATAAATTATTTGAGGTATTTCTGTGTCTGAGGCACAAAAGGTTTAGTTGGCCACATTCACTCTAGATGATGAGGCAAGAAGATGGTGGATGCTAATTTGAGAAGATAATAAGGGGATTGATTGGACGCAATTTCTCGAAATATTCTATGAGAAATATTTTCTATAGTGTGTCCGTGATTGAAAAATGTCCAAGTTTGAGGGACTCAAGCAAAGAAACATGACAGTAGCTGAGTAAGAAGCAAAGTTTACGGAGTTGGCCAGATTTGCGCCGCACATGGTGGATACCAATTATAAAAAGGCAAGAAATTTTGAGGGCGGACTCCAGAATGCAATTTTAGAAAAAGTAAATGTTCTGAAATTACCAAAGTATGTGGATGTTTTAGATAGAGCTTTAATGTCTGAAACAAATTTGGCATTCCATAACTGACCATTTGAATGGAAAGGAAAGAGGCACTATTCTTATTCAAATAAGAGGTTATCATCTTCAAAGAAGCAGAATGTGGGAACATCCAGTGCCTCTAATTCAACAAGAGATTCTGCACTAACCTATAATGAGTGTGGCAAGAAACACTGGGGAGTTTGCTATTATACTTCTGGGGCGTGTTTTCAATGCAACAAAACAGGGCACATAGTCAGGGATTGTCCCTAAAAGGAACAAAGAAGTGGAAGGCCAGCTACTAGTTTGACTGGATTTATTCTAATGCTAGGGAACTCAACAAGGCCTATTGCTACGAGAGACACACTAAGGCAACAGAGAGTTTTTGCATTCATCCCAGGTAATACACAAAATACTGAAGCCATTGTCTCAGGTACCCTTTTTATTTGCAACCAAGATACTTATGTGCTAATTGATTTGGGTTCAACACATTCCTTTGTATCTGCTGCATTTGCATCTAGACTGTATAAACCCATGGAATCATTGCCATATCTATTGTGTGTATCTATTCCATCTAGGAAATCTATTCCGTGTTCATTTGTATACTGTGCTTGGGAAATACATGTTGGGAATGCTATGTTACTTATACATTTGTTGCCTCTTGATATTAGGCATTTTGATGTGATCTGGGGAATGAACTGGTTGTCTAAATATTGTGCTACCATTGCCTATGTAATGAATCGGGTTTTGTTTAGACCTCTGGGACATGATGAATTTGTATTTGTGGGTAATGGTGTAGTACCTCCACCTTACTTGATTTCGGCAATGAAAGCATGCAAACTACTTAATAAAGGATGTCAGGGTTATTTGTGTAATGTTTTGACTGATCAGTCTATGAATGTTGTGTTAGATGATATTCCTATTGCTAGAGAATTTCCAGATGTGTTTCCAGAGGAATTGCCATGGGAATTAGTCGACAAGGAGATTGAATTTACTATTGAAGTTATACCGGGTACTCAACCTATTTCAAAGACTCCATATAGAATGTCAACTGCCGAAATGAAAAAATTGAAATAATAGTTGCAGGAATTACTTGACAAGGGTTTTATCCGACTGAGTACTTTGCCTTGGGGTGCCTTAGTTCTATTTGTGAAGAAGAAAGAAGGAACCTTACACTTATGCATTGACTACCAAGAATTGAATAAGGTAACAATCAAGAACAAATGCCCTCTCTCTCATATTGATGACTTGTTTGATCAGTTGTAGGGTTCACAAGTGTTTTCAAAGATCGATTTGAGGTCCGAGTACTATCAACTGAAAGTGAAAGCCGAAGATGTCGAGAAAATTGCATTTCAAACAAGGTATGGACATTATGAATTTCTGGTTATGCCATTTGGAGTGACTAACGTACCTACAGCATTTATGGACCTTATGAACCGAATTTTTAAATCCTACCTTGACGAATTTGTGGTTGTTTTTATTGATGATATCTTAATTTATTCGGGAACTAGAGAAGTTGCAAACACTTAGGGAGAAGAAAGTATATGCTAAACTGAAGAAATGTGAATTTTGGTTGGATGAGGTTGTGTTTCTAGGGCATGTGATTAATAGAAATGGAATTTCAGTGGACCCGCAAAAGATTGAGGTGATTATGAATTGGTCAACACCAGTAAATGTAACGAAAGCCCAAAACTTCATGGGACTAGCTGGGTATTACAAGAGATTTGCGAAAGATTTTTCAAAAATAGCTATACCGCTTACCCAACTTACACGAAAAGGACAACCGTTTGAATGGACTGAAAGGGAATCTGCGTTTCAAAAACTGAAACAAGACTAACCACAGCACCAATTTTGACATTGCCCTCAGGTATAGAAAATTTTGTGATTTATAGTGATGCTTCTTACAAGGGTCTGGGTTGTGTTTTCATGCAAAATGGTAAAGTAATAGTCTATGCATCTTAGCAACTGAAACCTCATGAAAAGAACTATCCGACTCATGATTTAGAATTCACTGCAGTTGTGTTTGCTTTGAAAATTTAGCGCCACTATTTGTATGGAGCAAAGTGTATACTAATCACCAAAGTCTAAAGTACTTTTCACTCAAAAGGAGCTAAATATGCGGCAGAGAAGATGGCTCGAGCTGATTAAAGATTATGATTTTCATATTCAATATCATCTGGGTAAAGCCAACACCGTAGCTGATACTTTGAGTAGAAAGTCAATGGGGAACTTGGCATGTTTACTGACTAAACAGAAAGAGATATGGAAAGACTTAGAAAAAACCAAAATCGAAGTGAAGTTACATGATTAGGGTGGGTTAATAATCGCTATTTCAACTTAACCGGCAATCATTGACGAGATAAAACAAAGGCACAAGGAGGATGAGTTCCTTATGAGAGTGTTTGATGAGTTCAAATCGAATCCGAAACCGAGGTTCAATAGTGAAATGAAGTGTTGAGATTTCAAGGAATATTGTGTGTCCCAAACATTCCTGATTTGAAGAAGAGAATTTTGGAAGAACCTCACACATCCAAATTTGCAATGCATCTGAGCAACAACAAAATGTATCAAGATTTGAAGCAAAGTTATTGGTAGCCTAGCATGAAGAAGGAAATTGCAGAATATGTGTCTAAGTGTCTTCAATGTCAGCAAGTCAAAGCTGAACATCAAAAGTCAATTGGATTACTTTAACCTCTCCCTATTTCGAAATGGAAATAGGAGCACATAACTATGGACTTCATCATTGGTCTACCTTGGACACCTCGAGGTATGAACTCTATCTGGGTTATTGTGGATAGGTTGACTAAATTTGCACCTTTTCTACCTATAAGAACTAGCTATGATACTTATAGATTGGCTACAATTTACATTGATGAAATTGTTCGATTACATGGAGTACCGGTATCTATTGTTTTGGATAGAGATCCAAAATTTGTGTCTAGATTCTAGAAAAGCCTTCAATGAGCAATGGGAATGTAATTGAGGTTTAGTATCGCATTCCATCCACAAATTGACGAGCAATTAGAAAGAACTATTCAGACTTTAGAGAATATGCTTCGAATGTGTGCTCTAGACTTTCAAGGGAGTTGGGAAACTTATTTGTCACTGGCGAAATTTACATATAATAATAGTTTCCACTCTAACATTTGCACGGCCCCATATGAAGCCTTGTACGACAGGAAATGTAGATCTCCGATATGTTGGACTGACGCTGGGGATAGGGTCTTGCTTGGACTTGAAATTGCGCAAACAATCACTGAAAAGATTAAAGTCATTTAGCAAAGGCTCAAATAGCACAAAGCCGACAAAAGATTTATGCGGATCATAAAAGAAGGGCTATTGAGGGATATTGAGTATGAAATAGGTGACCATGTGTTCATAAGGGTAATCCCGATGAAGGGTCAATCGAGGTTTGGCAAGAAAGGCAAATTATCACCTCAATATATTGGGTCGTTTCAAATTCTAGAAAGGCTTGGTATGGTTGCGTATTGAGTTGCTCTACCACCGGGAACAGAACAAATGCACAATGTGTTTCATGTGTCAATGTTGAGGGCCTATCTCTGAGATCCATTCCATGTTATTGATCATCACCGAATAGCCCTCGATGAGAATGTAGAGTATGAAGAGCAATCGATTCAGATTATTGACCAATAAGTGAAACAGCTACGAAATAAAGAAATCCCTATGGTAAGAGTAGAATGGAAGGAACACTACGACATGGAAGTGACTTAGGAAAAAGAAGACAAAATGAGGCAAAGGTACGCCGAATTGTTTTCGACTCAAGGTAACACAAGTTTGGAGGACCTAACTTCTTAAAGGGGGGAACACTGTCAACCCCGTCACGCACTATGCTCTTAATTCTTTAATTGTACATGTGCTTATGTGTTAGGTGTGAATTTGAATGTTAATTATGTGATTAATGTGGCTTTTGACTTCATATCTTGTTGATCGTAGAAATATCTGTTATGATTTCTGTTACAATCTAAAATTTGAAGGCCATAATGGCGACAAAAACCAAAATTGGTTAGTTTATTGAGATCTGCATAATTTTTAGAGTCTAATAAGGATTTTGATTAAATTTGATTCAAATTAAATTAATTAGATTAAACTAATTAGAACTAAGTGTAATTAGTTAATCTTAAGCCTTGATTAACACCCTAATCTAATCCTCAAGTATATATGTTGTAATTAAGAGCTTCAACCCCTTAATCATAATTTGAACTCAAACATTCTAAGATAGAGAGTTTCAAAGAGAGAAACTCAATTTTTAGAGAGAGAGAAGAGCTTGAACTTGAAGAGTTTGCTAAGAGGTTTGTGTATTGTGAAGTAAAAGCTCAAGAACTTGCTAAATTGGGCTTAATTGAAGACCGTAGGTAAGCTTTTGAACCCTAATTTATGAAATTAAGTCATTTCATATGTGAATTCAAGAAGATTATGTGTTTAAATGTAAGAATTGAGCTTAGAATGAAGAATTAGAGGTTAATTCATACATGCATGCATAGTTTTGTTGAGTTTCACCATTTTTTAGCATGATTTGGTCGTCCATGTTGAATTTGAAAGTTGAATTGTACATACATGCATGAATTACAATGTTTTGAAAGTGAATTTCATGTTTTTGAAGCTTTGGAATAGAATTTGGAATTAAAATCAACATGCATAATGATTTGGGTTTCATTTTAAAGAATTCTTGAAGTTTTGACCTTTGATTTTGCAAATTGGCTTTGTATTCTTGTTTTTGAAAGAGTTTTAAGTGTTTGAGAAGTTGTTTACAAGCCATGCAAGAGTGTGTTTTTGAAAATACAAGTTTTGAAGTTCAATTTCGTCCTGGAATTTCTAGAATTCTGTCTCACTGCTCGAGTGAACAATCTGTCGCTTGAGTGCACATTTCATGCATCCAGTATTTTTGCAGACAATTACATTTGGCTCGAGTGACCAAGTCACCGCTCGAGCGACCGCCTTTTATTTTGCACCTTGGCTCGAGCAAACATTGAGCCTAGATTCGGACTATCCAGTACTTTTACAGACTAAGTGGTCCGCTCGAGCGAAGTGCTCTGTTTTAGCAAATTTTGAAAATAATACTCTGATCACGTATGCATCCTTATTCCCTCCTGGGCATTCTTAGGTATGAATTGAACATCCTAAATGAATTAAAGAGTTAGAAATAAGCTTAAGGGAATTGAATAAATTAAAGAACGATTTGAATAAGCAATATGATTCAATGTGTGTATATGTTTATGAATTATGTAGGATCATTCGCAAGGACGAGTCAACAACTGAATCACTATAAGTAATAACTTAGTAAAGATATTTTCTTACTTACTTTATTTTCTGAATGTCCTAATGTGGTAAGCTTTTTCGAAACTGTGATTTTGCAAGTGTGAATGAGTTTCTATCTGTTTGATCAATATGATATCTGCAAATGTGATTTATGAGACACGAATGTGTATGATGGACCCAAGGTCATTTTGTATATCTGAATTGGACCCAAGGTCGTTCTGTACATTTGATAAAATGGATCCAAGGTCGTTCTGAACATCTAATAAGTCTGATTATCTATTATGAGTTGATCGAATGGGCATTGTACAATTATAAATGATTGGACCTAAGGTTGTTCTGTTATGATATGACCAATTCCATTATGTACATCTGTTATACATTGGACCCAAGGTCGTTCCGTTATGAATTTCTTATGATAAAGAAATATTTATGTCAATTATTAGAACTCATTCATATAAACCCTTTTCTCTGATGTTATTCATTGGGCGTTAGCTCACTCTTTATTTATATGTATGTAGATGAGCAATGGGATGTCCAACCCCAGACTTATTAACCTGTGATGGATACCGAGTTTTGTGAAGTCTATCTTGAGCACCTCATGAGCGAGGCTTTGTTTCTTTTGTCTTTTGATTTATTGTTTTTTTGTTTTTTTGTTTTTTTGTTTTTGGTCATGCTTGGCCACGTCTGTATATAAGTTTGGTATTTGAATGACAATGATGTATAAATGATCTCGAACATATGGAGTCTTTTATGTATATATGAGTGTGAGTTATTAATACATAAGAAGTTTTTGTTCATGCCATTTATGCACAAGCTCATTGGACAAAGTTTGTTAGTTTGCTTCCACTTCTAGCCCCCCTTATTATTAAATATGTTTGTATTATGTTTGAGGTCGTAGGTAATCTCATGATTACTGGCTGATTATGATTCAAACCTCTAGGGGCAGGTTCGGGTTGTGATAGTCCTCATAGCCAACCTCAATAAAAGGATAAGTAATCTGATATATCTATGACATACGCTACATTACGAAAACAAGTAACTGATTATATACAAACCAATAACATTTTATATAAATAATTTGTAATATAAAAGAAAACATTGATATTTGTGCGTCTTGGCTAGGATAATGATAATGATGAATATCTGGGTCTATCTAAGAACGACGCGCTAGGTTTTGAACATATATATAGGTAATAGTTTGGTACCAATCCATGTAACCAGGAACACAATCCCAAGGCTGCCGTACTAGTGTACTATACATGACATTGTAGCATGGAGTTATAGCTCCTCAAGAAGCACGTATAGGGCTAAGTGTTGGATTTAGGATTGTCTACACTCTGCTAAACTGTCTCAAAACTCCATCAGGGTGATATGGTTCAACTACTTCCAAACACTTCAGGCAACCATGGTAGAATGTAACTAGGTGACACAGATCGAAATCTTTGCAACTCTGATAGGGGTCCCAAATAACCTACAAACAATAACAATTGTAAATTTTTTATGAAATGGAGTTTCAATTTTGAATGAATTTTTAACTTACATCATGTACATCCAACCTATCATGCTCCTTTTGAAAAGCCTGCAACTGCGTCTCTTCACTAGACTCTCTTCGAGAAGTCCAACGGTAAACATGTGGCATGTCTTGAGTGTAATTCATATTCAGGTGTGGTCGGAATCCATAAAAGTGCTCATAAAACTAACCCTCAATGAGCGTCATAAAATTGGCTATTTGTTTCACATGGACCTGCTGGTGTATCCCAACTGTCTATATAAGTATTCCAATACAGCAGTATCCAAGCATATGAAGGTACGATCGTCAAATCAAACAACAAACTTAAATAAAAACCGGGGACCCTAGTACCAATCTTGTCACTAAAAACTGTAGAACCCAACAAAAATAGCAAGTATGCTCTCTACCTACACATACAATTCTTCCCACTGAATCATCATCCATAATATTATGAAAGTTTGCCCTCAACCACTGAAGTCTCACTGAATTGCCCCCAGCACTAGATGTCTCACGTCTCACCTCTTGCTCATCAATTCCCAAGATATAAACTACTAATGCAATGGCCCACCTTTCTGACAACTTACGCACGCTAATAGATTTGCCTATAATAGGAAGCCCTAGGATAGTGGTGACATTGTCCAATATGATAGTTATTTCTCTAACAGTCAAATAGAAGTTGTTTGTTTCTGTTTGCCATCACTCAATAAAACTAGATACAACAATTTTGTTGAGGAAGCAATACGTGCAATAAGCTAAATGTGCAAGTCCTGATAGCTTCACAATGTTTACAAATGTAGCATCTATAGTTGAAGCAACATGACTTTTAAAACTTTTATGGATTGATGGATTCGTTGGCCCTCCCAGAAATGGATTAGTAAGGATATCTTCATCAAAATTATCAATATCATCACCAATATAGCAATATCGTCCTTAGCTGGTGCATCATGTATAGGATCATCATCTATGGCAATGTATGCATCATCATTATGCACTTGAACAGGTCCATATCTACGTCTACGTCCACGTCTGCATTTAGCATTCTCTAATTCACAGAGTCTTCTGTTCAAAGTTGTTACTGATCGACGTTGATTGGAACCGACATCCATCTGCATAAGGAAAATTGTTCTCGTCAGCCCAATAGAGCATTTACGGTGAAAAACACTCTAATAAAAATGCAATGAAACAATCAAATTGTAGTCATCTACCAATATAACAATAACATTAGATAAGCATAGTTCAAAGTTATGCTAGGATGTCCGCAAAATGATTATGAGTCATCAATTTATCATAAGAGAATAGAACACTAAAGGAAACAACTATAGATACAGGGAACAATCTCACTTTTGCAACTCATTTCCTGGTTAACAAAGCCATAATAATCAACTGGCAATAATGATAACAAAATTCATAAAATGTAAGAGCAAATACATGAGTGGTTGTGTGAATTAATAGCCATTCCCCTCATCAGTTTATGCTAATATTAGAAGTTCAACACATTCTTTAAGGTCAAGTATTCATTTCATGTGCACCACTAGACTTCAACTAAAGGGTACAGAACAATATTCAAATACAAACTATTTGGTTGGAAGCAATTAGCAAGCTCATACAAAGTTCACAACATTGTTTGGAATAGTGTTAGACCACAATACAATGCCAAAGTTTTTGAGCCACAAAACCTAAATTGTAAAGACAACCCAAATTAGAATAACTTCTATGTATATTTGAACAATATGAACAAGGTGGTGGCATTATCATATTAGTAGTATAAAATTGTCTTAGGCCTGAGTCTCTGTTCGACCTTCTTTTACTAATCAAGAGCACCAAACTGTAAGATGAAGTGTTTGCTTACACTCACCTCAAAAAAATAATTAAAAAAAATATATGGTGAAATAGAGAACTAATCTTAGTTGATGAAGATAGACTGCAACTTGATTTCTTCTGTTGCCTATTGAAATAGTTGACAATTTAAAGTATTCATAGTAGTAGCCCTCTTATGCTCTATAATAACAGTTCAAATAGCAACTTCACTTTATTCATAAGAAAAGAAGAAAGAAAAAAAAAATCATTTGGCCCTTCAAAGCTGAAATTCTACATTTCAATTAGAAATTAAATGCTGAAATATTTTACAATATTTGCATGATTATGTGTTTATTTGATGATTATCTGTTGTTGATGAATTATATGTTTAAATGTTAACATAGAAGTGAAATTGAAAGCCCAAACGGACTCAGAAACCAAAATTGGTTAACTTAATAGGCTAGTTGGAATTTTTAGAATCATATGATAAGTTTAATTAAAATTTTATTCGAATCAAAATAATTAAAATAAATTAATTATAATTGTCTAAACTCAAGCCTAATTGATTAGTCTTAATCATGTGTGATTAGTGAAGCCTTATTCACCCTATATATATTTATTAAGCATGCTTAGACTTCATTCTTACAACAACTTTGAGCTGAAATTTAGAGATAGAGATGGTGAGCTCAACATTGTAGAGAGAGAGAGAGAGAGAGGAGATTTCAGGGGAGTTTAAGAGGAATAAAGGAGATTTAGCTTAACTAAGGTCTAAGTCAAGCTCTAGGTATGATTCTTACCTATAATTCATGAAATTAATCCATGTAGGAAGATGAACTCACCATTTTGTAGGACCATTTGCATGTGATTGAAAGAATTGAGCAATAATCAACAAGAGTTTAGTGGATTCAAGTGAATTGTGTACATGTATGCATAATCCTTCATCTTTTGAACTTGATTTTGTCAAATTCACGCATGCATGAGCCTCACTCAATATATTTCTCAAAGTTCTTCATGTTTTTGCACTCAACATTCCATTTATATATGTTTTAGAAAGAAAATAGTTGAATTTGATACAAACATGTTTCAAACAAGATATTTGAGCTTTGTTTTGAAGAATTGAAGAGTATTTGAAATCATGGTTCCGTAATTTCCAACAATTCATGTTTTGTAATGAGTGTCTAAGATTTTGAGACCAACCATGCAAGCTTTGAACTTGAATGGTATGTTTTTAAACTTCAAACACAAATCTGGAAAATCCAAAATTCGTCCAGTTCGCTCGAGCAAAGGATCCATCGCTCAACCGAAAAACGAAGGCATCTAGTACTTTTTCAGACATTTGGCCGTTGGCTCGAGTGAACCCACTTTTGTTCAGCACTTGGCTCAAGCGACCGTCGAGCGTAAAAATCAAGCATCCAGTACTTTTACAGTCTTTGTAGACAGTTCGAACGACCAAGTGTGCGCTCAAGTGAACCCTTTACATTTTGTTGGACCGCTCGAGCGACCAAGTGTGCGCTTGAACAAATACCCTATTTTCAGCAAATCTTGCCTAACATTTTCAAGTGCATAATTGCATCCTCATGCCCATTTAGGGATTCTTAAGCCTCATTTAAACATCCATAATCATGGAACGAGCCAGAAACACACATAAAGGAAATGAATTAAGATACGCTACTTGTTTTGGAGGTGTGCTTCAATGTGTACTTGTGCTATCTGTTGTGTAGGTGGTCAACCAAGGTCTACCGTTAGTACTCGTCCACTGTGAGTAGTACTTTTGTATAGATATGTTATAAAAGTGTTTTGGTTCACCCCAAGTTCATTATTTTGAAATGTTATTTTGTTGCAATGAAAGATTGTCTCTTTCGAAATGTAATTGTCACATCCTTAGTGTAGCCCTCGCTTGGGGGTACCAATACCACAGCCTACGGCCCTCGCCCGAGGGAAACAATACTACAGGCTACGGCCCTCGCCTAGGGGAAATAATACCATGGCCTACGGCTCTTACTTGGGGGAAACAACTCCGTGGCCCATTGTGACAAAGATCTCTGATGTAGACCAAAGGGGTCCCTATGTATGTTAGACCTATATGGTCCCATCGTGCACTATTGGATATATCACATATGAATATGATTTGTGAACTTCGATATGACAAGTAATTGCTTATGATATGATTCGAACTCATGTGATATGATTTTGTATAATGATAGAGATCATTCATTTAACCTCTCTATACTTGTATTACTTAATGGGCTTTAGCTTACCCCTTTTCCCTATATGTATGTAGGTGAGCATATGGAGCATCAAGCATAGAGTGATCTCAGGAGTCCACCCTTTATCAGCCGATTTGGAATGCCTCCATAATGGGGCAAGCTTGGTCTCATGCGAAGCCAAGTGTGTTAACCTTGTGAACCATGGAACTTTGTTTTTGTTTCTTTTGTTCTTTGTTTTGTTTATCTTTGGTTTGGAATAAGAATGGTTGGACAAATTGTGTTAAGATGCTATGATGTATTTTCATAACCATATCTATGAAAGAGTTGGAGTTTTGAATTTGTATAATTCTTCATGTGTGCACCGCTCGATAGACATGTTATATTTTTATATTGCTTCCATAGTGCCCCTTTATTATTATTATTCAATAAATTTGTCTGAGAGGCCAGAGGTAATTCGAGATTATTGGCCGATCACGACCTAGACCTTTAGGAATGGGTTCGGGCTGTGACAGTTTGGTATCAGAGCAGGAATTATATGTCACTCACTTGTCTATTGAGCAATAAAGTGTCTAGAAAAGACTTAAGGCTTACATTCACATGCATTTGAATAACAAGATGAGATATCTATTTTGAAATGTGTATATGTATGTATGTGTGCATACAATGTATTTGTTATGATATAAGTTTCATATAGACAATGGTGAGAACGAGGGGGGATGAATTGGAGGAGTCTAGCTCCAACTGTCTTAACCGGATGGAGAGAATGATGCATGACATGACTGAAAGCCTTAGACAGTAACGACAATGGCAGCAACACCAACCACCACCCCCACCTCCAATGCCTGTACCATCGGTACCGGACCATCAAAATGAAGACATAACCATTGCCCTCACCAAAGAGTTCAAAAAGATGAAACCACCTTTGTTTCATGGAGGAATTAATTTGCTAAAAGCAGAGGCCTGGGTATTGGGGATTGAGAGTTATTTGAGGTGTTTCTATGCATGGAGACATAGAAAGTGTTATTAGTCGCCTTTACTTTAGAAGATGAAGCAAGAAAGTGGTGGATGCTGGTACGAGACACTAACAAGGGAATCAATTAGGCTCAATTCCTAGAGATCTTCTATGAATAAAGTACTTTCCGCAATGTATTCGGGACAGAAAGGTAATAGAGTTTGAACAGTTGAAGCAGGGGAACAAATTAGTGGTAGAGTATGAGGCCCAGTTCACAAAATTAGCATAGTTTGCGCCGCATATGGTCGATACAAACTATTAGAAGGCCAAGAAATTTAAAGGTCTCTGGGATGCAATTTTTAATAGAATTAATGTTTTGAAACTGCCTAAATATGTTGATGTATTAGACAAGGCTCTTATGGAAGAGACAAAGTTGGAAACTTGTAACCAAAATTTTGAGTGGAGAGGTAAAAGGCAGAATTTGAATGTGAACAAAGTGGCAACTTCAGCAACGACCAAGAAGGCGAAGTCAGGAAATTCTAGCAGCTCTAATTGGAGTGATAATTCAGCACCAGTTTGTTCAGACTGTAGAAAAAAGCACTGGGGCTTGTTTTATCGAATCACCGGGGCTTATTTTAAGTGTGGAAAGAAAGGACACATAGCAAGGGAATGTCCGCAATCACGGCAACATAACAATCGAGGTGCTGCAAGCTCAACTACATCGGTGCCAAATGTAAGGGCTGATGCAACTCTGGTTGTAACACGGAATAATCAGAGACAAGGAA